>LR738711.1:666687531-666849634 GCA_902687465.1 Secale cereale
CTCTTGTCCCTGGTGCGGCAACCGGAGCTTGGCTTCGAGCTTCCCATGCCAGCAAACATGGTGTCTCTATTATGCCGACATTCTCGCACCTCAGGGGCACGCATGTCGGTGTCCTTCCTTCGTCTGTCAAAGTAGGGAAGCCGACTCTCCGTATGCTGATGCAAATCCTTGGCTCATTGGTGCTTGGATATTGTGTTGTTGTCGGTCGCCGCGTCCAACTCCTTAAGGAGGCTCTTGTGGTAGCTTAGTGGAGCATTGGTAGCTTGTAATTGTTGCATCTTGGCCTTGAGCACCTCCTCGGCTTGGAAGATCTCATTCCACCGGTCTTGGGTATTTATCTTCGTCACGAAGCTGCTACTTTTCGCTTGTTATCTTCCTAGTGGTACCGACTAGACTCAGCCATAGCGCATCGTGGTTGGAGCTATTGAGTGATTTGTTCAGCATGTCCTGGTCATCTAGACCGAGGCTGCATAGAGGCTCACTAATGACCCACAAGTGTAGGGGATCTATCGTAGTCCTTTCAATAAGTAAGAGTGTCGAACCCAACGAGGAGCAGAAGGAAATGACAAGCGGTTTTCAGCGAGGTATTTTCTACAAGCACTGAAATTATCGGTAATAGATAGTTTTGTGATAAGATAATTCGTAACGGGTAACAAGTAATAAGTGTAACAAAGGTGCAGCAAGGTGGCCCAATCTTTTTTATAGCAAAGGACCAACCCGGACAAACTCTTATATAAAGCAAAGTGCTCCCGAGGACACATGAGAATTATTGTCAAGTTAGTTTTCATCATGCTCATATGATTCGCGTTCGTTACTTTGATAATTTGATATGTGGGTGGATCGGTGCTTGGGTGATGTCCCTACTTGGACAAGCCTCCCACTTATGATTAACCCCTCTCGCAAGTATCTACAACTATGAAAGAAGAATTAAGAAAAATCTAACCATAGCATGAAACATGTGGATACAAATCAGCCCCTTACGAAGCAACACATAAACTAGGGTTTAAGCTTCTGTCACTCTAGCAACCCATCATCTACTTATTACTTCCCAATGCATTTCCCTAGTCCCAAATAATGGTGAAGTATCATGTAGTCGACGTTCACATAACACCACTAGAGGAAAGACAACATACATCTCATCAAAATATCGAACGAATACCAAATTCACATGATTACTTATAACAAGACTTCTCCCATGTCCTCGGGAACAAACATAACTACTAACAAAGCATGTTCATGTTCATAATCAGAGGAGTATTTAATAGCATCAAGGATCTGAACATATGATCTTCCACCAAATAAACCAACTAGCATCAACTACAACACTACAAGGCGTAATCAACACTATTAGCAACCCACAGGTACCAATATGAGGTTTTGAGGCAAAGATTGAATACAAGAGATGAACTACAGTTTGAGCAAGCTTAATAGTAACATCAATATCTTCCATCTCAGCAAGTGCAATATCATTCATAATTTCTTGATAAAGACTAAATGGAATAGCACTCACACTAGCACCCAAATCACATAAGCCATGATAAAAATGATCTCCAATTTTGAGTGAGACAACAGGCATGCCAACAACAGGTCTATTTTTCTCTTCCTTATCTGTAACATCCCAAATTTTCAATTTGAAATGTTACACATAGATCATAATTGTATTTCATGTTTTTGCATTTTGTTCGTGAAGTTCCTCGAAATTCTAAGCAACTCAAGGACCTACGGAGAGAGTTGGGAATTTTACCGTTTTCGTATTTGAGTTCGCTCGAATACCGGTACGAGGACAGTGTGATTCTAATTATTTTTCTCTCCTAAAAATATTTCTAAACATAAAATATATGAGCGGAGATAATATGACTTCTCCACAATAACAGAAATATTGGAGGAAAAATGTTAAAATCACTTTTGGTATTTTTCTGGATTTATTTGCATAGGAAAAATACACGTTTTTCAAAATTGCATTTAGGTCCGGGAAAAATGTTCACTTTGTCCTAAATATTATTAGAGGACGGTAAAAATTTATTTCGGGAATTTTGGAGTCCGTTTGGTATTTCTTTCGTTAGTTTTTCTGCGTCGGGACTCTTTTAGAAAAAAAGGGAAACCGACCTAGTCTCGTATCGGGTCGGGAGACTGGGCTTTATAAGCGCCAGCCCCGCCGGCCCAAGTCGCCCAGCCGCCAGCCCCCGCTCGCCCGAACCCTAGCGCCCCGCCGCCAGCCCGCCGCCACCGCCACCCGCCGTCGCGCTGCGCCGCCGTCGCCCGCCGCCCGCTCCGTGCCGCCTCGCCGCCACCGCGCCGCCGCGCCGCGCCGCCCCGCCGCCCGCCCCGCCGCCTCGCCGCCGGACCGCCGGAGTTCCGCCGGAGCTCGAGCCCGAGGTAGTTGCGTTTTTTTAGTTAACCGATCGGTTTTGTTTTAGGAAAACCTAGATCTATTTTTTTATTTAGAATAGATCGGTTCGTTTTTTTCGCCGGTTTAGTTATTTAGCGGACATTCGTCCGTACGTTCGTTTTAATGAACGGTTTTCGTTAGTTAACCGCAGACAGCGAACGTTCGTTCGTTAGCCTGTTCGTAGTTTTTTCTTTTTCGGGGTATTTATCCGCGGTTATTCCGATCGTGATTTCTGCCCTGATCTTGTTTTTCGTTTTTCTTTTCGCTCGAGAGTCGGAATCAGGTGATTCAAAATCCCAGATCTTCGTCTCGAAGCCCTCTTTACGTTTAATCAACTTGAACAAAAGTTTTGGCTACTGTAAAATTTGACTTTAGGCCAACTAGTAAACCGGAGCTCGTTTCTTTTGTAGTTTGAGTTTCGTTGCTTCTTTCGAGTTGATTCTTTTGCAAACCGGAGTTCTTAAGTTGAACTTTCTGGTTAGATCTCTTATTTGAGTTTTACCCATGCATTAGTTAAGTACTTATTGTGTGCTTGTTTGATTGCGATAGAGTACCCGGAGTGCGCCGCTTGCTACTTTGAGTCTCTAGGTTTTGCGGATCATCAGCAAGGCAAGTAACACTTTGATCATGCTTTCCAATTACCCAGTTTTCATTGCATTAGTCCAACCCTCACACATTGCATGAGTACGATCATTAACTTGTGGAATTGGGAAGTAGATTGAGGTAGTACCTATTACCTGCATTACATTCAAACCCTTGGGAGTTACTTCTACGTTTGCTGTTAGGACATGCTATGCTCGTAGACGTGGTTTGGGTTTGAGTGAAATCCATGACAGATGTGAGTTGTTAATTAATGGTTCAACTTAAGGTGGCAACATTAATACACATCTGGGTGGATTGAGGCATCTGGATATTCCAGTGATTGCCTGTTTTTCTTTTGGACCGCCACCCAGGCTCAAAGGGATCATGAGATTTTTCATACTAGAAACTTCCGTGTGCAGCCACATGCCAATATGGGCTCTGGCATAGTTGAGTAAGCTGTGGGAAACCTTTCCATGATGGGCTAGCAGATGTAGTGGGTTTTGTAGGTGTACCGGCTTATCTATCTGGTTAAGGGGACCTCTTCGGAAAGACTGTGTCTCAGACATCCGTTTCTCAAACACCATACAGTGCGAGAAACCAAACGGAGGCGATCGAGTCTTGTGGGGAAAAGTGCACAAACCTCTGCAGAGTGTACAAACTGATCATGGTTAGCCGTGTCCCCGGTTATGGATGTCTTGAGTATCTAGTACTTGGATTATCATGTGAATCTCATCATGTTACTTTAATTAATTTTGTTGGGTTAATGATTATTTTAATTGGGGTTGAGAGGATGTCTATCTTCTCAACGATGTTTCAACTACCATGATAGTAAATTAAAATATATTCCTTTGAAGTAGGGAAAAATTGGCTTTACGCAAAAACTTAACCATAGAGCTTTCCTGTGACGCCCGAGACCGACGTCCCAGAAGATTCCAGAAGATTCCAGATGTTTCGGGTTCTCCCGTGTGTTTCAGTTGTGCTTGCTTTATTTATTTTTGCATTGCATCATGTCATCATGCCATCATGTCATATTTTCTTTGCATCTCAACTTAAATAAATTGTGTGGACCTTCGGTCCATTTAAATCGAGGGAAGGATGACTTCTCTTTATAACATATAAAAGTCTCTCAATATTTTAGGGAGCTATATATTAAAATATTCCATTCGTTGGAATTAACCCAACACACTTGCATAATCTTCTCCATGCCTTTTGTATCTCAATTCTTGCCTCCAACCTTGCCCATATTTTATTTCATCACTTTCCGGAATTCCACCAAAAATTCTCAATATTTTTTTTGGACTCTCCAAAGCCTCAATCTTGTTCAATTCAGTTGAATTAAAAATTCAAATGAATTTGAATTTAAACTTTCGGTCATGCCCACTTCTATTTTTTTTCTTGGTTCAAGCTCATTTTTGTGAGCTCGAAATATTTATCCGCATGCCAGAGTCCTCTCTCTAACCTTTTTTTTTCCTTTCTCTCTTTTCTTTCTTCCTTTTCTTTTTTTGTTTTGGAGAAGAAGAAGTGGAGCAGAGAGGCCCAGTTCGCCGCAACCGGACCAAAAACCTCCCTAAGCCGGCCCGGTTTCCTCTCCTAACCCTAGCGCCAGTGCCCCGTCGCTCTCTCCGTCTCGTTTTCCTCCTGAGCCGCCGCCAGCGACCACATCCCTCGTTCCCCGATCTCCCCGCTCCCTCTCCTTCGATCTCCTGTCTCCTCGTCTCTCGATCCCCCTCGCTCAATCCAGCCGCGTGCCGCGCCCCATCTCCAGCGCCAGGGACGCTCCCGACCCTCTCCCTCCGTCTTCGTCCGCATCGAAGCGCCGACCGCCCCGACCTCGTCGGCCCTTCTCGCCAGACCGCGCCGCCCCGGGCGCCCGTCCCCGCGGAGGCCATGCCTCTCCCGTCGCGCGTCTCGCCAAGGCCTCACCTCCGACCTCGCCAGGGCCGCCGCTCGCCTCGCCCCGTCGAGCTGGCCTCGGTTGCCTCGCCTCTGGCCCCGTGCGGCTCCTCTCCAGCGCGCCTCTCGATGGCCTCCCATCGCCACATCGCCCCGCCACCTCTACGACCCTCAGCTCCTGCGCGTGCCCCGAGCCCCGTCCTCCAGCGCCATGGCCTCGTCGTCCCGAGCTCCTCCAACAAGTACGGCGCCGCCCTGCATCCTCTCCAGTAGTGCCCCGTACCTTCTCCTCGAGCCGCGGCCTCCCTCCTCCACGCTGGGTACCGCCCCAGCCAGCACCAAGGCCCGTGCCCCGTCCTCTCCGGCGAGTCCTGCCGGTGACCAGCAACAGCACCGTCGCCGCCTAGTTTTGCTGCAGGGGCCCGTTCCATCAGTTGCAGAACGCCAAGTTACGTACGGTCGTCTTCGGTACGGTGGTTCCAGTCAAGACTCGCCGACAGCCCGTCAAGTTCGACTACAACGAGAACCCGACCAATTTCCACTACGTCACAAGAACCAAGACCACGGCCCCGACAAGTACCACGACGACCGAACGGCTACAAGATGACCATCAAGTTCATCTACAAACGAGAACACCGACACAAGACGAACGCGTCAAGTGCCACTACTTCCACTACCGTCGCCGAGACCCTCAAGTACCTCTACGGAATGTGTACGACGACCATCGCCGACGCGACGAGTACCTCTTCGGAAACGGAAACGCCTACGTGAACGACTACCGTCGTCCCGTGTACGACTACGAACGAGAACAACTACTTCCTCTTCGGAAACGTGAACCACTACTTCCTCTACGACCGCGAGTACCACTACTTCCACTACGATCTCGAACCCCTCCGAGAACGATTGTCCCGAAGGTATAACCCGAGACGATGACCCGTGGATGAATGTTGTGTTGTATGAAATGTTTCCCGTGTGTGCACCGTGCCCGTTTTGTCCTTTTTGTCACGTTCCTCGGTTGCCTCGTCGCCGACTCGTGGGAACCCGGTGACGGGATCACCCCACCTTTCCTCTTGTTTCACTCGTCCTCCGTCATCTTTTGCACCGGACTCTCAACGAGTTACCGGAACCGAGATGTTGCGTTGCATCATTTTCGGATCGTTGCCGTGGCACCCTTTCTTTCCACCACGGTGACAAATACTTCATATCTTCTTCATGTCAACCTTTTAATAATAATTGCATAAACTTGATCATGTCATCCGCATCATATTAACAACATTAAAATGAGTGAATTGTTGTTGCTTTTATAATTACTAAACATGCTCATGGGGTTTTTCCGGAATTATTGTTGTTCTTCCGGCCCCATTTAAAATGCCTAAATAGGTAGTTTATTTTTGCTTCACCTCTTGCCATGTCAAAAACATTTAATCTTATCTTGTAAATAAACGGGAGTCAACTAAATAATTAACATGTGGTGTTTCGTCAATATGCAACTCGTTGCATATTGAGCTCCACTTAACTTGTAGTGTTGTTTGTGCACCTTGCCATGCCATGCATATTTAAACCGGACATGCATCATACTTGGATGTGCATCGTATGCCATGTTTATGCTTGTGTGTTTACCGTGTTGTTTGCTTCTTTCCGGTTGCTTCTCTTGTTAGCTTCGGTTTCGTTCCGGAGTTGTGAGGCTTCTTCTTCGTCTACTTCATGGATCCGTTCTTCTTCCCTTGTGGAATCCCATGCAAGATGACCATACCCTTGGATACCTTTACTACCATTGCCATGCTTAGTTGCCTCGATGCTATCGTTACATGTCGCGCTACCCATCTTTTATGTCAGCCTCTCCTTGTTGCCATGAAACCTCTAACCTTTGACACCTTCCTAGCAAAACCACTGTTTGGCTATGTTACCCGCTTGCTCAGCCCCTCTTATAGCGTTGTTAGTTGCAGGTGAAGATGAAGTTCGTTCCAGGAGGGAACTTGTTGTTGTCATATCACAATATCTATAATTATTATTAACACACCTATATACTGGGCATGGGTGGAAGGCTTGGCCTTTTGCTCGGTGTTTTGTTCCACTCATGCCACCTTAGGCGCCGATAAACCGGCATTATGTTCCTTGATTTTGCGTTCCTTACACGATGGGTGGATGGGGGCCCCTTGACAGTTCGACTTTGAATAAAACTCCTCCAGCAAGGCCCAACATTGGTTTTAATTCGCCTCATAATAACAACTTAATTAATTAATTAAAATTGCATAGGGGGTCGCGTCCCCGAGGATTCTTAATTCTACATAGCAGGGGGGCCAGTGCTGATGGTGTTGGTCCCAAATGGGCAATCTGCGGGGCCACCTTGGGGAAACTCGAGGTTTGGTTTTACTCGTAGCTTTTCCCATCTGGACGTGGCCTGAGACGAGATACGCGCGGCTACTATCAGGGTGTCGGCACGCCGGGAGGTCTTGCTGGACTTGTTTTACCATTGTCGAAATGTCTTGTGCTACCGGGATGCCGAGCCTGATCGGATTTCCCTAAGATAAGGAGTGATGATATTATATTTATCACTTCAGCTAATCGTGAGAGCTTGTGATGGGCTAAGTTGGGACACCCCTGCAGGGTTATGATCTTTCGAAAGCCGTGCCCGCGGTTATGTGGCAGATTGGAATTTGTTAATGTCCGGTTGTAGAAAACTTGACAGAGGATCCGAATTAAAACACACAACTGTGTGAGTAACCATGACTGTCTCTTTTCACTTTGAGAAGAGAACACGGTGGGGTTATGTTTGATTCGTATGTAGTTAGGATCTTTAGCGATCACCTTTTGCGACCGTTTGCGTAGATGCTC
Organism: Secale cereale; assembly: GCA_902687465.1. Taxonomy (NCBI): domain Eukaryota; kingdom Viridiplantae; phylum Streptophyta; class Magnoliopsida; order Poales; family Poaceae; genus Secale; species Secale cereale. Next base: position 666,695,231 of record LR738711.1, read on the forward strand.
ATCTTATTTTTGTAGTCGTAAGCTAGCCACCATATTATGCTTAGCCGCTGCTGCAACCTCACCACTTTACCTCTTCCTACCCATAAATCTTTGATAGTCTTGATACCCATGGTTATGGGATTGCTGAGTCCTCGTGGCTCACAGTTACTACAACACCAGATGCAGGTTCAGCCGAGTTTAATGCAGGAGCTGGTTCAAGTACTTCACTGGGAGCTCGATGAAGATCGTGGCCGTTTGCTTGTGACGTTTTCGATGATCAGTAGTGGTTTCTACTAGGATTCGATCCTAACCTGTGGCTTTATGTTGTTTTGGTATCTTTCTTTTGGATCTTCACCCGTAGTCGGGTTGTGATGTTTTGAATGATGTTTTTCTTATGTAATGTATTGTGTGAAGTGGCGAGTGTAAGCCAACTATCTCCTTTTGCAATTTAATCCTTCTTTTACATGAGTCGTGCAAAGATACCAAACTTGAGATCATTCTAGGATGGGCTTTGTCGGTGTACTAAGGTAGGGGTACCTCAGTACCCCAACTTGTGCACGGGCAGTAGCAGCTTCCCGCGGCAGGGTCTACCACGCGCTTGCCGGAAACCTTTCCGGTCCTTATTAAGCCATTCAAAAACAAAGTATACAAGATAGAAGGTCAACGCCCCGGCAAGTGGAGCTTGCCGGGAAGGCCGTCCCAGGCTCAAGACTATAACATTAACATAAGACCTGGCAAGAGGAGCTTGCCAGGAAGACCAGAAGACTGCACCTTAGAAGATACACCTCGGCGCATCATGCGCCCCGGCAGGGCCCGAGGAGCGACAAGCTCCCGGGCCCGGCAAGATCAAGATCCCGGCAAGGTGCTTGCCGGGGGAAGCCTGCGCTGTGTGCCCGCGCTCCAGCTCATCGGCCCACACGTCGCCCTGGGGCCCTTCCAGGGACGCGTGGCGGATGGCTGTGCAGCCTGGGGGACACAGTGGCACTCCACGGTGACGAGGCTACCGCCGTGGCGAACGGAGACGCATGGACGGGTGCTTTTGGGGTCGACGGTGACGGGCATTTAATGCTCTTGTCCCCCACTGTCAAAGTAGGTGATGACCACTGTTCATCCACTGTTCACGCACTATTCCCGCACTATTACAACTACCACCAAAATTACATTTTTGCCCTCCTCTACGTTGACACCTGTCGGTGACCCCTTGAGCTATAAAAGGAGGCCCATGCACAACGTAGAGAGGGTTCGGAACCTAGATAGCTCTCTTGCTCGGTGTAGCTAGTTCTTCAAGCTCCCGAGCTCACAAACTCAATACAAACCAAGCAGGAGTAGGGTTTTACGCGTCCGCGCGGCCCGAACCTGGGTAAACTGCCCGCGTGTGCTCTATGATCCGCTCTTCGTGCTCCCTCCGCTCCCTTACCGCAACGTACAAGGGGCTCCGGTCCCATAGGTGCTCGTGGTGGACAGTTTCCCCCGACATCTTTGGCGCGCCAGGCAGGGGGCGTCGAGGTTGTGCGAACCTGATCCGGTGCTCACGCGGGCGCAATCTTCATCAGCTTCATCATCAGCAGCAGCATGGCCCCGAATAAGAAGGCTTCGGAGGTCGCAGGCCCGTCCGCGTCTGTTCCACCACCACCAGAACCAACGGTGGGTGGAGGAGACGCTGGCGGAAGGGTGGTTGCCGGCGAGGAAACTCATGGCGCCACCAAATCCAAGGACAAGGCGGACGACCGGACCAACTCCAAGGCCTCGGTGTCCGTAGACGCGCCACGTCCATCTCAACAGACGACAGGCCAGCAACGCCGTGGTACAGGAAGTACCATCCGCTTGCTGGGCCAAGGACAGACCGAAGGTTCGCGAGATGCCCCAGGCCACCGTCCTGGCACGAGCAAGGCGCGATCGCCTGGGCGGGAAACTGCTCCTTCTAACCCTGTTAGGAGTCCGAGCATATCCCGCTCCTCGCACCGCTCGCCCCCGCTCCCCTCCTCTCCAGCAGAAGCACTCGCAAGAGCGCAACTGCTCCTCGACTTCCCTCCAGCGGCAGACAAAGCCGAAGACTGGAGGGTGACGATCCAAAGCCTCATCGCCTTCGCCAACAACGACATGCCGCAGCAGCCGGCGACATCGCGGCCACGGCAAGTCGAGAAGACGAAGGCCGATGGCGACAAGACCGCCGGGGGTGCAACCACCGTGCACTCCCCGCCACGGAAGCAAAAGACGCCTCCCCGCCGGATTAACGTCGACGACGATTCCACGGCGTCGTCGGATCCGCGGGCTCGTCGGGACCAGCGCCAGGTCCTTGACGATCGGCGACAAGAAGACGCTCGGACGACAATCGAGCGCCGACGAGAAGCCCGGCGACAATCAGATCAACGCGCTGGGACCGCTGTCGACACGCACGCGCCCGGTGAACCAGGCGAGTTGCCGTACGCGGCGGGTTGCCCCACGTTCACCCGTGAGCTGCGGCGCGTCCAGTGGCCCAGCATGAAAAACTTCAAGCCCGACGTACCCGAGAAGTACGACGGCAAGACGCACCCCTCGGAGTTCCTCAGCATCTACACCATCACGGTGCAGGCTGCCGGGGGGCGCGACGAGAAGATACTGGCGAATTACTTCCCGCTGGTGCTTAAGCCGAACGCTCGTTCGTGGCTTATGCACTTGCCGGAAGGCTCCATTTCTTCATGGGCAGATCTGTGCCACCAATTTGTTGGCGCCTTCACGGGCGGCCACAAACCCCACGGCCAGGAGAGTGATCTCCACATCTTGGCCCAGAAGGAAGGAGAGTCCCTGCGCAAGTACATTCAACGGTTCAGCCGCGTGCAACACAACATTCCCGATGTCCACCCCGCCGCGGTTATCAGCGCGTTCCACCAGAACGTGCGTAACCGCCGCATGCGGGAAGAGATGGCCATGACCAAGATTCGGGATGTCAGCGAGCTCTACGCTCTGGCTGACAAGTGCGCGCGCGCCGAAGAGGGGAGGAGACTCCCCGGAGAGGATGCTGGCGCAGGGGGAAGCGACAGCGAGGATGCCGCCCCGGCAAAGAAGAGCCGGCGGCGGAACCTAGATAGCTCTCTTGCTCGGTGTAGCTAGTTCTTCAAGCTCCCGAGCTCACAAACTCAATACAAACCAAGCAGGAGTAGGGTTTTACGCGTCCGCGCGGCCCGAACCTGGGTAAACTGCCCGCGTGTGCTCTACGATCCGCTCTTCGTGCTCCCTCCGCTCCCTTACCGCAACGTACAAGGGGCTTCGGTCCCATAGGTGCTCGTGGTGGACAGTTTCCCCCGACATCTTTGGCGCGCCAGGTTTCTATCTTGAGGCCCCCAACGGCGTCTTCATACAAGTGCCGTGGGGGTTCTCGTCGCGAGCCCCCGTGGAGGGAGAGACCTTTGATGGAGAGGTCCTCGCCTTCGCGGGGTTGAAGATCGTTGAAGCGCCGGGCGGGAGCGACGAGCCCGAGGAGGAGAAACTGCTTCGCCGGCTCCTGGCCCTTTACCGGGCCAGGCAGGCGAAGCTGGACTCCCGAGAAGCCCTCGCCGCCAAGGCTGGAGCAGACTTGGAGAAGCGCGCCGCGGAGCTCCTCGCCGCCAACCAGGCGGCCCTCCGCGACTTGGAGGAGGAGCGCGAAAGGCTTGCCGGAGAGCACCAAGAGTTCCTCTTGGAGAAAGCTGAGGCCGAGGAGCAGCAGCGACTAGTTGGTGAAGAGCTGTCCCGGCGAGAAGGAGCGCTCAACCAGCGGAAGGTTGAGCTCGACGCCCATGACGACGAGCTCACCGCCCGGGAGCAAGCTATGAAGGAGGCGAAGGAAGCCGCAATCGCCGCGGAAACCGCCAAGAGGGAACTGGAGCTCAAAGTGCAGCAACTGGAGCAGTACCTGAAGGCGAGCGAGGACAGGGTCACCGCGCTCAACATAGAGCGCGAGAAAGACACCCATACCAACTCAGAACTTCAGGTACGCCTCTCCAAGAAGGGCGACGAGCTTACTGCCGCCAAGGATTCGATCGCTGACTTGGAGTTGAAGGTCTCCACATTGAAAGATTCACTCGACGCGGCATCTCCAAGAAGGGCCGAGGATATCGAGCCCCCAGACCGAGAAGGGCCAGGACAAAGGGATTGTCTGCAGAGCTTGAGCTGGCTGATGAATTTGCTTGGCATGGAACTGACACGCTTCACACTTGGTTACTTGTGCAGTTGCATCTTGGAGGGCTTCTGGCCAGAAGAACCCTTGCCGGAACGCCTTTCCGGCAAGTGCCCTTGCGCCAATGTGGTGGCCACATATGCCTCCATGTATTTCTGCCAACAGCTTCTGCCCATCTTCTCTGGAAATGCACTTCAACCTGACACCATTGAGCCTTCTTCTGTACAGTTCATTGTCCACGAACTGGTACATACTTGACTGCCTGGTTATCTTCTCTATCTCTTCTGGGTCGTCGGGAAGTTCTCCAGTTTGCAGAAAACGGACGATCTGCTGTGCCCATGCTGGAGCCCGAGGCTCAACAGCAAGGACTAAAGGCATGAGGGCCGCTGCGGGAACCCCAGCTTCTACGGCAAGAACCTCTGGTTCTGCTGGAGCTGATGGTCCCCCGGCAAGCCTGCCGGGGCGAGGCTTGTCGGGAACGCTTGCTTCAACTGTACAGACCATTAGATCTGCAGGAGCAAATTGTTCCTCAGCGTTCTGATCGTTGATCTTGGGGACCTTGGTGGCAGCTTCGGGGAGATCCACCGGCAAGTAGTCACCGGAGACCAACTTTCTCTTCTTGGGCTGCCCAATTGATGGCGTAACGGACGGCTGAGTCAGCTTGAGCAGGAAGGTCCCTGGTTCCACAGGTAACTTCATTGCAGCGCACTTTGAAAGGCCATCTGCGATATCGTTCTGAGCTCTCGGGACGTGCTCCATTTGCAGGCCTTCAAAGTGCTCTTCAAGCTTTCTCACTTCATCTACATAAGCTTCCATCAAAGGGCTCTGATAACTTTTGTTCACTTGTCGGACCACCAACTGAGAATCTCCCCGCACAATCAGTTTCTTGATCCCAAGTTCAGCTGCAATCTTGAGGCCGGCAAGCAGACCTTCATACTCTGCAGTGTTGTTTGTCGCTTGTTCCCTGGGAAAGTGCATTTGGATAACATACTTGAGGAGCTCTCCGGTGGGTGCTATCAGTACCACGCCAGCACCGGCGCCTTGCAGCGAGAAGGCGCCATCAAAGTACATTACCCATTCACTGCTTGCTTCTTGTACGGGGACACTTGTCTCTTGAACTTCTTCATCGGGCGTTGGGGTCCATTCAGCTATGAATTCTGCCAAAGCTCGGCTCTGTATAGTTGAAGTACTTTCAAATTTGAGACCAAAGCTTGACAGCTCCAGCGCCCACTCGACGATCCTGCCTGTTGCTTCTGGATTTTGCAGTATCCTCTTCAACGGAAAGCGAGTGACCACTGTTATCTCGTGTGCTTGGAAGTAATGGCGCAGCTTTCTCGAGGCCATGAGGAGGCCGAAAAGCAACTTCTGCACCCCGGAATATCTTGATCTAGCCCCCTGCAAGAGGGAACTCACAAAATACACTGGGCGCTGCACCATCTTCTTTCGCACTTCTCCTTGTTCCTGCGCAGAGTCGTCCTTGTCGGGGCCAGAGCTTGCCAGTGGAGCCCCCCGCTTGTCGCTGGACTCGCTTGCCGGTGGTGTAGACTCCTCATCGGCCTCCCTCTCCGCTACTAACGCAGCACTAACCACTTGATTGGTCGCCGCTAAGTATAGCAGCAACTTCTCTTGTGGCCTAGGTGCGACAAGTATTGGAGTGGAGGATAGGTACCCTTTCAAGTCTTGCAGCGCTGCCTCCGCTTCCGGAGTCCATTTCATAGGACCTGCCTTCTTCAAGATTTTGAAGAAAGCCAGGGCGCGTTCTGCAGACTTTGAAATGAACCTACTGAGGGCAGCTACACAACCTGCAAGTCTCCTTACGTCCTTGACGCGCTTCGGGGCTTCGATCTGCTCGATGGCTTTTATCTTGTCGGGATTGGCTTCAATCCCCCTCTGGGACACAAAGAACCCGAGAAGCTTGCCGGAGGGGACTCCGAAGACGCACTTCTCGGGGTTCAACTTGAGCTGAATCTTGCGCAGATTTGCAAAAGTTTCTTCCAAGTCTTGGATGAGGGTATCTTTGCTCTTGCTCTTCACCACTATGTCATCCATGTAGGCTTCTACATTTCTGTGGATCTGTGGCTCAAAAGCAGTGTGCACCACCCTTGCAAATGTTGAGCCTGCATTCTTCAATCCAAAGGGCATGCGTATGAAGCAATATGTGCCACATGGAGTAATGAATGCAGTCTTCTCTTCGTCTTCCTTGGCCATAAAAATCTGGTGGTAGCCTGAGTATGCATCAAGGAAGGAAAGCAGCTCACATCCAGCAGTGGAATCAACAATCTGGTCAATGCGCGGCAAGGGGAATGGATCCTTAGGACATGCTTTATTCACATCAGTGAAGTCTATACACAGTCTCCACTTCCCATTGGCCTTACACACGACAACTGGATTTGCTAACCACGTCGTATGGATCACGCCTCTAACCAGGCCCGCTGCTTCTAGTTTCTTGATCTCTTCGGCAATGAATTCTTGGCGCTCCACGGCTTGCTTCCTGACCTTCTGCTTGACGGGCCGCGCATGAGGACAAACAGCAAGCTTGTGCTCAATTACCTTCCTGGGAACGCCGGGGATGTCAGATGGTTGCCAGGCAAACACATCGACATTCGCCCGCAGGAAGGCAACGAGCGCGCTTTCCTATTTGTTATCAAGTGTAGCACTGATGGTGAAGGTACCACCAGTACCGTCCTCCTTGGCGGACACCTTCTTGGTTGCCGGTGGAGCGGCCATCCCTTTCTTGCACTTGCCGGTGGAGCTCGATGGAACGTCCTCGACGACAGCGCAGCACTCCGAAGAGGTGCGTTTGCCGGGCGGCGTCGAGTGAATCTTTCAATGTGGAGACCTTCAACTCCAAGTCAGCGATCGAATCCTTGGCGGCAGTAAGCTCGTCGCCCTTCTTGGAGAGGCGTACCTGAAGTTCTGAGTTGGTATGGGCGTCTTTCTCGCGCTCTATGTTGAGCGCGGTGACCCTGTCCTCGCTCGCCTTCAGGTACTGCTCCAGTTGCTGCACTTTGAGCTCCAGTTCCCTCTTGGCGGTTTCCGCGGCGATTGCGGCTTCCTTCGCCTCCTTCATAGCTTGCTCCCGGGCGGTGAGCTCGTCATCATGGGCGTCGAGCTCAACCTTCCGCTGGTTGAGCGCTCCTTCTCGCCGGGACAGCTCTTCACCAACTAGTCGCTGCTGCTCCTCGGCCTCAGCTTTCTCCAGGAGGAACTCTTGGTGCTCTCCGGCAAGCCTTTCGCGCTCCTCCGCCAAGTCGCGGAGGGCCGCCTGGTTGGCGGCGCGGAGCTCCGCGGCGCGCTTCTCCAAGTCTGCTCCAGCCTTGGCGGCGAGGGCTTCTCGGGAGTCCAGCTTCGCCTGCCTGGCCCGGTAAAGGGCCAGGAGCCGGCGAAGCAGTTTCTCCTCCTCGGGCTCGTCGCTCCCGCCCGGCGCTTCAACGATCTTCAACCCCGCGGAGGCGAGGACCTCTCCATCAAAGGTCTCTCCCTCCATGGGGGCTCGCGACGAGGACCCCCACGGCACTTGTATGAAGACCCCGTTGGGGGCCTCAAGATAGAAGCCTGGCTGCTCCTTAGCGGCGGAGGGGTCGGCGGCCGGTGCAGCACTCGACGCTCCTGCTGCCTCCGGGCCGGCAGTGTGGTCGCCGTCCCCCTCCCCGGCCGCGGCGTCTGCGGTTGGAGCAGTCTCCTCAGCGGCGGGCTGTTCGGCTCCTGCCATGTCCTCAACAACAATGTCAGTGCCGGCATCGCCTTGCGCGCCCTCCTCCTCGACGATGACCTCCGTCTCCATCCGCTCCGGGGGAGGAGGATCTAGCGGAAGAAGAAGAAAAGAAAAGTTCAAGCAAATATCCAAAAAGACAAGTCCAAGAAGATAAAGTTACAAGACTCACCTTCGCGGACTTCCTCGACGACGGGCTCCCTCGCTGGGGAGTCCTCCCTTGGCGGGGTGGCCACCCTCGTCGGGCTGCTCGCCCTTGGCGGGGTACTCGCCCTTGGCGGAGTACCCGTCCTTGGCGGAGCGTCCTCCCTCGCCAGGGGGCTCGCCCTTGGCGGGGAGGGTGGAACCTGCGGCTCCTCGGGAGTAGTCTCCGGGCGCTCCTGCTGCTGCGGCTCCACTTCTGCACAAGGCGAACAAGACCAACAAGACAACAAGATATTAGTACAAAGCAAAAACCTCAAGCGCGCCCGACGAGCAAAAAGCTCAGGACCAGACTTACGCTGGAGGCTGCGCTGGGGGCTGCTCCTCGGAGCAGCAGGTTGGCCTGACAAGCCTGCCGCCGGCGCGTCTCCGGTCGCCGCGGCGGGCAAGTCATCCTCGGCCTCCACCACGGGAATCTTGGCCCGCTTCGCCGCCCGCTGGGACAGGGACCTGAAAGCAAAACAAGAGCAAGATCAGAATCATCAAAGAAAGAATCATGACAGAATCGAAGAAATTACGAATTACAAACACTTACTCCTCTTCCTCGTCGTCGTCGCTGAGGGCGGAGAAATCGAACCACCTGAGGTGCGTCCGCGCGAGGAGCAGGAGGAGAAGGCTCCCTCGGGCGCTTGGCGGTCTCCGGGGCTGGGGGCTGCGAAGACCCAGCCTTCATTGGCGCCGGAGCCCGAGGAGCAGGCGGAGCGGCCGCTTCGCTCCGGGAGGATTCCCCTCCGCTTGGCGCTGTTGCGCGAGGCGCCTCCGTCGCGGCTTGGCTCGCTCTGATGGCGCGCGTCGCCCGTCGAGTAGGCTGCTGTCGGGGCGCCTGCGTCCCTGTCGCTGTAGCCGCCTTGCGGAGGCGCTTCAGCGGTGTTCGTTTGGGACTTGCCCGAGGCGGGGAGTTTTCCGAGGACGAGGAGGCGTCGTCGTCGAGCCCCAGAGATCCACCGGTGTCCTCGTCGGCCTCGGCGTCCTCCTCTCCCTCTCCGGCAGGCCCGCTGGGTCCAGCATCTTGTCCTGCGGCCCCGCTCCCTCCGGTGGCTCCGCTCCCTCCGGCACCTCTGCTCCCTCCGGCAACCTCGCCTGCTGCGGCAGCCTCGCTCACAACCCCGGGAATCCCGGCATGCCTCAGTGAAGGAACCCCGGCAAGCTCGTCGGGCGGAAGCTTGAGCAGTCTGCGGATCTCAGCCTCCTCTTCTTGGCACACCTCGTCCGCGGCCTGCGCCTCGTCGACGGTGAATCCGAAGTCTCCTGCTGCTGCAGCTGCGGCGGCCTCTTCCATCCGGGAAGCAATATAGGCTATGTCCCGCTCTATGGTGGCCCGAGTGAGACCCTTGTTCTCCTCGGTGTTCTTGGGCACCTCGACCAGATTGTCGAAGAAACTCATAATCGCGTCCGGCGGAGGCTCTATCCAGGTGGGGTCGACGCCGTGAGAGTCACATGCGAGCATCGCCGCGCACAAGGAGTCCCGGGCAGTGCTGTTGCACAGCGGCACCACTCCCCGGGGAGTTGTGAACCACTCCGGGTGGGCCGGGTCATGCTTGAAAAGCTCCCGGACCATCCCCTTCAGCTCCAAAGCCGTGAAGTTGAAGTTCAATCCTGGGCGCAGCCTCATAATATCCGCCGCATTGCCAAACTCCCATGCTGGCCTTTTCCTCTCCTGTAAAGGAGCAATGCGGCGGCGGAGGAAATCTGCCCCTACCTCTCCGATGGTCAACTTGGTTACCCGGAGACGAAGTATCCTGATAAGGGCAATGTTGAGCTTGCCGTCCTCCGGGGCCAACTCGCTCCAGTCTCTGCCGCGCACTATGGCTGTTGTGCGCGGCGCAGTAAAGGGCTCCGGATGGTCCTCCACTACCCAACACCAGTCTGCACGCCATTCTTCCCACTTGCTGCGGAGCTCTCCTTTCAGATATGAGTCCTTCTTGTTCAATCGGAAGATCCAGGAGATGCCGCCGGAGAGGGGAGCGCCTGCCTCTACTCTAGGCATGAAGAAATGGAGAAAGAGTGCTACGTTTGGATAGATCCCTATGTAGTTTTCGCACAGATGTGCGAAAACCGCCATCGTAAGGATGGCGTTGGGGGTGAAGTCTAAGAGGTGGAGATTGTATGTGTTCATGATGTCACAGAAAAACTCCGAGAATGGAGGGAAGTCGTGCCTCGACACGTAGGAGGTATAGTCCCATCCTGGGCATTACAAGTTGGTATTCAGAGCCTTCTCCGACCTAGAAGCCCCCACTGATTGATCGAATCATTGACGGTTGAGTCTAGGCACACACTTGAAATGTTTTGAGTCCTATATATATATCGGAGAGTAGGATTTCTTTTGCTTCTCATCTCTTTTCATTCTGGTGAGGACTCCTGACGACTACTCTTGCCTCTTCTACTTTCAAAAAATGCACCAATTTTTTTTAGGATCTCGCGAGTATTGTTTGGATTGTTCCGATGTCTTTGTGACGAGAACATTGTTCTCGATGCCTCCTGACATTAGGGGTTGTGGCAGTGTCCCGGGGAGTTGAGCTCCGAGGTGTTGTCATCACAAATCCATCGCGGCAGTACTAGAACTTAAGACGGCCGACATCGAAAACTCTCCTATGCGGTTAGTGGCAAGATAACCCCGACATCACCCAGTACTGGGGAGGTAGTTCGGGAGTATTGCCATAGCTTGTATAGTGGATGCGTTTCGAAGGTCCGAGGTAAACGGTTTCCGGAGATAACTGGTTATGTGTTGAAGGATGGATACAGCTGGATGTAGGTTTAGAGTTGAGTGCGCGGTGCTTCCCCTATATCCCCAACACCTGATTGCATAACTGGAAACTTTCGGAAATTAATAGGTGGGTTCATCCAGTAGTTCTAGGCATTCTTCCAACGGATGCACGATATGAAGTTCGGGGTTCTACATTGAGTGAAGTGGTTTTATGGACTTGTTCTGATCGGGAGTTGCATCTTAAAGGGTCCTTGGCTATGCTGATCCGGGGATTGCAAAACCCTTTTGTAACACGTTCCATGAGCTTTCAGCACGAATATGTCGGACGAAACTTCTATCTTGTGTTTGTTCTATCTGCTCCTTGTTCCTTTTATTTACTTTTTTCTTCTTCCAAGTGGCTTCTCGACAAGTTGATGTACCTGCGGAATTCATTCGTTCAATTCTCTGTTCGGATGATATTGTGAAGATCATGTTGTATATCTATCCTTTGTTGTTGTTTTGATTCTGGTATTCGAGTTGCTTCGATGTCAAATGTTGATTCCATACCTTTCCTAATCGGTGTTCTAATATTTCTATGGGAGTGCTAATCCTTCTTGATCATCGAGATCTTCATGTTAATCCTTTTCAACCGGTGTGCCTTATCTTCAAGTTATTCCGTACGGACGCCGTTGAGAAATCTGACGATTGTCTGTTTCATTCATCCCAAGTCGTCTTTGTTTTTCCCCACCCTCCCACCCTTTCTTCTTCTCGGAGCAAGAAATTCTCAGATGAAATATCCATTTTATTAATGTGATGTTTCTTCATTCTTCTCCATCAATGTTCTTATCCGGTGATTTATCGTGAAGATGCTCAAGAACTCCAAGTTCATCATTCTTTTGTTCTCAAATTCTGCCGGTGGATGTAATTCAAGATTTCGGTGTTGATCTTATCCTTTTCCTCATTTCACAATGCTTTCTTATTCCGGTGCACCAAATTAATCATTCTCCTCTTGCTATTCATATCCGAAGTGCTGAAGATTCATAATTCCATTCTTAATCCATTCAAATTGTTTTGGAGGATTGTTATCTTACTCAAGTCATTTAATTCAACCGGTGCAATATCTCTTAAGCAATCTTTTCCAACGGTGATTTCTTTAGTGGGCCCTAACCCACAGGTCTTTTCCCAGGATCTTACCTGACTCTTCTAATTATTTTCCGGAGTTATTTTGAAATTCCTTTCAAGTGTGACGTAAGAATGATCCCCATCAGTCACATGCCTTCTCCAAGATCGTTTTCAAGTTCTTGTTCATCATTGGTTCAACCTTTTAATTCTTCATTACGGAGTGCCTATACAATTCATGGTGGTGTATCTCATCGTCTTCTCAGATTTTGAAGACCCGAAGAAGTGTTTCTCTTAAATCTTGGCCCGTTCTCTCAAGAGTTGTGGTTCTACCTTCATGCCATCCTCATTATTGTTCCGATTGTGAGGAATTCTTTTATACCGTCCGAAGCATTTCATGAATTCTTTTCTTTGTGATCCTCCGAAGGCCATCATTTCAGAATATTTCTTCGTTCTCAGTTTTCAACTTCGTTCTCCAAATATTCTTCATTGATGCCTCTTCGTTCGTCTCCATATTCTTACGGTGGTTCATTCAAGTTTACCCTTCTGTTGTTATCGTTTTAATTCATTTGTTCTTTTCACAATCCTACCGGTGGTTCGTTGAATACTTATCCAAGCTTGTGCTAGATCTCTCTTTAATCCTTTCCAACGAGAATAAGTAGTATGCCAATCCTTTGGTTGTCATCAATTTAAATTGGTGAAGGAGATGCATGACATAATTCTTATTCTTATTCCTTCAAGGTGATTTAATTCTTTTGTCTGGAGCTTGTTCATCATATCATATCCTTGGTGTTAAGTTGTTCATCTTGTTTTCCGGAGCTCCAAGTTATTTCAATTATATCATTTCAAAGCTCCATCTAATTCATCGTAGGCCTTGAATCTTATTCTTTTCATCTTTCACTTTTCATGCTTTCATTACCAACGTTCTTCATGGTGGTTCATCATGTTTTAATTCATCCTCGAAGTCCTCATCAAGATTCTTGTTGGAGCTCAAGCATTCTTCATCATGCATTCCATTGCAATCCTTTCTACCTTATCTTTTCAGATGGTGTTATGTCATTCTTGACAATTCCTTCATGTTTTATGATTCACGAGTTATCAAGAATGAGATATTTAAAACCATCATTTTCCTTGTTCAGGAGATCTCTCCAACCCTTCAATCTATTCGTTGTAGTCATCTTGGGTTATAATTCACCTAAAGCTTTCCTTGAGAATTGTTGCTATTATGGTGCTTATAAATGACCCAAGTTCTTCATTTATCATTCCGGTGAAATAAGTTTATCGTCTCCTTGTTGATCTAAATCCAAGCAATTCGTTTCTGTTAGTGGCTGGTTGTCACCTCTTAATTTTGAGATGTTTTCCATAAGTCCACAACGAGCTTATTCTTCTCGTTGTTGAATTCCCAACAACTCTATTCAATTCATCTCGGTAAGGATTCTCTTTCAAATTCATTTGTCGGAGAAGTTGTCATTTTCTTCTCCGTTCAAGTCTTTCATTGATTTATATGCTATTCTTTCATTCCGGAGGCATTGTGATGTTGCTCTCTTCGAACCATCATATCGTTTTATCGAGATCATGTTTTTTCCTTGTTTATCTATGTTATCAGGAGTGTTGTATTCTTCATTCAAGTTCCGTCATCTTATCTAGTTTTGCCTCACCTTTCAACCGGAGTGATATCTGAATTCTTTCTTACCCCTTGTGCCATTCTTTCAATTGTTTTGGAGGCAATATGATGTTGAATTCATCAAGTATCATCCCTTCTCCTCAAGTTCTTGTTCAATTCCTTCCATTTTTCAGACGGAGTGCTGTCCAAATTCTGTCATTCTTATTCCTTGGCTATACCCTTGCAGTTTCATATTCTTTTGGTCCGTGAGCTCTTGTTTCATGTCTTTCAACCTACAAGGTTCTCTTAATGTTCCTTGTTCCTTTTTCTAACGGAGTTTTCATATTCGTTCATCTCCGTTGTATTCTTCTTTCTTTTGTTCAACCTCTCAAGGTTCATTGGTTTCACTTGTCTGTCAAAGAAGCAACTTTGTTTTACCTCTTCCTCTTCCGTTTTTACCCGGTGATATCTCTAGGATCTCGGGTCGAGATCCTCTGTTAGTGTGGGAGAGTTGTGACGCCCGAGACCGACGTCCCAGAAGATTCCAGAAGATTCCAGATGTTCCGGGTTCTCCCGTGTGTTTCAGTTGTGCTTGCTTTATTTATTTTTGCATTGCATCATGTCATCATGCCATCATGTCATATTTTCTTTGCATCTCAACTTAAATAAATTGTGTGGACCTTCGGTCCATTTAAATCGAGGGAAGGATGACTTCTCTTTATAACATATAAAAGTCTCTCAATATTTTAGGGAGCTATATATTAAAATATTCCATTCGTTGGAATTAACCCAACACACTTGCATAATCTTCTCCATGCCTTTTGTATCTCAATTCTTGCCTCCAACCTTGCCCATATTTTATTTCATCACTTTCTGGAATTCCACCAAAAATTCTCAATATTTTTTTTGGACTCTCCAAAGCCTCAATCTTGTTCAATTCATTTGAATTAAAAATTCAAATGAATTTGAATTTAAACTTTCGGTCATGCCCATTTTTTTCTTGGTTCAAGCTCATTTTTGTGAGCTCGGAATATTTATCCGCATGCCAGAGTCCTCTCTCTAACCTTTTTCTTTCCTTTCTCTCTTTTCTTTCTTCCTTTTCTTTTTGTGTTTTGGAGAAGAAGAAGTGGAGCAGAGAGGCCCAGTTCGCCGCAACCGGCCCAAAAACCTCCCTAAGCCGGCCCGGTTTCCCCTCCTAACCCTAGCGCCAGTGCCCCGTCGCTCTCTCCATCTCGTTTTCCTCCTGAGCTGCCGCCAGCGACCACATCCCTCGTTCCCCGATCTCCCCGCTCCCTCTCCTTCGATCTCCTGTCTCCTCGTCTCTCGATCCCCCTCGCTCACTCCAGCTGCGTGCCGCGCCCCATCTCCAGCGCCAGGGACGCGCCCGACCCTCTCCCTCCGTCTTCGTCCGCACCGAAGCGCCGACCGCCCCGACCTCGTCGGCCCTTCTCGCCAGACCGCGCCGCCCCGGGCGCCCGTCCCCGCGGAGGCCATGCCTCTCCCGTCGCGCGCCTCGCCAAGGCCTCACCTCCGACCTCGCCAGGGCCGCCGCTCGCCTCGCCCCCTCGAGCTGGCCTCGGTTGCCTCGCCTCTGGCCCCGTGCGGCTCCTCTCCAGCGCGCCCCTCGGTGGCCTCCCATCGCCGCATCGCCCCGCCACCTCTACGACCCTCAGCTCCTGCGCGTGCCCCGAGCCCCGTCCTCCAGCGCCATGGCCTCGTCGTCCCGAGCTCCTCCAACAAGTACGGCGCCGCCCTGCATCCTCTCCAGCAGCGCCCCGTACCTCCTCCTCGAGCCGCGGCCTCCCTCCTCCACGATGGGTGCCGCCCCAGCCAGCACCAAGCCCCGCGCCCCGTCCTCTCCGGCGAGTCCTGCCGGTGACCAGCAACAGCACCGGCGCCGCCTAGTTTTGCTGCAGGGGCCCGTTCCATCAGTTACAGAACGCCAAGTTACGTACGGTCGTCTTCGGTACGGTGGTTCCAGTCAAGACTCGCCGACAGCCCGTCAAGTTCGACTACAACGAGAACCCGACCAAGTTCCACTACGTCACAAGAACCAAGACCACGGCCCCGACAAGTACCACGACGACCGAACGGCTACAAGATGACCATCAAGTTCATCAACGAACGAGAACACCGACACAAGACGAACGCGTCAAGTACCACTACTTCCACTACCGTCGCCGAGACCCTCAAGTACCTCTACGGAACGTGTACGACGACCGTCGCCGACGCGACGAGTACCTCTTCGGAAACGGAAACGCCTACGTGAACGACTACCGTCGTCCCGTGTACGACTACGAACGAGAACAACTACTTCCTCTTCGGAAACGTGAACCACTACTTCCTCTACGACCGCGAGTACCACTACTTCCACTACGATCTCGAACCCCTCCGAGAACGATTGTCTCGAAGGTATAACCCGAGACGATGACCCGTGGATGAATGTTGTGTTGTATGAAATGTTTCTCGTGTGTGCACCGTGCCCGTTTCGTCCTTTTTTCATGTTCCTCGGTTGCCTCGTCGCCGACTCGTGGGAACCCGGTGACGGGATCACCCCACCTTTCCTCTTGTTTCACTCGTCCTCCGTCATCTTTTGCACCGGACTCTCAACGAGTTACGGGAACCGAGATGTTGCGTTGCATCATTTTCGGATCGTTGCCGTGGCACCCTTTCTTTCCACCACGGTGACAAATACTTCATATCTTCTTCATGTCAACCTTTTAATAATAATTGCATAAACTTGATCATGTCATCCGCATCATATTAACAACATTAAAATGAGTGAATTGTTGTTGCTTTTATAATTACTAAACATGCTCATGGGGTTTTTCCGGAATTATTGTTGTTCTTCCGGCCCCATTTAAAATGCCTAAATAGGTAGTTTATTTTTGCTTCACCTCTTGCCATGTTAAATACATTTAATCTTGTCTTGTAAGTAAACGAGAGTCAACTAAATAATTAACATGTGGTGTTTCGTCAATATGCAACTCGTTGCATATTGAGCTCCACTTAACTTGTAGTGTTGTTTGTGCACCTTGCCATGCCATGCATATTTAAACCTGACATGCATCATACTTGGATGTGCATCGTATGCCATGTTTATGCTTGTGTGTACCGTGTTGTTTGCTTCTTTCCGGTTGCTTCTCTTGTTAGCTTCGGTTTCGTTCCGGAGTTGTGAGGCTTCTTCTTCGTCTACTTCATGGATCCGTTCTTCTTCCCTTGTGGAATCCGAGGCAAGATGACCATACCCTTGGATACCTTTACTACCATTGCCATGCTTAGTTGTCTCGATGCTATCGTTACATGTCGCGCAACCCATCTTTTATGTCAGCCTCTCCTTGTTGCCATGAAACCTCTAACCTTTGACACCTTCCTAGCAAAACCACTGTTTGGCTATGTTACCCACTTGCTCAGCCCCTCTTATAGCGTTGTTAGTTGCAGGTGAAGATGAAGTTCGTTCCAGGAGGGAACTTGTTGTTGTCATATCACAATATCTATAATTATTATTAACACACCTATATACTGGGCATGGGTGGAAGGCTTGGCCTTTTGCTCGGTGTTTTGTTCCACTCATGCCACCTTAGGCGCCGATAAACCGGCATTATGTTCCTTGATTTTGCGTTCCTTACATGATGGGTGGATGGGGACCCCTTGACAGTTCGACTTTGAATAAAACTCCTCCAGCAAGGCCCAACATTGGTTTTAATTCGCCTCATAATAACAACTTATTTAATTAATTAAAATTGCATAGGGGGTCGCGTCCCCGAGGATTCTTAATTCTACATAGCAGGGGGGGCCAGTGCTGATGGTGTTGGTCCCAAACGGGCAACCTGCGGGGCCACCTTGGGGAAACTCGAGGTTTGGTTTTAATCGTAGCTTTTCCCATCCGGACGTGGCCTGAGACGAGATACGCGCGGCTACTATCAGGGTGTCGGCACGCCGGGAGGTCTTGCTGGACTTGTTTTACCATTGTCGAAATGTCTTGTGCTACCGGGATGCCGAGCCTGATCGGATTTCCCTAAGATAAGGAGTGATGATATTATATTTATCACTTCAGCTAATCGTGAGAGCTTGTGATGGGCTAAGTTGGGACACCCCTGCAGGGTTATGATCTTTCGAAAGCCGTGCCCGCGGTTATGTGGCAGATTGGAATTTGTTAATGTCCGGCTGTAGAAAACTTGACAGAGGATCCGAATTAAAACACACAACTGTGTGAGTAACCGTGACTGTCTCTTTTCACTTTGAGAAGAGAACACGGTGGGGTTATGTTTGATTCGTATGTAGTTAGGATCTTTAGCGATCACCTTTTGCGACCGTTTGCGTAGATGCTCATCTTATTCTTGTAGTCGTAAGCTAGCCACCATATTATGCTTAGCCGCTGCTACAACCTCACCACTTTACCTCTTCCTACCCATAAAGCTTTGATAGTCTTGATACCCATGGTTATGGGATTGCTGAGTCCTCGTGGCTCACAGTTACTACAACACCAGATGCAGGTTCAGCCGAGTTTGATGCAGGAGCTGGTTCAAGTACTTCACTGGGAGCTCGATGAAGATCGTGGCCGTTTGCTTGTGACGTTTTCGACGATCAGTAGTGGTTTCTACTAGGATTCGATCCTGACCTGTGGCTTTATGTTGTTTTGGTATCTTTCTTTTGGATCTTCACCCGTAGTCGGGTTGTGATGTTTTGAATGATGTTTTGCTTATGTAATGTATTGTGTGAAGTGGCGAGTGTAAGCCAACTATCTCCTTTTGTAATTTAATCCTTCTTTTACATGAGTCGTGCAAAGATACCAAACTTGAGATCATTCTAGGATGGGCTTATACCTTTAAGTCGTGCCTCGACACGTAGGAGGTATAGTCCCATTCTGGGCATTACATTTCCACCAGCCATATTGCATGTAGTATAGATTTACTTTCATTGCATTCCCTTGTGTTGCCTTGCCAGCATATTCCATGTGCTGACCCGTTTTCGGGCTGCAACGTTTCATGTTGCAGACTTTTCAGACGACGAGTAAGATGCCCCTTTTTAGGTCGTGGTTCTATACTCAGTGATGTCGCTGGAGTTGATGGACTCACTTATCTTCCAAGCCTTCCGCTGTTATCGTGTTATATAGCCTTCAACCATATTATTTGTAATAAATTCATCGTTGGACTATGGATGTAATAAGTGTGTGATTGCTATTCTGTTATAAATCCTTCAAGTACTGTGCGTGTCAGCATTGCTGATCCAGGGATGACACTGATGCACAGAGATCAGACTGTTTGAGGTCTGGTCGCTACAAGATGGTATCAGAGCACACGCTGACTTTAGGACACGACCACTAAGACAAGACCTAGAGCACAACTCACTCTTCTCTTTTCTGACTCCTCATCTTTTCTACTCTTTAGGATGGTGGAAACAAAGCACAAGTTCATGCAATCGGATGAAGAAACACCCTTTGGACGACACCCGAAGGAAGTCACAAGATATCTCAATATTGGATAACCGAGTTTCACCGGAACCTACAATGCCACTCTACCTGAGGAGGAGCGTTGGTTGATTCAAGCCCAAGTTCCAGGAAGGACGTTCGCACCCGTCACCCCACTCATAGCATTTTCCTTTAATGCGCCTACATGGAGCCTAGGTAGGAGCATGGCAGCCCACATTGCTATGGGAAGGATCGGAGAAGTCTACCAGCAGGAGCTAAAGGACACTATCTACCAGATTTGTGAACGCCGAGATGAGAATTGGGATATGATCAGCACCCGAAAGGGTATATCCATTGCAGCATTCATCCAGGAGTTGAACCACCACATTCGTCGCCAGGAGCACCAGATGTGTGCTGGGATGATAGATTTGAAGAAGGCCCTAAATAGGAATTTGGAGCTAGAAGAAGAACTCAAGTCTACACGCGACGGATATGAGGAGGAGATGAAAATACTTGTGGAAAAGAATGATGATTTGACCCGGAAGTTAGGGATACTCATGGGAGAAGAAGACGAGGAAGAAAAACCCAAGGAGATTCCACCGGAAGACTATATCATCATAGATGACACAGATTCGGAAGCTGAGGACAGCAAGGACGAAGACTATGAAAATGAAGCTGGAGCAGATATTATGGAATCCTCTGCCGATCAATATTTTTAGATGACCACCTTGTGACTAGTAGTTTACCCCATATATTAGTTTTAGAGCACTTTTGTAACGATCGCTAGAATTGTAAGACCTTGTTTGAAATTGATTGGTGTGATATGATTGTGTGTTTGTCTCATGAGCATATGGGTAGTGATTTTCCCTTAGACCTCTTTTCTATTCTAATCTCTTCCCTCTACACCCATCAGATGCCTCCAAGACGTGAATTTGAGTTTCCCCCTGAGCTCACTCAGTTGATCCAGCAGCAGAACACCCTGATGCAACTTCTTGTCCAGAACACTCAGAACAACCAGAACAACAACAACAACAACAACCCTCTGTCTGGGGAAACTGTCCTCCCACGAGCACCTATGGGACCGGAGCCCCTTCTACGTTGCGGTAAGGGAGCGGAGGGAGCACGGAGAGCAGATCGAGGGGCACACGCGGGCAGTTTACCCAGGTTCGGGCCGCGCGGACGCGTAAAACCCTACTCCTGCTTAGGTTGTATTGAGTTCTTGAGCTCGGGAGCTTGAAGATCTACAGTACTAGCTACACCGAGCGAGAGAGTTGTCTAGGTTTCGAACCCCCCCTACGTTGTGCATGGGCCTCCTTTTATAGCTCAAAGGGGTCACCGACAGGTGTCAATGTAGAGGAGGGTAAAAGTGTAAATTTGGTGGTAGTTGCAACAGTGCATGAACATTATATGAACAGTGGTCTTCACCTAACTTTGACAGTGGGGGACAAGGGCATTAAATGCCCGTCGCCGTCGCCCCCAAAAGCGTCCGTCCATGCTTCTCCGTTCGACACGGCGGTAGCCTCGTCACCGTGGCTTGCCACCGTGTGCCCCAGGCTGCACAGCCGTCTGCCACGTGCCCCTGGAAGGGCCCCAGGGTGACGCGTGGGCAGATGAGCTGGAGCGCGGGCACACGGCATAGGTTTCCCCGGCAAGCACCTTGCCGAGGTCGTGATCTTGCCGGGCCCGGAAGCTTGTCGCTCTCCGGGTCTTGCCGGGGCGCATGATGCGCTGAGACATCTCTTGAGGTATGTGTTCCTTGGCCTTCCTGGCAAGCTCCTCTTGCGAGGGTCTTATGCTAAAGTGATAACCTTGAGCCTGGTGCGGCCTTCCCGGCAAGCTCCTCTTGCCGGGGCCTTGATCTTCTGACTTGTATACTTTGTTCTTGAATGGCTTCATAGGGACCAGAACGGTTCTTGGCGAGCACGTGGTAAGCCCTGCCACGGGAAGCTGCTACTGCCCGTGCACAAGTTGGGGTACTAAGGTACCCCTATCTTAGTACACCGACAGGAGCCCCCGGGCCTGGGCCACACACGGTGCCGAGCGCTGTTGGGCCAGGCCCAAGACAGTGCACGGGCACACGCGGCCCACGGCAAGCCGTATCCCCTTCCGTATCCGCCGCATCCCTCCCTAACGGCACGCGTCGATTGCGGCGTCGTGGGAGAGATCGTGGCCTATTCTTTAATGGGAAATGCGGAACGTCCCCCACTTCCCCCTTAAAAGCAGAGGAAGCAGGGGCAGTTCCCTCCATCGTTTTCATTGCGCCTTGATTCTCCAGAAACCCCCGTCGCCCTCTGCCTCCCAAAGGTCGACAGAGAGCCCAGCCCCTCCCTTCCTCCGCCATCTCCCGCATCCGCGGCACCGTCGACCTCCTCGCCTCTTTCCTCGCCGCCCCCGCTATGGCTCCGAAGAGCGACAAGGCGAAGAGTGACAAGGCCAAGAAGGAGAAGTCCGAGCAGGCGGCGAAGCTGGCTGCCCTGCGGAGGAAGTGCGTGGTCTTCGCGCCGAGGCTTGGCGCGAGGGAGCTGCGGGACAAATACTATTTGTTCTGGGCGAGGGAGACCAAAGCTCATCCCCGCACCAGAGTCCTCCCCGCCGTCGCCGCCGACATGTTCCCCAGCGGGTACTTTTACTTTGCCGCATTCTTCCATTGTGGTCTGTGCCCTCCGTACTCGGAGTTCTTTTGTGATGTAATGAATACGTATGGCCTCCACCTCCTAGATTTCACCCCCAACGCCATCCTTACGATGGCCGTTTTCGCACATCTGTGCGAAAACTATGTTGGGGTTCATCCAAATGTAGCTCTTTTCTGCCACTTCTTCACGCCTAGAGTACAGTCCGGTTCTCCCCTCTCCGGCGGCATCTCCTGGATCTTCAGGCTGAACAAGAAGGAGGCGTACTTGAAGGGAGAGCTCCGCGGCAAGTGGGAGGAGTGGAGAGCCGATTGGGGCTGGGTGCTGGAAGCTGAGCCTGAGCCCTTTACCTCGCCGCGCAAGACTTCCATAGTGCACGGCAAGGATTGGAGTGAATTGGCCCCGGAGGACAGCAAGCTTCAGATCGCCCTCATTAGGATCTTTCGTCTCCGGGCCGCCAATCTGACTGTTGGAGAAGTTGGAGCAGATTTCCTCCGCCGCCGCATCGCCCCTCTACAAGAAAGGAAGAGGCCCGCCTGGGAATTCGGCAATGCGGCAGATTGCATGAGGCTGCGCCCTGGATTGAACTACAATTTCACCGTCTTGGAGTTGAAGGGGATGGTCCGGGAGCTCTTCAAGCATGACCCCGCCCACCCGGAGTGGTTCAAACCTTCCCGGGGAGTGGTGCCGCTGTGCAACAGCACTGCCCGCGATTCCATACGCGCGATGATGCCCGAGTGTGACTCCCATGGCGTCGTCCCCACTTGGCTAGAGCCTCCAGCGGAGACCGTGCAGACCTTCTTCGACAACTTGGTCGAGAAGCCCCGCAACGCCGAGGAGAAGAAGGGCCTCATCCGGGATACTACTGACCGGGATGTAGCTTACATTGCCTCCAGGATGGAGGAGGCCGCCGCAGCTGCGGCTGCGGGCGAATTTGGATACACTGTGGACGATGCAGAGGCCGCAGACGCAGTGAGTCAAGCAGAGGAGGCGGAAATCCTCTAGCTGCTAAAGATTGCGCCCGAGGAGTTTGCCGGGGAGCCTTCCGTGAAGCTGGCCGGGACGAGCGAGGTTGCCGGGGGGAGCGAGGCCGCCGGGCATGGCACTGAGTCCAGCGGGCCTGCCGAGGAGGAGGGGGACACCGAGTCTGGAGATTCCGATGAAGACTCTGGTGGATCTCTGAATCTTGACGACGATGCCTCCTCATCCTCGGAGAACTCTCCGCCTCCGCCAAGCCCTCCGCAGCAACCGAAGAAGCGCCTCCGCAAGGCAGCTGAGACGGCGAGGCCACATGCGCCTCGACAGCAGCCGACGCGCCGTGCGACGCGCGCCACCAAGACGAGCGAAGTCGTCAAGGAGGCGCCCCGTGCTCGAGCGCCAAGCGGAGGGGGATCTTCCCGGAGCGGAACGGGTGCTCCTTCTGCCCCTCGGTCCTCGGCGACGACGGGGGCCGGGTCTTCACAGCCCACAGCCCCGGAGCCCGCCAAGCGCTCGAGGGAGTCTTCTCCTCCAGCTCCTCGTGCGGGAGCACACCAGGCGGAGTTTGACTTCTCCGCCCTCAGCTCCGACGAAGAGGAAGAGGAGTAAGTACTTGCAATTCTTTTAGTTTCTTTGATTTTGTCTTGATTTTCCTTGCATGGTTCTGATCTTGCTTTTGTTTTGCTTTGCAGGACCTTGACCCAGCGGATGGCGAAGAGGGCCAAGATCCCTGTGGTCAATATCGAGGACGACGAGCCCGTCGCGGCGACAAGCGATGCGCCGGCGATGAGCTTGCCGTATCAGCCTGCTGCTCCGAGGAGCAGCCCCCAGCGTAAGTCTGGTATTTATCTTCCTGCTTGACGGGTGCGCTCGAGGTTATCATCTTGGTTGATGTCTTGTTGTCTTGTGCAGAAGTGCAGCCGCAGCCGCAGGAGCACCAGGAGGTCGCCCCCAACGAGCCACTTGCTCCACCCTCCCCGCCAAGGATGAACTCCCCGGCAAGGGAGAACGCTCCGCCAAGGATGGGCACTCCGCCAAGGGCGAGTACCCCGCCAAGGGTGAGCAGCCCGACAAGGGTGAGCAGCCCGCCAAGGGAGGGCGCAGGCGGCCCTCCGCCAGCAAGGGCCACTACTCCGCCACCAAGGGAGAATTCCCCGGCGAGGGACCCCGTCGTCGAAGAAGTCCGCGAAGGTAACCCTTGTGACTTCTTCTTCTTGAATTCTTCTTTTTGGATATTTGCTTGACGATGTTTATTTTCTTTTTCTTCTACCAGATCCTCCCGCCCCGGAGCTGATGGAGACGGAGGCCACCTCCGAGGATGGTGTGCACGGCGACGGCGGCAACGCCACTACCGCTGAGGGAATGGCTGGAGCCGACGAGCCAGCCGTCGAGGAGACCGCCCCGACCGCCGACGCTGCGGCTGGGGAAGGGACCGGCGACCGTACCGCTGGCCCGGAGGCTGCGGGAGCGTCGGACGCTGCTCCGGCCGCCGACCCTTCCGCCCCCGCGGAGCGGTCGGGTGTCTACTTGGAGGCCGCCAACGGGGTTTTTATTCAAGTCCCGTGGGCGTCCTCGTCTCGAGCATCCGCGGAGGGAGAGACCTTTGACGGAGAGGTCCTCGCCTCCGCCGGATTGAAGATTGTTGAAACGCCCGGCGGCAGCGACGAGCCCGAAGAGGAGAGACTCCTTCGTCGGCTCCTGGCTTTGTACCGGGCCAGGCAGGCGAAGTTGGAGTCTCGGGAGGCTCTCGCCGCCAAGGCTGGAGCTGACTTGGAGAAGCGCGCCGCGGAGCTCCGCGCCGCCAATCAGGCGGCCCTCCGGAGCTTGGCGGAGGAGCGCGAAGAGCTTGCCGGGGCGCAGCAAGCATTTATCCTTGAAAAAGCTGAGGCCGAGGAGCAGCAACGATTGGCCGCCGAGGAGCTGTCTCGGCGGGAAGGAGTACTCAACCAGCGAAAGGTCGACCTCGACGCCCACGAGGACGACCTCGCCGCCCGGGAGCAGGCCATTGGCGGGGCTCTGAAGGAGGCGAGGAACGCCGCAGCCGCCGCAGAGACCGCCAAGAAGGACCTGGAGGCCAAGGTGGCACAGACGGAGCTGTACCTGAAGGCGAGCGAGGAGAGGGTCACTGCGCTCAACGTGGAGTGGGAGAAAGATGCCCACACCAACTCTGAGCTGCAGGTACATCTCTCCGAGAAGGGCAAAGAGCTCACTGACGCCAGGAACTCCGTCGCTGACTTAGAGCTGAAGGTTTCCACCTTGACTGACTCGCTCGACGCCGCCCGGGACCGCGAGACGAAGCTGAAGGACGAACTCCGCAAGGAAAGGGCCTTGGTGGAGAGCGCCGCCGTCTCGCAGAACAACTTCAACCGGGCAGTGGAGCAGTGGACTAATGAGCTGGTCACCTCCGCTGTCAATATTGACATGGAGATGATGGCGCTGAGGGCGGAGCATCTCGTGTACTCCCCGGACGAGAGTCTCCCCCACAGCGCCAAGTTGAGTCTGTTCTTCAGGGGAATTGCGCCGGTGCTTGCGCGGCTGCGGGAGAAGATCCCCGTGCAGCTGGCCGACGAGGCGCGTCGGCTCTGCATGGGCACCATGGAGCGGGTCTTATCGAAGATCGTCTACCGCAACCCCGGCATCAACCTCGTCAATGTCCTCCGCTCCTTGCCGCCCGAAGCTGACCAGGAGGCGTTGAAGGTGCAAGTTGCCCACATCGTTGCCAAGGTGGGCAAGATCACGAGGCGTGAAGGCGACCGCGTAGATTAGATTCCTTTCTTTCTGCTTCCTTTGCCGCTGCAAAGCATGTTACGGACAAGAATCTGTTAGTATTGCGGCAAGTTATCTTTGTAATATACAATCTTATTTTGAGCAACCAATGCAGTGTTATCTCCCTTGCTTTGGTCCCTTCACTTTGTATGCATTCCACCCTACGTTTTTAGGGAACTCGCCGGCAAAGGACCCTTGCCGCGAGCGCTGAGTGCTGGACTCTTAGCAGCCTGCTGGCAATACCTTTGCCGGCAAGAAACCTTGCCGCAGCTAGCCGCAGCACACTTAGATTGCTGAGCGAACTCGAAAACGAAGTAAGGGCGCGACACTTGTCGCAGCTCACTCAAGTTGTTGAGCGTGCTCGAAACAAAGTAAGGGTGCGGCTAGCCACGGGTAGGTTCCTCCGCGCACAGGTTTTCCATACAAAGTGTGGTTGTTCAAGGAAGACAACTAAAAAATTTGAAAAATTTGAATTACTCAAACTTTGGTAACTTAGCTTTCATAGATTGTTTGCTCCCCGACAAGGCTTCTCTTTCTTGAATAGTACTTGGTTCATGCCTCCATCTCCTTCCCCCCCGGCAAACTTGTGCGCGAGGAATACTCCTTCTGCTTAAGAGGGAAAGAAAAAGAGGAGGAAAAACAAGTATAGAGCCTCATGGCTTGCTAGTGCTTACCGGGGACGTGCGTTGCACAAGGTGTCAGATGATGCATGCAAATAACAAAGAAAAGCATGGAAATGACAAATAGTGCGAAGCACAAAAGCTTTACTGATGCACGGGATCTGCGCCCGGCTTTGTACAAAGGTTTACATGCAACTGCGGCAAGACTTGTACAAAAGGTGGTTGCCGGAGCGGATCACGGCAACCGCGCCTTACGGGTGAAACTTGTGAAGATGCTCTATGTTCCAGGAGTTGCTCACCAGTAAGCCTTCTTCTGTCTCAAGGCGGACAGCGCCGGGCCTTGTGACTTGTCTCACCCGATAAGGGCCTTCCCACTTCGGCGTCAACTTGTTGGAATTCTTGGCGGACTGAACACGCCGAAGAACAAGGTCGCCTTCCTCGAGACTCCTGGCCCTGACCTTGCGGCTATGATAGCGACGCAAGGCTTGCTGGTATCGAGCAGCTCGTACAGCAGCCTGGAGACGTTCCTCCTCAAGGAGCAATGCATCATCTTGTCGCAGTTGCTCTTGCTCGAGCTCATCATAAGCGAGCACTCGAGGAGATCCGTATACGAGTTCCGTGGGGAGAACTGCCTCTGCTCCATAGGCAAGAGCAAAGGGTGTCTGTCCGGTGGCTCGATTTGGTGTCGTCCTGATTGACCAAAGAGCCGCCGGCAACTCCTCTATCCAGTTTCTTCCGCACTTGTGCAGCCTGTCGAAGGTTCTTGTCTTGAGTCCGAGCAGCACTTCAGCATTGGCCCTCTCCGCTTGACCATTGCTCCTCGGGTGAGCAACAGAAGCGAAGCAGACCTTGGCGCCAAGGTCTTGGACGTACTGCATGAAGGTGCGACTTGTAAACTGTGTGCCGTTGTCGGTGATGATCCTGTTAGGGGTTCCGAAACGGCAAACAATCGATCTGAAGAACCTGACTGCTGACTATGCTGTCACCTTTCTCACTGGTTCCACTTCTGGCCACTTTGTGAACTTGTCGATTGCTACATACAAGTACTCAAAGCCCCCGACTGCGCGGGGAAAGGGGCCGAGAATATCGAGCCCCCAGACCAAGAAGGGCCAGGACAAAGGGATCGTCTGGAGAGCTTGAGCTGGCTGGTGAATTTGCTTGGCATGGAACTGGCACGCTTCACACTTGGTTACTTGTGCAGTTGCATCTTGGAGGGCTTCTGGCCAGAAGAACCCTTGCCGGAACGCCTTCCCGGCAAGTGCCCTTGCGCCAATGTGGTGGCCACATATGCCTCCATGTATCTCTGCCAACAGCTTCTGTCCATCTTCCCTGGAAATGCACTTCAACCTGACACCGTTGAGTCTTCTTCTGTACAGTTCATTGCCAACGAACTGGTACATACTCGACTGCCTGGTTATTTTCTCTATCTCTTCTGGCTCGTCGGGAAGTTCTCCAGTTTGCAGAAAGCGGACGATTTGCTGTGCCCATGCTGGAGCCTGAGGCTCAACAACAAGGACTAAAGGCATGAGGGCTGCTACGAGAACCTCAGCTTCTACGGCAAGAACCTGCGGCTCTGCCGGTGCTGATGGTCCCCCGGCAAGCCTGCCGGGGCAAGGCTTGTCGGGAACGCCTGCTTCAACTGTACAGACCTTTGGATCTGCAGGAGCAAACTGTTCCTCAGCATCTTGACTGTTAATCTTGGGGACCTTGGCGATGGCTTCTGGAAGATCCGCCGGCAAGTAGTCGCCGGAGACCAACTTCCTCTTTTTGTTTTGCCCAACTGATGGTGTAACGGATGGCTGAGTTAGCTTGAGCACGAAGGTTCCTGGTTCCACAGGTAACTTCATTGGGGCACACTTTGAGAGGCCATCTGCAATATCATTCTGAGCTCTTGGGACGTGCTCCATTTGCAGACCTTCAAAGTGCTCTTCAAGCTTCCTCACTTCATCAACATAAGCTTCCATCAAAGGACTCTGGTAACTCTTATTCACTTGTCGGACCACCAACTGTGAATCTCCCCGCACAATCAACTTCTTGATCCCAAGCTCGGCCGCAATTCCGACGCCGGCAAGCAAACCTTCATACTCAGCAGTATTGTTTGTCGCTTGCTCCTTGGGAAAGTGCATCTGGACAACATACTTGAGGCGCTCTCCGGTGGGCGCTATGAGTACCACGCCGGCACCGGCGCCTTGCAGCGAGAAAGCACCATCAAAGTACATTATCCACTCGTTGCTCGCTTCTTGGACGGGGATGCTTGTCTCTGGGACTTCTTCATCTGGCGTTGGGGTCCATTCTGCTATGAATTCTACCAAAGCTCTGCTCTGTATGGTTGAAGTACTCTCAAACTTGAGACCAAAGCTTGACAGCTCCAGTGCCCACTCGACGATCCTGCCTGTTGCTTCGGGATTTTGCAATATCCTCTTCAACGGAAAGCGAGTGATCACCGTTATCTTGTGTGCTTGGAAGTAATGGCGCAGCTTCCTTGAGGCCATGAGGAGGCCGAAAAGCAACTTCTGCACCCCAGAGTATCTTGATCTAGCCCCCTGCAGAAGGGAACTTACGAAATAGACTGGGCGCTGCACCACCTTCCTTCGCACTTCTCCTTGCTCCTGCGCAGACTTGTTCTTGTCGGGGCCAGAGCTTGTCGGGGAAGCCCCCTGCTTGTCGCTGGATTCGCTTGTCGGGGATGTGGGTTCCTCATTCGCCTCTCTCTCCGCTACTAACGCAGCACTAACCACTTGATTGGTTGCCGCTAGGTACAGCAGCAACTTCTCTTGTGGCCTAGGTGCGACAAGTATCGGAGTGGAGGACAGGTATCCTTTCAAGTCTTGCAGCGCTGCCTCCGCTTCCGGAGTCCATTTCATGGGACCTGCCTTTTTCAAAATTTTGAAGAAAGGCAGGGCGCGCTCTGCAGACTTTGAAATGAACCTGCTGAGGGCAGCCACACAACCAACAAGTCTTCTTACGTCCTTGACGCGCTTCGGGGCTTCAATCTGCTCGATGGCTTTAATCTTGTCGGGATTGGCTTCAATCCCCCTCTGGGACACGAAGAACCCGAGAAGCTTGCCGGAGGGGACTCCGAAGACGCACTTCTCGGGGTTCAACTTGAGCTGTATCTTGCGCAGATTCTCAAAGGTTTCTTCTAAGTCTTGGATCAATGTATCCTTGCTCTTGCTTTTGACCACTATATCATCCATATAGGCTTCTACATTTCTGTGTATCTGTGGCTCAAAAGCAGTGTGCACCACCCTTGCAAATGTCAAGCCTGCATTCTTCAATCCAAAGGGCATGCGTATGAAGCAGTATGTGCCGCATGGAGTAATGAACTCAGTCTTCTCTTCATCTTCCTTGGCCATGAATATTTGGTGGTAACCTGAGTATGCATCAAGGAATGAAAGCAACTCACATCCGGCGGTGGAGTCAACAATCTGGTCAATACACGTCAAGGGAAATGGCTCCTTGGGACATGCTTTATTCACATCAGTGAAGTCTATACGAAGTCTCCACTTCCCATTGGCCTTGCGCACAACAACTGGATTGGCCAACCACGTAGGATGGATTACGCCTCTAACCAGGCCTGCTGCTTCCAACTTCTTTATCTCTTCGGCAATGAATTCTTGGCGCTCCACGGCTTGCTTCCTGACCTTCTGCTTGACGGGCCGCGCATGAGGACAAACAACAAGCTTGTGCTCAATTACCTTCCTGGGAACGCCGGGGATGTCAGACGGTTGCCATGCAAACACGTCGACATTCGCCCGCAGGAAGGCAACGAGCGGGCTTTCCTATTTGTGGTCGAGTGTAGCACTGATGGTAAAGGTACCACCAGTGCGGTCCTCCTTGGCGGACACCTTCTTGGTTGCCGGTGGAGCTGCCATTCCTTTCTTACACTTGCCGGTGGAGCTCGATGGTGCATCCTCGACGGCAGCGCAGCACTCCGAAGAGGTGCGTTTGCCGGAGTGGGCTCCAGAGCTCTTGCCGGACTTGGTCTTGGTCTTCCCCCCCGGTAGCTTCAGCGGCAAGTGTTTTGCTGTCTGCCGCGGCTGCTGCATCCCGGTAGATCTTGTCGGCGCAAATAAGCGCATCTTTCTTGTCGCCGGGGATAGAGATGACGCTTATCGGCCCTGGCATCTTGAGTACGTTTTATGCATAGTGGGAAGCTGCCATGAACTTGGCGAGGGCAGGACGACCAAGTATCCCATTGTATGGCAATGGGATATCAGTAACATCAAATGTGATCTTCTCCGTCCTAAAATTGAGCTCTCCGCCAAAGGTCACTGGCAGCGTGATCTTCCCCTTCGGCTTGCTCCTTCCCGGGTTGATCCCTTGGAACGCCCCGGTTTCCTCGAGCTCGCCGTCTGGGATCTGTAGCTTCTTGATCACAGCTGAGGAGATCAAGTTCAGGCCGGCCCCGCCGTCGACCAACATCTTGGTGACCTTGAGGTTGCGGATAGTTGGTGAGACCAACATCGGCAAGCACCCGACCGCAGTCGTGCGGTCAGGGTGGTCCTCAAGGTCAAAGATGATGGGCGTGCCAGACCACTTCAGCAGCCTGCGTGACTCGACGGGCGGCTCAGCTGCATTCACTTCTCGCACCCACTGCTTGAGCTGGCGGTGGGAAGTATGCAGAGAGGCACCTCCATCGACACACAGAACCTCTGTGGCCTTCTGGAACTCCTGCTCGCTGTTGTCTCCTTCTTCCATGTCATCATCGTCGTCTTCATCCTGATCCTTGTCGCGGCCCCGGGGAGGTCTGTCACCTTGCCGCTGCTTGGCCTTGCCGCGGCGTCCTCCCCGGCCATTGAACGGCCGCTTCTTGCTGGGTTCTCCTCCGCCTCCTTGGGCCTTCTCCTTGTCACGTCGCTCGTATTCAGCCTTCTGCTGCTCTACGAGGTACTCCACTCTTTTGCAGTTTTGGAGATCGTGGCCCTTGGTGCGGTGGATCTTGCAGTACTGCTTGTCGGAGCCGTCCTGCTTGTCGGCTGCCGCTACAGGGGCGGTCTCCTTGCCGGAACCGCCATCCTGTGCCTTCTTGGCGGGAGCCTCCTTGCCGGACTGCTCGACAACCAGCACCTCCTTGCTCTTCTTCTTTCTGTTATTCCGCCGCCGATTTTTCCTTGCCGGGGCGGCATCCTCGCTGTCACTTCCTCCTGCGCCAGTATCCTCTCTGGGGAGTCTCCTCCCCTCTTCAGCGCGCGCGCACTTGTCAGCCAGAGCGTAGAGCTCGTTGACATCCCGGATCTTGGTCATGGCCATCTCCTCCCTCATCCGGCGGTTACGCACGTTCTGGTGAAACGCGCTGATAAACGCGGCAGGGTGGACGTCGGGAATGTTGTGCTGGACGCGGCTGAATCTTTGGATGTATTTGCGCAGGGACTCTCCCTCCTTCTGGGCGAGGATGTGGAGATCGCTCTCCTGGCCGTGGGGTTTGTGGCCGCCCGTGAAGGCGCCAACAAATTGGTGGCACAGATCTGCCCATGAGGAGATGGAGTTCTCCGGCAAGTGCATAAGCCAAGACCGGACGTTTGGCTTAAGCACCAGCGGGAAGTAGTTGGCTAGGATCTTCTCATCGCGTCCCCCGGCAGCCTGCACCGCAATGGTGTAGATGCTGAGGAACTCCGAGGGGTGTGTCTTGCCGTCGTACTTCTCAGGTACGTCGGGCTTGAAATTCTTCATGCTGGGCCACTGGACTTGCCGCAGCTCTCGGGTGAACGCACGGCAGCCTGCCGCGTACGGCAAGTCGCCTGGTTCACCGGGCGCGTGCATGTCAACAGCGGTCCCAGCGCGCTGATCAGATTGCCTTCTGGCTTCTCGTCGACGCTCGATACGGGTCCGAGCGTCCTCCTGTCGCCTGTCGTCGAGGACTTGGCGCTGATCGCGGCGAGCCCGCGGATCCGACGACGCCGTGGAGTCGTCGTCGATGTTGATCCGGCGGGGCGGCGTTTTCTGCTTCCGCGGCAGGGAGTGCACGGTAGTTGCACCCCCGGCGGTCTTGTCGCCATCGGCCTTCGCTTGGTCGACTTGCCGCGGCCGTGAAGTTGCCGACTGCTGCGGCGCATCGTTGTTGGCGAAGGCGATGAGGCTCTGGATCGTCGCCCTCCAGTCTTCGGCTTTATCTGCCGCTGGAGGGAAGTCGAGGAGCAGCTGTGCTCTTGCTAGAGCTTCTGCTGGAGAGGAGGGGAGCGGCGGCGAGCGGTGCGAGGAGCGAGATATGCTCGGACTTCTAACAGGGTTAGAAGGAGCAGTTTCTCGCCCTGGCGACCGCGCCTTGCTCGTACCAGCACGCTGGCCTTGAGCATCCCGCGATCCTCTGGCTTGGCCACGCCCCAGCAAGCGTATGGTACCTCCCGTACCACGCCGCTGCTGGTCTTGCACCTCCTGGGAGGGACGTGGGGCGTGTACTGACACCGAGGCTTTGGAGTTCGCCCGGTCGTCCGTCTTGTCCTTGGACTTGGTGGCGCCGTGAGTCTCCTCACCGGCGGTTACCCTTCCGCCAGCGTCTACCCCACCAACCGTTGGTTCTGGTGGTGGCGGGATCGACGCAGACGGGCCTCCGACCTCCGAATCCTTCTTCTTCGGAGGCATGTTGATGCTGTCGATGAGGTTGATGAAGCTGGTGAAGTTGCTGAAGGTTGCGCCCGCGTGAGCGCCGGATCAGGTTCGCACAACCTCGACGCCCCCCTACCTGGCGCGCCAAAGATGTCGGGGGAAACTGTCCTCCCACGAGCACCTATGGGACCGGAGCCCCTTCTACGTTGCGGTAAGGGAGCGGAGGGAGCACGGAGAGCAGATCGAGGGGCACACGCGGGCAGTTTACCCAGGTTCGGGCCGCGCGGACGCGTAAAACCCTACTCCTGCTTAGGTTGTATTGAGTTCTTGAGCTCGGGAGCTTGAAGATCTACAGTACTAGCTACACCGAGCGAGAGAGTTGTCTAGGTTTCGAACCCCCCCTACGTTGTGCATGGGCCTCCTTTTATAGCTCAAAGGGGTCACCGACAGGTGTCAACGTAGAGGAGGGTAAAAGTGTAAATTTGGTGGTAGTTGCAACAGTGCATGAACATTATATGAACAGTGGTCTTCACCTAACTTTGAAAGTGGGGGACAAGGGCATTAAATGCCCGTCGCCGTCGCCCCCAAAAGCGTCCGTCCATGCTTCTCCGTTCGACACGGCGGTAGCCTCGTCACCGTGGCTTGCCACCGTGTGCCCCAGGCTGCACAGCCGTCTGCCACGTGCCCCTGGAAGGGCCCCAGGGCGACGCGTGGGCAGATGAGCTGGAGCGCGGGCACACGGCATAGGTTTCCCCGGCAAGCACCTTGCCGGGGTCGTGATCTTGCCGGGCCCGGAAGCTTGTCGCTCTCCGGGTCTTGCCGGGGCGCATGATGCGCTGAGACATCTCTTGAGGTATGTGTTCCTTGGCCTTCCTGGCAAGCTCCTCTTGCCAGGGTCTTATGTTAAAGTGATAACCTTGAGCCTGGTGCGGCCTTCCCGGCAAGCTCCTCTTGCCGGGGCCTTGATCTTCTGACTTGTATACTTTGTTCTTGAATGGCTTCATAGGGACCAGAACGGTTCTTGGCGAGCATGTGGTAAGCCCTGCCACGGGAAGCTGCTACTGCCCGTGCACAAGTTGGGGTACTAAGGTACCCCTATCTTAGTACACCGACACCCTCCACCACCACCACCCGTGGACAACCTGACACGTTTCTTAAGGTTGCAACCACCCGTGTTTGCTAGCAGCATCGAACCAATTGTGGCTGATGACTGGCTACGCAAGATTGGAAGGAATTTAACCACCGCCAATTGCTCGGATGCTGAGAAGGTGCGATTTGCCACACACCAGTTGTCTGGACCAGCCGCAGCATGGTGGGAGAATTACACAACCACTTACCCCATAGCCAATGTGACTTGGGATCAGTTTCAGCAAGCTTTTCGTACCGCCCATGTCTCAACTGGAGCCATGAGTATGAAGAAGCAGGAGTTTCGCAATTTGCGCCAAGGGAATCGTACTATGGCCCAGTACGTGGATGAGTTTAGTACCCTATCTCGTTATGCCCCAGATGATGTGGCTACAGATGCCACTAAGCAGGAGAGATTCATGGAAGGGCTGAATGATGAGATGAGTGTATAGTTGATGGTGGCAACTTTCAATAACTACCAAGAGTTGGTTAGCCACGCCCTAATGATTGAAAGGAAGCACCAGCAGATTGAGAGTCGCAAGAGGAAGTATGGGCAAGGGAAGTATAATTCTGGAGCTCAGCAGAAGCCCCGCTTTACCCCTAAAGCGGTAGGACAGTTTCAGCATACCCATGGAGGAAGTAGCTCGCACAACCACAATGGCACTAAGAATGGCAATGGGAATGGGAATGGAGCCAACGGAAACCAGAACCGCCCTACACCGTCCACACCCACCAAGAGGGATTTTAGCCATGTCACTTGTTATAAGTGCGGAAAAAATGGACATTATGCCAATGAATGCCCAGAAGTTAAGAATGGGAACAGCAATGGAAGCGCCGGGAAGAAGCCCAACCTGTTCAACAAAGGACAAGTGAACCACGTGACCGTGGAGGAGGTAGAAGAGCAACCAGATGCTGTTGTCGGTATGTTTTTGGTTAAGACATTTACCGCAATAGTTCTTTTCGATACTGGTGCATCGCATTCATATATTTCAAGGGGATTCGTAAATAGACATAGGATGTCCACCCGAGTTCTTAAGACCCCCATGTTAGTAAGTTCACCTGGAGCAGATTATATGGCACACCAAGGATGTTTTCAGACGCCATTGATCATAGGACGCCACACTTTTCCCTCTGACCTAATAGTTCTGGAGTCACAAGGATTGGATGTGATATTAGGTATGGATTGGCTATCGAAGTATGGAGGTAACATTGACTGTGCCAGTAAGTCTATTTTGCTCACCACCCCGGAGGGAAAAAGGATTAAGTATGTATCTAGGCATTCGCCTACAAGGACTCAAGTGCATTCTCTCACGGGAGTTGTTCAGGAGGAAGTGCCAGTAGTAAAGGATTATCCGGATGTGTTTCCAGAGGAGTTACCTGGCATGCCACCGGATAGAGATATAGAGTTTTTGATTGAATTTTTGCCAGGCACCGGGCCAATTTCTAAGAGACCATATAGGATGCCCGCAAAGGATTTGGAGGAGATTAAGAAACAGATTAAGGAGTTACTGGATAAAGGATTTATACGCCCAAGTTCTTCGCCTTGGGGTTCGCTGGTACTTCTAGTGGAGAAGAAGGATGGATCTTTAAGAATGGTTGTTGATTACCGTGGATTGAATGAAGTAACGATCAAGAATAAGTACCCATTACCAATGATCAATGATCTGTTCGATAGATTACAAGGAGCTAAGTTATTTTCCAAGATCGATCTACGATCAGGGTACCACCAATTGAAGATCCGAGAGCAGGATATACCTAAGACGGCCTTTACCACTAGGTACGGGTTGTACGAGTATACCGTTATGTCGTTTGGTCTGACGAACGCACCGGCATACTTTATGAACCTGATGAACAAAGTGTTTATGGAGTATTTGGATAAGTTCGCCGTAGTGTTCATAGATGATATATTGATCTTCTCGAAGGATGAAGAGGAGCATGCAGAGCATTTGCGTTTGGTATTGGAGAAGCTCAGAGAACATCAATTATATGCCAAGTATAGCAAATGTGAGTTTTGGTTGAAGGAAGTCGGATTCCTCGGACATGTTATATCCGGAGAAGGAATAGCAGTAGATCCCGCCAAGGTGGACATTGTGACCAATTGGGAAGCACCAACCACAGTTGGAGAGATCTGGAGTTTTCTTGGACTTGCAGGATACTACAGGAGATTCATCGAGAATTTCTCGAAGATTGCAAAGCTAATGACGGAGTTGTTGAAGAAGGACACCAAGTTCAGTTGGACACGAGAATGTGAGGCCAGTTTTCAGGAATTAAAGAAAAGGTTGGTCTCATCCCCTGTGTTGATTTTGCCAGATCAACATAAGGATTATGAGGTGTATTGCGACGCTTCACGTCGAGGACTTGGAGCTGTTCTTATGCAGGAAGGAAGAGTTGTTTCGTATGCTTCACGACAACTGAAACCTCATGAGATGAACTATGCCACCCACGATTTGGAGTTAGCAGCCGTAGTGCATGCATTGAAGACATGGAGACATTTTCTCATTGGGAATCATTGTGAAGTATATACGAATCACAAGAGTTTGAAGTACATATTCACTCAGAAGGAGTTGAATCTTAGGCAAAGGAGATGGCTGGAACTCATTAAGGATTATGACATGAGATTTGAATAATCATCCCGGAAAGGCTAACGTAGTAGCCGATGCGCTAAGCCGCAAGAGCCATGTCAATACCTTAATGATGGAGGAATTTCCAAAGGAGTTAGCCGAGGACCTACGAGAACTACGTTTGGAGATAGTTCCTAGAGGCCATGTAGCAACGCTAGAAATCCAGTCTACCCTGATGGATAAAATCAGAGAAGCTCAGAAAGCGGACAAGGAGGTTGTCGCTATAAAGGAAAGGATGAGCGAAGGAAAGGCCAAAGGATTTCGTGAGGATGAACACGACACCCTATGGTTTGAGGATCGAATCTATGTGCCCAATGACCCGGAGATCAGGAAGTTGATTTTACAGGAGGCCCATGATTCACCATACTCGATTCACCCAGGAAATACTAAGATGTATTTGGATTTGAAGGATATTTTCTGGTGGAGCGGTATGAAGAAGGACATTGCGGAGTATGTAGCAGTTTGTGATGTATGTCAGAGAGTAAAGGCAGAACATCAGAAGCTAGCAGGATTGTTACAACCTATGCCAATACCCGAATGGAAGGGGGAGAAGCTTGGCATGGATTTTATCACCGGATTGCCCAGGACCAAAGCAGGATATGATTCAATCTGGGTAGTAGTAGACCGATTGACGAAGGTAGCCCACTTTATCCCTGTGAAAACCAGATATACCAGTGCAAAGTTGGCAAAGATATACATGACCAGAATTGTATGTCTGCATGGAGTTTCGAGGAGCATCGTATCAGATAGAGGAACCCAGTTTACCTCAAAGTTCTGGAATCAATTACATGAAACCTTGGGTACCAGGCTAGAGTTTAGCATAGCATTTCACCCGCAGACAGATGGACAGACGGAGAGAGTAAATCAGATTTTGGAGGATATGCTAAGAGCCTGTGCATTAGATTATGGATCTAGTTGGGATGACAACTTGCCCTATGCGGAGTTCTCATACAACAACAGTTACCAGGCCAGTTTGAAGATGGCACCGTTCGAGGCATTGTATGGAAGGAGATGCCGAACGCCGTTGTCGTGGGATGAAGTTGGAGACCAACAACTGTTTGGACCAGACTTAATCAAAGAGTCTGAGAAGAAGGTAAAGTTGATCCGAGATAGACTGAAGGTAGCCCAGTCCAGGCAGAAGAGTTATGCAGACTCGAAGCGCAAAGAGATAACCTATGAGATAGGAGACAGAGCGTACTTGAGAGTGTCACCTCTGCGAGGAGTTAAATGTTTCGGAGTTAAAGGGAAGTTAGCCCCGAGATTTGTGGGACCTTACCGTGTTTTGGAACGCATGGGAGAGGTTGCCTATAAGTTGTAATTGCCCGAAGGATTGTCAGGAGTGCACAACGTGTTTCACGTTTCGCAGCTTAAGAAGTGTCATGCGGAGATGGCCAATATACCACTTAGAGACACAGTAACCCTGGAAGCAATTCAGTTGGACAGTGATCTGACCTACGAGGAGAAGCCTGTTAAGATTCTCGAATTTTCGAGCAGAGTTACTCGCAGCAAGGTTATCAAGTTTTGCAAAGTTCAGTGGAGTCACCACACCGAGGAAGAAGCCACCTGGGACCGAGAAGATGATCTACGCAAGGACCACCAACACCTGTTCTCTAGCCAAGTCGAATCTCGAGGGCGAGATTCATTTTAAGGGGGGTAGGTTTGTAACATCCCAAATTTTCAATTTGGAATGTTACACATAGATCATAATTGCATTTCATGTTTTTGCATTTTGTTCGTGGAGTTCCTCAAAATTCTAAGCAACTCAAGGACCTACGGAGAGAGTTGGGAATTTTACCGTTTTCGTATTTGAGTTCGCTCGAATACCGGAACGAGGACAGTGTGATTCTAATTATTTTTCTCTCCTAAAAATATTTCTAAACATAAAATATATGAGCGGAGATAATATGACTTCTCCAAAAGAACAGAAATATTGGAGGAAAAATGTTAAAATCACTTTTGGTATTTTTCTGGATTTATTCGCGGATTTATTTGCATAGGAAAAATACGCGTTTTTCAAAATTGCATTTAGGTCCGGGAAAAATGTTCACTTTGTCCTAAATATTATTAGAGGATGGTGAAAATTTATTTCGGGAATTTTGGAGTCCGTTTGGTATTTCTTTCGTTAGTTTTTCTGCGCCGGGACTCTTTTAGAAAAAAAGGAAACCGACCTAGTCTCGTATCGGGTCGGGAGACTGGGCTTTATAAGCGCCAGCCCCGCCTGCCCAAGTCGCCCAGCCGCCAGCCCCCGCTCGCCCGAACCCTAGCGCCCTGCCGCCAGCCCGCCGCCACCGCCATCCGCCGCCGCGCCGCCGCCGCGCCGCCCCGCCACCAGCCCCGCCGCCTCGCCGTCGGACCGCCAGAGTTCCGCTGGAGCTCGAGCCCAAGGTAGTTGCGTTTTTTTAGTTAACCGATCGGTTTTGTTTTAGGAAAACCTAGATCTGTTTTTTTATTTAGAATAGATCGGTTCATTTTTTTCCGCCGGTTTAGTTATTTAGCGGACGTTCGTTTGTACGTTCGTTTTAACGAACGGTTTTCGTTAGTTCATCGCAGACAGCGAACGTTCGTTCGTTAGCCTGTTCGTCGTTTTTTCTTTTTCGGGGTATTTATCCGCGGTTATTCCGATCGTGATTTCTGCCGTGATCTTGTTTTTCATTTTTTTTCGCTCGAGAGTCGGAATCAGGTGATTCAAAATCCCAGATCTTCGTCTCGAAGCCCTCTTTACGTTTAATCAACTTGAACAAAAGTTTTGGCTACTATAAAATTTGACTTTAGGCCAACTAGTAAACCGGAGCTCGTTTCTTTTGCAGTTTGAGTTTCGTTGCTTTTTTCGAGTTGATTCTTTTGCAAACCGGAGTTCTTAAGTTGAACTTTCTGGTTAGATCTCTTATTTGAGTTTTACCCGTGCATTAGTTAAGTACTTATTGTGTGCTTGTTTGATTGCGATAGAGTACCCGGAGTGCGCCGCTTGCTACTTTGAGTCTCTAGGTTTTGCGGATCATCAGCAAGGCAAGTAACACTTTGATCATGCTTTCCAATTACCCAGTTTTCATTGCATTAGTCCAACCCTCACACATTGCATGAGTAGGTCATTAACTTGTGGGATTGGGAAGTAGATTGAGGTAGTACCTATTATCTGCATTACATTCAAACCCTTGGGAGTTACTTCTACGTTTTCTGTTAGGACATGCTATGCTCGTAGACGTGGTTTGGGTTTTAGTGAAATCCATGACAGATGTGAGTTGTTAATTAATGGTTCAACTTAAGGTGGCAATATTAATACACATCTGGGTGGATTGAGGCATCTGTATATTCCAGTGATTGCCTGTTTTTCTTTTGGACCGCCACCCAGGCTCAAAGGGATCATGAGATTTTTCATACTAGAAACTTCCGTGTGCAGCCACATGCCAATATGGGCTCTGGCATAGTTGAGTAAGTTGTGGGAAACCTTTCCATGATGGGCTAGCAGATGTAGTGGGTTTTGTAGGTGTACCGGCCTATCTATCTGGTTAAGGGGACCTCTTCGGAAAGACTGTGTCTCGGTCATCCATTTCTCAAACACCATACAGTGCGAGAAACCAAACGGAGGCGATCGAATCTTGTGGGGAAAAGTGCACAAACCTCTGCAGAGTGTACAAACTGATCATGATTAGCCGTGTCCCCGGTTATGGACGTCTTGAGTATCTAGTACTTGGATTATCATGTGAATCTCATCATGTTACTTTAATTAATTTTGTTGGGTTAATGATTATTTTAATTGGGGTTGAAAGGATATTGATGGCTTCTCGCCCCTCGTTGGTTACCCCAAGTGGAAGGTTGAGATGTAGCGTAGCGGCAAATTTCCCTTGGCAAAGATACTGTGACGCCCGAAGACCGACGTCCCAGAAGATTCCAGATGTTCCGGGTTCTCCCGTGGTTTCAGTTGTGCTTGCTTTATTTATTTATTTTGCATTGCATCATGTCATCATGCCATCATGTCATTCATCTTTGCATCTCAACCTAAGTAAATCGTGTGGACCTTCGGTCCATTTAAATCGAGGGAAGAATGACTTCTCTTTATAACATATAAAAGCCTCTCAATATTATTAGGGAGCTATATTTATAAATATTCCATTCCTTGGAATCACCTATAACACAATTGCACCATTCTTCAATTTTCTTTTATCCAATTCAACTTCATTTCTTCCTTTGAGGCCTTTTAGTAAAATTGTGTTGCAATTTTACTTCATCCACAAATGTTCCAAATCTTCCCATAAATCACATCTAATGTGTAGGGCCATCTCTTGAAATTCCAACCCATGTGAATTTCATCTAAAGGGATTTCTAAATTCAAACAGTTTGACTTTTATTCAAACTTGTTGAATTTTCATCTTCCAAAAAGTCTTCAGGCAATTTTATTTATATTCCTCACATTTTTGTGAGTCCAGGGAAAATATCCTCTTGCCCACTTCTCTCCCAACTTCTCTTTCCATTTCCTTCTTTTCTCTGTTTTATTTTAAATGCAGAGAGAGAGATCTTAGCTGCAGCGCGCCGGCCCACAACTTCCCAGGCCCATCTGCCACTGGCTCATCAGCCTCCAGCCGGCCCAAACCTCCCTCCTAGGCCCAACTTTCCCTCCAGGCCCGCAGCGCTCCTAACCCTAGCTTAGCGATCGCATCTCCCGCAGCCTCTCATCTCTCCCCTCGCTCTCTCCCTCCGCCGCCAGAACGAACCCCATCCTCTCGCCCT
This sequence comes from Secale cereale, assembly GCA_902687465.1. Taxonomy (NCBI): domain Eukaryota; kingdom Viridiplantae; phylum Streptophyta; class Magnoliopsida; order Poales; family Poaceae; genus Secale; species Secale cereale. The sequence goes on from LR738711.1 coordinate 666,736,084, forward strand.
CTGCCCGATTCCCTCGAACCCCATCTCCCGATTCTCCCTCGCCCCGCTCCCTCCAGCCTCCGCGCCCGAGAGCCCCCATCGCTCCTCCCGTCGACAGGCCGCAGCGCCTCTTCGCCCCTTCCAACACCACCGCGCGCCGTGCGCCTCGGCCGCCCCGCGCCTGGCTCGCCGAGGCTTCGTCCCTCCGCGCCAGGAGCCCCCAAAGCCGCGCCCTTCTCCTCGAAGCCGGCCGGCCGGATTCCGCGTTCCCAGCGCGCGTAGGCCGCCGCTTCGCCTTGGACCCGCAGCGCCGCGCCACTTCCATCACCCTGCGTTGCCAGCGCTGGAGCTTCCTCCTTGCCGCCGCCACGTTTCTGCCGGAGATCCCTCGCCAGCGCCAAGGCCAGCGCCGCTCCGTTTTTGGTTGTGCATTTTGCCTTCTGTCATGTGCCAAGACCTGCTCCTGCTGTTTTTGTTTTCGCCAAGTGCACGAAGAACCCAGCTCCAAGAACCCATCACCGTGAAGTAACCACGAGATTCGGATGTCCACCAAGTTCCACTACCGTCGCCAAGACCCGCAAGTTCAACTACGTCGCGAGAACCGAGTCCGGCAAGACCGCTACGAGAACGCCAAGTTCCACTACCGTCGCCAAGTCCCGAGACCGACAAGTTCCACGGCGATACGTCAAGTACCCCTACACCCGGTCATGCCAAGACCACGGCCCCGACAAGTACCACGACCAAGTACCACGACGACCGAACGGCTACGATGACTTGAACTTCTACGATACGAGAATGCCGACACAAGACGACGCGACAAGTACCTCTTCAGAAACGGAAACACCAATGTGTACAACTACCGTCGCCCCGTGTGCCACTACTTCCACTACTTCCTCGACGAACGGAACGTGTACCACGACTCGCGAGAACGGCTCCTTCCTCTACGACTGCCTCGAGAACGTCTACTTCCACTTCCCCTACGATCTCGAACCGCCCCGAAACGATCGTTCCGAAGGTATAACCCCATGACGATGACCCGAGAACGTATGCTTGTGGTTGTATGAAATGTGTCCCTTGTTGCACCGTGCCCGTTTCATCTTTTGTCATGCTCCTCGGTTGCCTCGTCGCTGACTCGTGGGAACCCGGTGACGGGATCACCCCACCTTTTCATCTTGTTCGGCACGCTTCGCCACCTTGCTTTTGCACCGGCTTCTCGACGAGTTGTCGGAGCATCCGATCGTTGCCGTGGCACCCTTTCTTTCCACCACGGTGACATATGCTTCGTATCTTCTTCATGTCAACTTTTAATAAACTTGCATAAACTTGATCATGTCACCCGCATCATGTTAACAACATTAAATGTGTGAATTGTTGTTGCTTTAATAATTGCTAAACATGCTCATGGGGATTTTCCAGAATTGTTGTTTGTCTTTCCGGCCTCATTTAAACTTGCCTAAATAGGTAGTTTACTTTTGATTCACCTCTTGCCATGTTAACAAACATTTAATCTTGTCTTGTAAATAAACGAGAGTCAACTAAATAATTAAAATGTGGTGTTTCGTCAATATGCAACTCGTTGCATATTGAGCTCCACTTAACTTGTAGTACTTGTTTGTGCACTTTGCCATGCCATGCATAATTAAACCGGACATGCATCATACTTGGATGTGCATCGTATGCCATGTTTATGCTTGTATGTTTACCGTGTTGTTTGCTTCTTTCCGGTTGCTTCTCTTGTTAGCTTCGGTTTCGTTCCGGAGTTGTGAGGATTCGCTCGTCTATGTTGCTCCGTCTACTTCTTGGACCCGTTCTTCTCCCTTGTGGAATCCCAGGCAAGATGATCATACCCTTGGATACCTTTACTACCATTGCCATGCTTAGTTGTCTCGATGCTATCGTTACATGTCGCGCTACCCATCTTTATGTCAGCCTCTCTTTGTTGCCATGAAACCTCTAACCTTGAAACCTTCCTAGCAAAACCACTGTTTGGCTATGTTACCGCTTGCTCAGCCCCTCTTATAGCGTTGTTAGTTGCAGGTGAAGATGAAGTTTGTTCCAGGAGGGAACTTGTTGTTGGAATATCACAATATCTATAATTATTATTTAACACACCTATATACTGGGCATGGGTGGAAGGCTTGGCCTTTTGCTCGGTGTTTTGTTCCACTCATGCCACCTTAGGCGCCGATAAACCGGCATTATGTTCCTTGATTTTGCGTTCCTTACACGATGAGTGGAGGGGGACCCCTTGACAGTTCGACTTTGAATATAACTCCTCCAGCAAGGCCCAACATTGGTTTTAATTTTCTCATAATAACAACTTAATTAATTAATTAAATTGCATAGGGAGTTAGCGCTACCCAAGGTTTCTTTCTACATAGCAGGGGGGGCCAGTGCTGATGGTGTTGGTCCCAAACGGGGAGCCTGCGGGGCCACCACGGGGAAACTCAAGGTTTGGCTCCCGTAGCCTCGCCCATCCGGTCGTGGCCTGAGACGAGATACGCGCGGCTACTATCAGGGTGTCGACACACCGGGAGGTCTTGCTGGACTTGTTTTACCATTGTCGAAATGTCTTGTGCTACCGGGGTGCCGAGCCTGATCAGATTTCCCTAAGATAAGGGGTGATGATATTATATTTATCACTTCAGCTAATCGTGAGAGCTTGTGATGGGCTAAGTTGGAACACCCCTGCAGGGTTATGATCTTTCGAAAGCCGTGCCCGCGGTTATGTGGCAGATTGGAATTTGTTAATGTCCGGTTGTAGAAAACTTGACAGAGGATCCGAAGTAAAACACACAACTGTGTGAGTAACCGTGACTGTCTCTTTTCACTTTGAGAAGAGAACACAGTGGGGTTATGTTTGACTCGTATGTAGTTCAGGATCTTTAGCGATTACTACTTTGGCGACCGTTTGCGTAGATGCTCATCTTATCCTTGTACTCGTAAGTTAGCCACCATATTATGCTTAGCCGCTGCTGCAACCTCACCACTTTACCCTCTTCCTACCCATAAAGCTTTGCTAGTCTTGATACCCATGGTTATGGGATTGCTGAGTCCTCGTGGCTCACAGATACTACAACACCAGATGCAGGTTCAGTCGAGTAAGATGCAGAAGATGGCTCAAGTTCTTCGCTAGGAGCTCAATGAAGAGAGTTTGGCCGTATGCTTGTGACGTTTTCGACGATCAGTAGTGGTTTCTACTAGGATTCGATCTGGACCTGTGGCTTTATGTTGTTTTGGTATCTTTCTTTTTGGATCTTCGCCCGTAGTCGGGTTGTGATATTTTGAATGATGTCTTGCTTATGTAATGTATTGTGTGAAGTGGCGAGTGTAAGCCAACTATCACCTTTTGCAATTTAATCCCTCTTTTACATGAGTCGTGCAAAGATACCAAACTTGCGATCATTCTAGAATGGGCTTATATCTTTAAGTCGTGCCTCGACACATAGGAGATATAGTCCCATTCTGGGCATTACAAGTTGGTATTCAGAGCCTTCTCCGACCTAGGAGCCCCCACTGATTGATCGAATCATTGACGGTTGAGTGTAGGCACACACTTGAAATGTTTTGAGTCCTATATATATATATATCGGAGAGTATGATTTCTTTTGCTCCTCATCCCTTTTCACTCTGGTGAGGACTCCTGACGATTACTCTTGCCTCTTCTACTTTCAAAAATTGCACCAATTTTTTTTAGGATCTCGCGAGTATTGTTTGGATTGTTCCGATGTTATTGTGACGAGAACATTGTTCTCGATGCCTCCTGTCATTAGGGGTTGTGGCAGTGTCCCGGGGAGTTGAGCTCCGAGGTGTTGTCGTCACAAATATATCGCATCAGTTCTAGAATACTTAAGACGACCGACATCGAAAACTCTCCTATGCGGTTAGTGGCAAGATAACCCCGACATCACCCAGTACTGGGGAGGTAGTTCGGGAGTATTGCCATAGCTTGTATAGTGGATGCGTTTCGAAGGTCCGAGGTAAACGGTTTCCGAAAACAACTGGTTATGTGTTGAAGGTTGGATACAGCTGGATGTAGGATTAGAGTTGAGTGCGCGGTGCTTCCCCTGTATCCCCATCACATGATTGCATAACTGGAAACTTTCGGAAATTAATAGGTGGGTTCATCTAGTAGTTCTAGGCATTCTTCCAATGGATGCACGATATGAAGTTCGGGGTTCCACATTGAGTGAAGTGGTTTTATGGGCTTGTTCCGATCGGGAGTTGCATCTTAAAGGGTCCTTGGCTATGCTGATCCGGGGATTGCAAAACCCTTTTGTAACACATTCCATGAGCTTTCAGCACGAAGATGTGGAATGAAGCTTCTATCTTGTATTTGTTCTATCTGTTCCTTGTTCCTTTTTATTTACCTTTTGTTCTCCCAAGTGGCTTCTCGTCAAGTTGATGTACCTACGGAATTCATTCGTTCAATTCTTTGTTCGGATAGATATGTTGCAACATAATCTTCTTCATAAACATATCTATCCTTTGTTTTTGTTTTGATTCTGGTATTCGAGTTGCTTCGATGCCAAATGTTGATTCCATACCCTTCCTAATCGGTGTTCTCATATTTCTATGGGAGTGCTAATTCTTCTTGACCATCGAGATTTCCATGTTAATTCTTTTTCAACCGGTGTCCATTTTGTTCATCTCAAGTTGTCTCTGTTTCCCCGCCCTCCCTCCCTTTTTCTTTGCAGCTAGAGTCCTTGATCAAGTATCCATTTTATTCATGTGATATTTCTTCATTCTTTTCCTTCAATGTTCTTATCCGGTGAATTATCGTGAAGTTGCTCAAGAGCTTCAAGTTCATCATTCTTTTGTTCTCAAATTCTGCCGGTGGATGTAATTCAAGATTTCGGTGTTGATCTTATCCTTTTTCCTCTTTTCACATTGCTTTCTTATTCCGGTGCACCAATTAATCATTCTCCTCTTGTTATTCATATCCGGAGTGCTGAAGATTCATAATTCCATTCTTAATCCGTTCAAGCTATTTTGAGGATTATCATCTTATTCAAGCCATTTAATTCAACCGGTGCAATATCTCTTAAGCAATCTTTTCAACGGTGATTTCTTTTGAGTGGGCCCTAACCCACAGGCCTTTTCCCAGGATCTTACCTGACTCTTCTATTTTTCTGGAGTTATACTTAAATTCTTTTCAAAGTGTGACGTAAGAATGATTCCCATCAGTCACATGCCTTCTCCAAGATCGCTTTCAAATTCTTTTCACCATTGTTTCAACCTTTTAATTCTTCATTTCGGAGTGCTCAACAATTCTTATGGCATTTCTCGTCTTCATTCTCAACATTGGAGACCGGAGAAGAGTTTCTCTTAATTCTTGGCCCGTTCTCTCAAGATTCATGGTTCTAGCTGTGACGCCCGAAGACCGACGTCCCAGAAGATACCAGAAGATTCCAGAAGATTCCAGATGTTCCGGGTTCTCCCGTGTGTTCTTTGTGCTTGTGTTATTTATTTCTGCATTGCATCATGTCATCATGCCATCATGTCATATTTATTTTTGCATCTCAACTTAAATAAATTGTGTGGACCTTCGGTCCATTTAAATCGAGGGAAGATTGTCATCTCTTTATAACATATGAAAGCCTCTCAATATTATTAGGGAGCTATATTAAATATTCCATTGTTTTGGAACCACCGAAACACACTTGCATATCTTCCTTATTTTGTTGGAACCATTTTTGTTGGGTTGGTAATATTCCATAAAGCCTTACAAAAATGTTCCATCTTTTATTTTCTGTTCGTGGCCTCCTTTCTTATTTTTTGAGCTCTCTCTCTATTTTTTTTACTGCTAAAGAATTAGAGAAGGAGAGAGAGGCCCTCAGCCTCTAGGCCCTTTCCATCCCAGCCGCAGGCCAGCTTTTCCTCCTCTTGGCTCTTGGGCCTCCTCCTCCCTCCTGGCCCATCTGGCCCAACACCTCCTCTCCCCAGCGCCGCGGTGCCCCTCTGCTCCGGCCATCGGCGCCCCAAGACTGCGAAGTTTTCCTCCACCAAGTGCTGCCTATGTTTTTTTCGCCAGGTATTCCTTCCGGCGTGACCAAGACCGGCAAGATCGATGCGTCGCCGAGACCGTCCCGTGTGTTTGTGGCTGTTGTTGTTGTTGTTGTTCTCCAAGGTCCTCGGGATGCGTCAAGTTCCTCTTCAATATGAACGGCTACACGACGATGCGCAAGTTCTACAAAGCGTTAAGTTCGACTACACGGCGATGTCAAGTACCACTACGATCGCGATGTAACAAGTACCTCGACGACATGTACCTCGACAACGAGTACATCTACCGATGCCAAGTACCACGACCAAGTACCACGACGACCGAACGGCTACGATGACGAGTACATCTACGAACGTGAACAACTACCGTCGCCGTGTACCCCTACCGTCGCCGAGACCGCAAGTACCTCTCCGAACGAGATGTGAACGACTACACGTGTACCTCTACGTGAACAACTACTTCCTCTTCGGAAACGTGAACCACTACTTCCTCTATGACTCGCGAGAACGACTCCTTCCTCTACGATCTCGAACCGTCCCGAAACGAGTGTTTCGAAGGTATAACCCGAGACGATGACCCGTGTGATGCTTGTTGTGTTGTATGAAATGTTTCACTTGTGTGCTTCATGCCGTTTCGTCCGTTTGTCATGTTCCTCGGTTGCCTCGTCGCCGACCCGTGGGAACCCGGTGACGGGATCAACCCACTTTCATCTTGTTCGACTCGCTCACGCTCTCCGTCATCTTTTGCACCGGTCTCTCAACGAGATACCGGAACCGATATGATGCGTTGCATCATTTTCAGATCGTTGCCGTGGCACCCTTTTCTTCCATCACGGTGACAATGCTTCTTATCTCTTCATGTTAATGTTTAACTAAATTGCATTAACTTGATCATGGCATCCGCATCATGTTAACAACACTAAAATGTTTAATTGTTGTTTGTTTATATTTATTAAACATGCTCATGGGGATTTTCCGGATTGTTGTTGTTATTCTCCGGCCTCATTTAAATTGCCTAGTTAGTGTAGTTTTATTATGCTTCACCTCTTGCCATGTTAACAAACATTTAATCTTGTCTTGTAAATAAACGAGAGTCAACTAAATAATAAAATGTGGTGTTTCGTCAATATGCAACTCGTTGCATATTGAGCTCCACTTAACTTGTAGTTTTGTTTGTGCACTTTGCCATGCCTTGCATATTTAAACCGGACATGCATCATACTTGTTTGTGCATCGTATGCCATGTTTATGATTGTGTGTTTACCGTGTTGTTTCTTTCTTTCCGGTTTGCTTCTCTTGATAGCTTCGGTTTCGTTCCGGAGTTGTGAGGATTCTCTCGTCTGTGTTGCTCCGTCTACTTCATGGATCCGTTCTTCTCCCTTGTGGAATCCCAGGCAAGATGACCGAACCCGGATACCATTACTATTTTTGCCTATTGCTAGTAGTCTCGATCTATAGTTTTGCCTCGATTCCCATGCCTTTCTTGTCAGCCTCCTACTTGTAACCATGACCATGTTTAACCACCCTACCTACGCAAACCGTTGCTTGGCTAACTACGCTTCGCTCAGCCCTTCTTATAGCATTGCTAGTTGCAGGTGGAGATTGAAGATGCTTGCTTCATGTTGAAGTTGTTGGGTTATATCACACTATATAAATGCTTAAATGAAATCATCTATATATTGGCAAGGGTGGAAGGCTAAGCCTTTTGCTTGGTGATTTGTTCCACTCATGCCGTTAGGAACCGTATAAACCGGTGTTATGTTCCTTGATTATGCGTTCCTAACACGGTTGGGGTGTATGGGACCCCCTTGATAAACCGCTAAGTGCTAAGTCTTTTCCAGCAAGTCCCAACATTGGTACTATTTGCCTAACAACTAATAAAACTTGCATAGGGTCTTGCAAACCCTCTTTTATTTTATTCAACAACCCTGGGCCAGTGCTCCACATGAGTGTTGGTCCGAAACGGGGAGTCTGCGGGGCCACCACGAGGAAACTCGAGGTTTGGTAAAAACCTGTAGAATCGCCCATCCGGTCGTGTCCTGAGACTAGATACGCGCGGCTACCTATCAGGGTGTCGACACGCCGGGAGGATTTGCTGGATTAGCCTTACCTTAGTTCGGAGTATCTTGAGCACGGGATTCCGAGAATACTCGGGTCTTCCCACCTATGGAGTTGCGACTCCGCGGATCGTGGGCTTGTAATGGGTCAAGTTGGAACACCCCTGCAGGGTTTTGAACTTTCGAAAGCCGTGCCCGCGGTTATGTGGCAGATGGGAGCTTGTTAATATCCGGTTGTAGATAACTTGACACCATGTTCCAATACACTACCAGCGTGTGTACCGTGACTGTCAATTTCCGAATAGGGATTCGGGAGTTGAACACGGAGGGGTTATGTTTGTTGAGCTTGTAGCTAGGATCACTTCGTGATCACTTCTCGACCGAGGCTTCTCTTCTCGCTCTCTCTCACGTAAGCTAGTTGCTAGTTGCTGCTGCAGACACTTATTCTTATCTTCAGCCATATCCTCTTCCAAGGCTTAAATAGTCATGTTACCCGGGAACGGGATTGCTGAGTCCTCTGTGGCTCACAGTTACTTCACCACACCAGATGCAGGTTCAGCCGAGTTTGATGCAGGAGTTGGATCAGTTCTTCACCAGGCGCTCGATGAAGAGTTTGGCCGTATGCTTGTGACGTTTTCGACGATCAGTAGTGGTTTCTACTAGGATTCGATCCTGACCTGTGGCTTTATGTTGTTTTGGTATCTTTCTTTTGGATCTTCACCCGTAGTCGGGTTGTGATGTTTTGTGATGATCTGCTTATGTAATGTATTGTGTGAAGTGGCGAGTGTAAGCCAACTATCTCCTTTTGCAATTTAATCCCTCTTTTACATGAGTCGTGCAAAGATACCAAACTTGAGATCATTCTAGGATGGGCTTATACCTTTAAGTCGTGCCTCGACACGCAGGAAGTATAGTCCCATCCTGGGCATTACAAGTTGGTATTCAGAGCCTTCTCCGACCTAGAAGCCCCCACTGATTGATCGAATCGTTGACGGTTGAGTCTAGGCACACACTTGAAAATGTTTTGAGTCCTATATATATATCGGAGAGTAGGATTTCTTTGCTTCTCATCTCTTTTCATTCTGGTGAGGACTCTTGGCGACTACTCTTGCCTCTTCTACTTTCAAAAAATGCACCAATTTTTTTTTAGGATCTCGCGAGTATTGTTTGGATTGTTCCGATGTCTTTGTGACGAGAACATTGTTCTCGATGCCTCCTGTCATTAGGGGTTGTGGCAGTGTCCCGAGGAGTTGAGCTCCGAGGTGTTGTCGTCACAAATCCATCGCGGAAGTACTAGAATACTTAAGACGGCCGACATCGAAATCTCTCCTATGCGGTTAGTGGCAAGATAACCCCGACATCACCCAGTACTGGGGAGGTAGTTCGAGAGTATTGCCATAGCTTGTATAGTAGATGCGTTTCGAAGGTCCGAGGTAAACAGTTTCCGAGAACAACTGGTTATGTGTTGAAGGATGGATACAGCTGGATGTAGGTTTAGAGTTGATTGCGCGGTGCTTCCCCTGTATCCCCAACACCTGATTGCATAACTGGAAACTTTCGGAAATTAATAGGTGGGTTCATCCAGTAGTTCTAGGCATCCTTCCAACGGATGCATGATACGAAGTTTGGGGTTCTACATTGAGTGAAGTGGTTTTATGGACTTGTTCTGATCGGGAGTTGCATCTTAAAGGGTCCTTGGCTATGCTGATCCGGGGAATGCAAAACCCTTTTGTAACACGTTCCATGAGCTTTCAGCACGAAGATGTCGAACGAAGCTTCTATCTTGTATTTGTTCTATCTGATCCTTGTTCCTTTTTATTTATCTTTTGTTCTCCAAGTGGCTTCAAGTCAAGTTGATGTACTTGCGGAATCCATTCATTCAATTCTCTGTTCGGAAAGATATGCTGCAACATAATCTTCTTCATAAACATATCTATCCTTTGTTTTCGTTTTGATTCTGGTATTCGAGTTGCTTCGATGTCAAATGTTGATTCCATACCTTTCCTTATCGGTGTTCTCATATTTCTATGGGAGTGCTAATTCTTCTTGACCATCAAGATATTCATGTTAATCCTTTTCAACCGGTGTGCCTTCTCTTCAAGTTATTCCATACGGACACCGTTGAGAAATCTGACGATTTGTCTGTTTCATTCATCTCAAGTCGTCTTTGTTTTCCCCACCCTCCCACCCTTTTTCTTCTTGGAGCCAGAAATTTTTCAAATGAAATATCCATTTTATTCATGTGATATTTCTTCATTCTTTTCCTTCAATGTTCTTATCCGGTGATTTATCTTGAAGATGCTCAAGAGCTTCAAGTTCATCATTCTTTTGTTCTCAAATTCTGCCGGTGGATATAATTCAAGATTTCGGTGTTGATCTTATCCTTTTCCTCATTTCACAATGCTTTCTTATTCCGGTGCACCAATTAATCATTCTCCGCTTGCTACTCATATCCGGAGTGCCGAAGATTCATAATTCCACTCTTAATCCGTTCAAATTATTTTTTGAGGATTATCATCTTATGCAAGCCATTTAATTCAACCGGTGCAATATCTCTTAAGCAATCTTTTCCAACGTTGATTTCTTTAAGCGGGCCCTAACCCACAGGTCTTTTCCAGGATCTTACCTGACTCTTCTATTTTTCTGGAGTTATACTCAAATTCTTTTCAAAGTGTGACGTAAGAATGATCCCCATTAGTCATATACCTTCCCCAAGATCGCTTTCAAATTCTTTTCTTCATTGGTTCAACCTTTTAATTCTTCATTCCGGAGTGCTCAACAATTCTTATGGCATTTCTCGTCTTCATTCTCAACATTTGGAGACCGGAGAAGTGTTTCTCTTAAATCTTGGCCGTTCTCTCAAGCTTTTCTTGAATTCTTTTCTTTGTGATCCTCCGAAGGCCATCATTTCAGAATATTTCTTCGTTCTCAGTTTTAAACTTCGTTCTCCAAATATTCTTCTTTGATGCCTCTTCGTTCGTCTCCATATCTTACGGTGGTTCTTTCAAGATTACCCTTCCGTTGTTATCGTTTTAATTCATTTGTTCTTTCATAATCCTACCGGTGGTTAGTTGAAGATTTATCCAAGTTTGTGCGAGATCTCTCTTTAATTCTTTGCAACGAGAATAAGTAGTATGCCAAATCCTTTGGTTGTCATCAATTTAAATTGGTGAAGGATATGCATGACATAATTTTTATTCTTATTCCTTCAAGGTGATTAATCCCTTCCTTCGGAGCTTGTTCATCATATCATATTCTCGGTTCTAAGTTGTTCATCTTGTTTTCTGGAGCTCCAAGTTATTTCTATTATATCATTTCAACCTCCATCTAATTCATCGCAGGCCTGAATCTTATTCTTTTCATCTTTCGCTTCTCATGCTTTCATTACCGGAGTATTCATGGTGGTTCATCATTTATTCATCCTCGAAGTCTTCATCAAGATTCTTGTTGGAGCTCAAGCATTCTTCATCATGCTTTCCAAGTGCAATTCTTTCTACCTTATCTTTTCAGATGGTGTTATGTCATTCTTGTCAATTCCTTCATGTTTTATGATTCACAAGTTATCAAGAATGAGATATTTAAACCCATCATTTTCTTTGTTCAGGAGATCTTTCCAACCCTTCAATTTATTCGTTGGAGTTATCTTGGGTTATAATTCACCTAAAAGCTTTCCCTAAGGATTGTTGCTATTATGGTGCTTATAAATGACCCAAGTTCTTCATTTATCCTCTCCGTGAGATAACCCTTTCGTCTCCTTGTTGATCTCAATCAATCAATTGTTTAAGTTAGTGGCTCGTTGTCACCTCATAATTTTGAGATGTTTTCCATAAGCCCACATCAAGCTTATTCTTTTTGTTGTTGATTTTTCCAACAACTCCGTTCAACCCTTCTTTGTAAGGAGGTTTTCCTAATTCATTTTGGGAGAAGTTGTCTTTTCCTCTCCAATCATTTCTTTCATTGATTTATATGCTATTATTTCATTCCGGAGGCTTTGTGATATTGCTCTCTTTAACCATCATCTCGTTTTTATCAAGATCATATTCTCTTTTGCTTGTTTATTTAACCGGAGTGTTGTATTCTTCATTCTAGTTCCGTCATCTTATCTAGTTTTAACTCTTTCAACTGGAGTGCTGTCTGAATCTTTCTTACCCCTTGTGCCATTCTTTTATTTGTTTCGGAGGCAATATGTTGTTCATTTCATCAAGTATCACTCCATCTCCTCAAGTTCTTGTTAATTCCTTCCATTTTCAGACGGAGTGCTGTCCAAATTATTTCGTTCTTATTCCTTCTCAATCTTGGTTAACCGGAGTGGTTTTGAAATTCTTTCGTCATCCGTGAGCTCTTGCTTCATGTCTTTCAACCTTCAAGGTTCTCTTAATGTTCCTGGTTCCTCCTTTTACCAGAGTGCTCTTAACTTCGTTCATCTCTGTTGTACTCTTTCCTTCAGATTGTTCCACCTCTCAAGGTTCTTTGGTTTCACTCGTCTGTCAAAGAAGCAACTTTGTTTTACCTCTTCCTCTTCCGTTGTTACCCGGTGATATCTCTAGGATCTCGGGTCGAGATCCTCTGTTAGTGTGGGAGAGTTGTGACGCCCGAAGACCGACGTCCCAGAAGATTCCAGAAGATTCCAGAAGATTCCAGATGTTTCGGGTTCTCCCGTGTGTTCTTTGTGCTTGTGTTATTTATTTCTGCATTGCATCATGTCATCATGCCATCATGTCATATTTATTTTTGCATCTCAACTTAAATAAATTGTGTGGACCTTCGTTCCATTTAAATCAAGGGAAGATTGTCTTCTCTTTATAACATATGAAAGCCTCTCAATATTATTAGGGAGCTATATTAAATATTCCATTGTTTTGGAACCACCGAAACACACTTGCATATCTTCCTTATTTTGTTGGAACCATTTTTGTTGGGTTGGTAATATTCCATAAAGCCTTAGAAAAATGTTCCATCTTTTATTTTCTGTTCGTGGCCTCCTTTCTTATTTTTTGAGCTCTCTCTCTATTTTTTTTACTGCTAAAGAATTAGAGAAGGAGAGAGAGGCCCTCGGCCTCTAGGCCCTTTCCATCCCAGCCGCAGGCCAGCTTTTCCTCCTCTTGGCTCTTGGGCCTCCTCCTCCCTCCTGGCCCATCTGGCCCAACACCTCCTCTCCCCAGCGCCGCGGTGCCCCTCTGCTCTGGCCATCGGCGCCCCAAGACTGCCAAGTTGCTGCCAAGTTTTCCTCCACCAAGTGCTGCCTATGTTTTTTTCGCCAAGTATTCCTTCCGGCGTGACCAAGACCGGCAAGATCGATGCGTCGCCGAGACCGTCCCGTGTGTTTGTGGCTGCTGTTGTTGTTGTTCTCCAAGGTCCTCGGGATGCGTCAAGTTCCTCTTCAATATGAACGGCTACACGACGATGCGCAAGTTCTACAAAGCGTCAAGTTCGACTACACGGCGATGTCAAGTACCACTACGATCGCGATGTAACAAGTACCTCGACGACATGTACCTCGACGACGAGTACATCTACCGATGCCAAGTACCACGACCAAGTACCACGACGACCGAACGGCTACGATGACGAGTACATCTACGAACGTGAACAACTACCGTCGCCGTGTACCCCTACCGTCGCCGAGACCGCAAGTACCTCTCCGAACGGGATGTGAACGACTACACGTGTACCTCTACGTGAACAACTACTTCCTCTTCGGAAACGTGAACCACTACTTCCTCTACGACTCGCGAGAACGACTCCTTCCTCTACGATCTCGAACCGTCCCGAAACGAGTGTTTCGAAGGTATAACCCGAGACGATGACCCGTGTGATGCTTGTTGTGTTGTATGAAATGTTTCACTTGTGTGCTTCGTGCCGTTTCGTCCGTTTGTCATGTTCCTCGGTTGCCTCGTCGCCGACCCGTGGGAACCCGGTGACGGGATCAACCCACTTTCATCTTGTTCGACTCGCTCACGCTCTCCGTCATCTTTTGCACCGGTCTCTCAACGAGATACCGGAACCGATATGATGCGTTGCATCATTTTCAGATCGTTGCCGTGGCACCCTTTTCTTCCATCACGGTGACAATGCTTCTTATCTCTTCATGTTAATGTTTAACTAAATTGCATTAACTTGATCATGGCATCCGCATCATGTTAACAACACTAAAATGTTTAATTGTTGTTTGTTTATATTTATTAAACATGCTCATGGGGATTTTCCGGATTGTTGTTGTTATTCTCCGGCCTCATTTAAATTGCCTAGTTAGTGTAGTTTTATTATGCTTCACCTCTTGCCATGTTAACAAACATTTAATCTTGTCTTGTAAATAAACGAGAGTCAACTAAATAATAAAATGTGGTGTTTCGTCAATATGCAACTCGTTGCATATTGAGCTCCACTTAACTTGTAGTTTTGTTTGTGCACTTTGCCATGCCTTGCATATTTAAACCGGACATGCATCATACTTGTTTGTGCATCGTATGCCATGTTTATGATTGTGTGTTTACCGTGTTGTTTCTTTCTTTCCGGTTTGCTTCTCTTGATAGCTTCGGTTTCGTTCTGGAGTTGTGAGGATTCTCTCGTCTGTGTTGCTCCGTCTACTTCATGGATCCGTTCTTCTCCCTTGTGGAATCCCAGGCAAGATGACCGAACCCGGATACCATTACTATTTTTGCCTATTGCTAGTAGTCTCGATCTATAGTTTTGCCTCGATGCCCATGCCTTTCTTGTCAGCCTCCTACTTGTAACCATGACGATGTTTGACCACCCTACCTACGCAAACCGTTGCTTGGCTAAGTACGCTTCGCTCAGCCCTTCTTATAGCATTGCTAGTTGCAGGTGAAGATTGAAGATGCTTGCTTCATGTTGAAGTTGTTGGGTTATATCACAGTATATAAATGCTTAAATGAAATCATCTATATATTGGCAAGGGTGGAAGGCTAAGCCTTTTGCTTGGTGATTTGTTCCACTCATGCCGTTAGGAACCGTATAAACCGGTGTTATGTTCCTTGATTATGCGTTCCTAACACGGTTGGGGTGTATGGGACCCCCTTGATAAACCGCTAAGTGCTAAGTCTTTTCCAGCAAGTCCCAACATTGGTACTATTTGCCTAATAACTAATAAAACTTGCATAGGGTCTTGCAAACCCTCTTTTATTTTAATTCAACAACCCCGGGCCAGTGCTCCACATGAGTGTTGGTCCGAAACGGGGAGTCTGCGGGGCCACCACGAGGAAACTCGAGGTTTGGTAAAAACCTGTAGAATCGCCCATCCGGTCGTGTCCTGAGACTAGATACGCGCGGCTACCTATCAGGGTGTCGACACGCCGGGAGGATTTGCTGGATTAGCCTTACCTTAGTTCGGAGTATCTTGAGCACAGGATTCCGAGAAACTCGGGTCTTCCCACATATGGAGTTGCGACTCCGCGGATCGTGGGCTTGTAATGGGTCAAGTTGGAACACCCCTGCAGGGTTTTGAACTTTCGAAAGCCGTGCCCGCGGTTATGTGGCAGATGGGAGCTTGTTAATATCCGGTTGTAGATAACTTGACACCATGTTCCAATACACTACCAGCGTGTGTACCGTGACTGTCAATTTCCGAATAGGGATTCGGGAGTTGAACACGGAGGGGTTATGTTTGTTGAGCTTGTAGCTAGGATCACTTCGTGATCACTTCTCGACCGAGGCTTCTCTTCTCGCTCTCTCTCACGTAAGCTAGTTGCTAGTTGCTGCTGCAGACACTTATTCTTATCTTCAGCCTTATCCTCTCCCAAGGCTTAAATAGTCATGTTACCTGGGAACGGGATTGCTGAGTCCTCTGTGGCTCACAGTTACTTCACCACACCAGATGCACGTTCAGTCGAGTTTGATGCAGGAGTTGGATCAGTTCTTCACCAGGCGCTCGATGAAGAGTTTGGCCGTATGCTTGTGACGTTTTCGACGATCAGTAGTGGTTTCTACTAGGATTCGATCCTGACCTGTGGCTTTATGTTGTTTTGGTATATTTCTTTTGGATCTTCACCCGTAGTCGGGTTGTGATGTTTTGTGATGATCTGCTTATGTAATGTATTGTGTGAAGTGGCGAGTGTAAGCCAACTATCTCCTTTTGCAATTTAATCCCTCTTTTACATGAGTCGTGCAAAGATACCAAACTTGAGATCATTCTAGGATGGGCTTATAGCTTTAAGTCGTGCCTCGACACGTAGGAGGTATAGTCCCATCCTGGGCATTACACTAGCTTCATGCCATCCTCATTATTGTTCCGATTGTAGGGAATTCTTTTATACCCATCCGAAGCATTTCATGAATTCTTTTCTTGTGATCCTCCGAAGGCCATCATTTCAGAAGATTTCTTCGTTCTCAGTTTTCAACTTCGTCCTCTAAATATTCTTCATTGATGCCTCTTCGTTCGTCTCCCTATTCTTACGGTGGTTATTTCAAGATTACCCTTCCGTTGTTATCGTTTTAATTCATTTTTTCTTTTCATAATCCTACCGGTGGTTAGTTGAAGATTTACCCAAGCTTGTGCTAGATCCCTCTTTAATCCTTTCCAATGAGAATAAGTAGTATGCCAAATCCATTGCTTGTCGTCAATTCAAATTGATGAAGGATATGCATAACATAAATCTTATTCTAGTTTCTTCCAAGAGGTTAATCCCTTCCTTCGGAGCTTGTTCATCATATCATATCCTCGGTTCTGAGTTGTTCATCTTTTTTTCCGGAGCTCCAATTTATTTCAATTATCATTTCAAAGCTCCATCTAATTCATCACAGGCCTTGAATCTTATTCTTTTCATCTTTCACTTCTCATGCTTTCATTACCGGAGTTCTTCATGGTGGTTCATCATCATTTATTCATCCTCGAAGTCGTCATCTAGATTCTTGTGGAGCTCAAGCATTCTTCATCATGCATTCCAATTGCAATCCTTTCTACCTTATCTTTTCAGATGGTGTTATGCCATTGTTGACAATTCCTTCATGTTTCATGATTCACAAGTTGTCAGGAATGGGATATTTAAACCCATCATTTTCTTTGTTCAGGAGATCTTTCCAACCA
Organism: Secale cereale; assembly: GCA_902687465.1. Lineage (NCBI taxonomy): Eukaryota > Viridiplantae > Streptophyta > Magnoliopsida > Poales > Poaceae > Secale > Secale cereale. The sequence continues at coordinate 666,753,169 of LR738711.1, forward strand.
TTCAATTTATTCGTTGGAGTTATCTTGGGTTATATTTCACCTAAAAGTTTTCCTTGAGAATTGTTGCTATTATGGTGCTTATAAATGACCCAAGTTCTTCATTTATCATTCCGGCGAATAAGTTTATTGTCTCCTTGTTGATCTCAATCCAATCAATTGTTTCCATTAGTGGCCGGTTGTCACCTCATAATTTTGAGATGTTTTCCATAAGCCCACAACGAGCTATTCGTTTTCGTTGTTGATTTTTATTAAATCAACCCCATTCAACCCTTCTTCGTAAGGATGCTCTTTCAAACTCATTTGTCGGAGAAGTTGTCATTTGTCTTCTCCATTCATTTCTTTCGTTGATTTATGTGCTATTCTTTCATTCCGAAGGCATTGTGATATTGCTCTCTTCGAACCATCATCTTGTCATATCGAGATCATGTTTTTTTCCCTTGCTTGTCTATTTATCCGGAGCGTTGTATTCTCCATTCTAATTCTCTCATCTTATCAAGTTTTGCCTCTCTTTTAACCGGAGTGCTGTCTGAATCCTTCTTACCACTTGTGCCATCCTTTTATTTGTTTCAGAGGCAATATGCTGTTGATTTCATCAAGTATCATTCAATCTCCTCAAGCTCTTGTTAATTCCTTCCTTTTCAGACGGAGTGCTGTCCAAATTATGTCATTCTTATTCCTTGGCTATACCGTTGAAGTTTCATATTCTTTTGGTTCGTAAGCTCTTGCTTCATGTCTTTCAACCTATAAGGTTCTCATAGTGTTCCTTGTTCCTCCTTTTACCGGAGTGCTCGTAACTTCTTTAATCTCCGTTGCTTTCTTTCTTTCAAGATTGTTCAACCTCTCAAGGTTCTTTGGTTTCACTCGTCTGTCAAAGAAGCAACTTTGATTTACCTCCTCCTTTTCGTTTCTACCCGGTGCTATCTCTAGGATCTCGGGTCGAGATCCTCTGTTAGTGTGGGAGAGTTGTGATGCCCGAAGACCGACGTCCCAGAAGATTCCAGAAGATTCCAGATGTTTCGGTTTCTCCCGTGGTTTCAGTTGTGCTTGCTTTTTTTTGCATTGCATCATGTCATCATGCCATCATGTCATTCATCTTTGCATCTCAACCTAAATAAATCGTGTGGACCTTCGGTCCATTTAAATCGAGGGAAGAATGACTTCTCTTTATAACATATAAAAGCCTCTCAATATTATTAGGGAGCTATATTTATAAATATTCCATTCCTTGGAATCACCTATAACACAATTGCACCATTCTTCAATTTTCTTTTATCCAATTCAACTTCATTTCTTCCTTTGAGGCCTTTTAGTAAAATTGTGTTGCAATTTTACTTCATCCACAAATGTTCCAAATCTTCCCATAAATCACATCTAATGTGTAGGGCCATCTCTTGAAATTCCAACCCATGTGAATTTCATCTAAAGGGATTTCTAAATTCAAACAGTTTGATTTTTATTCAAACTTGTTGAATTTTCATCTTCCAAAAAGTCCTCAGGCAATTTTATTTATATTCCTCACATTTTTGTGAGTCCAGGGAAAATATCCTCTTGCCCACTTCTCTCCCAACTTCTCTTTCCATTTCCTTCTTTTCTCTGTTTTATTTTAAATGCAGAGAGAGAGAGATCTTAGCTGCAGCGCGCCGGCCCACAACTTCCGAGGCCCATCTGCCACTGGCTCATCAGCCTCCAGCCGGCCCAAACCTCCCTCCTAGGCCCAACTTTCCCTCCAGGCCCGCAGCGCTCCTAACCCTAGCTTAGCGATCGCATCTCCCACAGCCTCTCATCTCTCCCCTCGCTCTCTCCCTCCGCCGCCAGAACGAACCCCATCCTCTCGCCCTCTGCCCGATTCCCTCGAACCCCATCTCCCGATTCTCCCTCGCCCCGCTCCCTCCAGCCTCCACGCCCGAGAGCCCCCATCGCTCCTCCCGTCGCCAGGCCGCAGCGCCTCTTCGCCCCTTCCAACACCACCGCACGCCGTGCGCCTCGGCCGCCCCGCGCCTGGCTCGCCGAGGCTTCGTCCCTCCGCGCCAGGAGCCCCCAAAGCCGCGCCCTTCTCCTCGAAGCCGGCCGGACGGATTCCGCGCTCCCAGTGCGCGCAGGCCGCCGCTTCGCCTTGGACCCGCAGCGCCGCGCCACTTCCATCGCCCTGCGTTGCCAGCGCTGGAGCTTCCTCCTCGCCGCCGCCACGTTTCTGCTGGAGATCCCTCGCCAGCGCCAAGGCCAGCGCCGCTCCGTTTTTGGTTGTGCATTTTGCCTTCTGTCATGTGCCAAGACCTGCTGTTGCTGTTTTTTTTTTCGCCCAGTGCACGGAGAACCCAGCTCCAAGAACCCATCACCGTGAAGTAACCGCGAGATTCGGATGTCCACCAAGTTCCACTACCGTCGCCAAGACCCGCAAGTTCAACTACGTTGCGAGAACCGAGTCCGGCAAGACCGCAACGAGAACGCCAAGTTCCACTACCGTCGCCAAGTCCCGAGACCGACAAGTTCCACGGCGATACGTCAAGTACCCCTACACCCGGTCATGCCAAGACCACGGCCCCGACAAGTACCACGACCAAGTACCACGACGACCGAACGACTACGATGACTTGAACTTCTACGATACGAGAACGCCGACACAAGACGACACGACAAGTACCTCTTCGGAAACGGAAACGCCAACGTGTACAACTACCGTCGCCCCGTGTGCCACTACTTCCACTACTTCCTCGACGAACGGAACGTGTACCACGACTCGCGAGAACGACTCCTTCCTCTACGACTGCCTCGAGAACGTCTACTTCCACTTCCCCTACGATCTCGAACCGCCCCGAAACGATCGTTCTGAAGGTATAACCCCGTGACGATGACCCGAGAACGTATGCTTGTGGTTGTATGAAATGTGTCCCTTGTTGCACCGTGCCCGTTTCATCTTTTGTCACGCTCCTCGGTTGCCTCGTCGCCGACTCGTGGGAACCCGGTGACGGGATCACCCCACCTTTTCATCTTGTTCAGCACGCTTCGCCACCTTGCTTTTGCACCGGCTTCTCGACGATTTGTCGGAGCATCGGATCGTTGCCGTGGCACCCTTTCTTTCCACCATGGTGACATATTCTTCATATCTTCTTCATGTCAACTTTTAATAAACTTGCATAAACTTGATCATGTCATCCGCATCATGTTAACAACATTAAATGTGTGAATTGTTGTTGCTTTAATAATTGCTAAACATGCTCATGGGGATTTTCCGGAATTGTTGTTTGTCTTTCCGGCCTCATTTAAACTTGCCTAAATAGGTAGTTTACTTTTGATTCACCTCTTGCCATGTTAACAAACATTTAATCTTGTCTTGTAAATAAACGAGAGTCAACTAAATAATTAAAATGTGGTGTTTCGTCAATATGCAACTTGTTGCATATTGAGCTCCACTTAACTTGTAGTACTTGTTTGTGCACTTTGCCATGCCATGCATAATTAAACCGGACATGCATCATACTTGGATGTGCATCATATGCCATGTTTATGCTTGTATGTTTACCGTGTTGTTTGCTTCTTTCCGGTTGCTTCTCTTGTTAGCTTCGGTTTCGTTTCGGAGTTGTGAGGATTCGCTCGTCTATGTTGCTCCGTCTACTTCTTGGACCCGTTCTTCTCCCTTGTGGAATCCCAGGCAAGATGATCATACCCTTGGATACCTTTACTACCATTGCCATGCTTAGTTGTCTCGATGCTATCGTTACATGTCGCGCTACCCATCTTTATGTCAGCCTCTCCTTGTTGCCATGAAACCCCTAACCTTGAAACCTTCCTAGCAAAACCACTGTTTGGCTATGTTACCGCTTGCTCAGCCCCTCTTATAGCGTTGTTAGTTGCAGGTGAAGATGAAGTTTGTTCCAGGAGGGAACTTGTTGTTGGAATATCACAATATCTATAATTATTATTTAACACACCTATATACTGGGCATGGGTGGAAGGCTTGGCCTTTTGCTCGGTGTTTTGTTCCACTCATGCCACCTTAGGCGCCGATAAACCGGCATTATGTTCCTTGATTTTGCGTTCCTTACACGATGGGTGGATGGGGACCCCTTGACAGTTTGACTTTGAATAAAACTCCTCCAGCAAGGCCCAACATTGGTTTTAATTTGCTCATAATAACAACTTAATTAATTAATTAAATTGCATAGGGAGTTAGCGCTACCCGAGGTTTCTTTCTACATGGCAGGGGGGCCAGTGCTGATGGTGTTGGTCCCAAACGGGGAGCCTGCGGGGCCACCACGGGGAAACTCGAGGTTTGGCTCCCGTAGCCTCGCCCATCCGGTCGTGGCCTGAGACGAGATACGCGCGGCTACTATCAGGGTGTCGACACACCGGGAGGTCTTGCTGGACTTGTTTTACCATTGTCGAAATGTCTTGTGCTACCGGGATGCCGAGCCTGATCGGATTTCCCTAAGATAAGGGGTGATGATATTATATTTATCACTTCAGCTAATCGTGAGAGCTTGTGATGGGCTAAGTTGGAACACCCCTGCAGGGTTATGATCTTTCGAAAGCCGTGCCCGCGGTTATGTGGCAGATTGGAATTTGTTAATGTCCGGTTGTAGAAAACTTGACAGAGGATCCGAAGTAAAACACACAACTGTGTGAGTAACCATGACTGTCTCTTTTCACTTTGAGAAGAGAACACGGTGGGGTTATGTTTGACTCGTATGTAGTTCAGGATCTTTAGCGATCACTACTTTGGCGACCGTTTGCGTAGATGCTCATCTTATTCTTGTACTCGTAAGTTAGCCACCATATTATGCTTAGCCGCTGCTGCAACCTCACCACTTTACCCTCTTCCTACCCATAAAGCTTTGGTAGTCTTGATACCCATGGTTATGGGATTGCTGAGTCCTCGTGGCTCACATATACTACAACACCAGATGCAGGTTCAGCCGAGTAAGATGCAGAAGATGGCTCAAGTTCTTCGCTGGGAGCTCGATGAAGAGAGTTTGGCCATATGCTTGTGACGTTTTTGTTGGAAATATGCCCTAGAGGCAATAATAAATTGGTTATTATTATATTTCCTTGTTCATGATAATTGTTTATTATCCATGCTATAATTGTATTGATAGGAAACTCAGATACTTGTGTGGATACATAGACAAACACCATGTCCCTAGTAAGCCTCTAGTTGACTAGCTCGTTGATCAACAGATGGTCACGGTTTCCTGACCATGGACATTGGATGTTGTTGATAATGGGATCACATCATTAGGAGAATGATGTGATGGACAAGACCCAATCCTAAGCCTAGCACAGATCGTGTAGTTTGTATGCTAAAGCTTTTCTAAATGTCAAGTATCTTTTCCTTAGACCATGAGATTGTGCAACTCCCGGATACCGTAGGAATGCTTTGGGTGTACCAAACGTCACAACGTAACTGGGTGGCTATAAAGGTGCACTACAGGTATCTCCGAAAGTGTCTGTTGGGTTGGCATGAATCGAGACTGGGATTTGTCACTCCGTGTGACGGAGAGGTATCTCTGGGCCCACTCGGTAGGACATCATCATAATGTGCACAATGTGATCAAGGAGTTGATCACGGGATGATGTGTTACGGAACGAGTAAAGAGACTTGCCGGTAACGAGACTGAACAAAGGTATCGGGATACCGACGATCGAATCTCGGGCAAGTACTGTACCGATAGACAAAGGGAATTGTATACGGGGTTGATTGAATCCTTGACATCGTGGTTCATCCGATGAGATCATCGTGGAGCATGTGGGAGCCAACATGGGTATCCAGATCCCGCTGTTGGTTATTGATCGGAGAGTCGTCTCGGTCATGTCTGCGTGTCTCCCGAACCCGTAGGGTCTACACACTTAAGGTTCGGTGACGCTAGGGTTGTAGAGATATAAGTATGCGGAAACCCGAAAGTTGTTCGGAGTCCCGGATGAGATCCCGGACGTCACGAGGAGTTCCGGAATGGTCCGGAGGTAAAGATTTATATATAGGAAGTCCTATTTTGGCCACCGGAAAATGTTCGGGATTTTTCGGTATTGTACCGGGAAGGTTCTAGAAGGTTCCGAAGTGGGGCCCACCTGCATGGGGGGACCCACATGAACGTGGGTAGTGGGGCAAGGCCCCACACCCCTGGTCAAGGCGCACCAAGATCCCCCCTTAGAAGGAATAAGATCATATCCCGAAGGGATAAGATCAAGATCCCTAAAAAGGGGGGATAACAATCGGTGGGGAAAGGAAATGATGGGATTTCTTTCCCCCACCTTTGCCAACGCCCCAATGGACTTGGAGGGCAAGAAACCAGCCCCCTCCACCCCTATATATAGTGGGGAGGCGCATGGGAGCCGCACCCCAAGCCCTGGCGCCTCCCTCTCCCTCCCGTGACACATCTCCCTCCTCCCGCAGCGCTTGGCGAAGCCCTACTGGAATCCCGCTACTTCCACCACCATGCCGTCGTGCTGCTGGATCTCCATCAACCTCTCCTCCCCCCTTGCTGGATCAAGAAGGAGGAGACGTCCCCGCTCCGTACGTGTGTTGAACACGGAGGTGCCGTCCGTTCGGCGCTAGGATCATCGGTGATTTGGATCACGACGAGTACGACTCCATCATCCCCGTTCTCTTGAACGCTTCCGCTCGCGATCTACAAGGGTATGTAGATGCACTCCCCTTTATGCTCGTTGCTAGATTACTCCATAGATAGATCTTGGTGATGCGTAGGAAAAATTTTGATTTTCTGCTACGATCCCCAACAGTGGTATCAGAGCTAGGTCTATGCGTAGCATCTTGCACGAGTAGAACACAAAGTAGTTGTGGGCGTAGATCATGTCAATTCTCTTGCCGTTACTAGTCTTATCTTGATTCGGCGGCATCGTGGGATGAAGCGGCCCGGACCGACCTTACACGTACTCTTACGTGAGACAGGTTCCACTGACTGACATGCACTAGTTGCATAAGGTGGCTAGCGGGTGTCTGTCTCTCCCACTTTAGTCGGATCGGATTCGATGAAAAGGGTCCTTATGAAGGGTAAATAGAAATTGGCATATCACGTTGTGGTTTTGGCGTAGGTAAGAAACGTTCTTGCTAGAAACCTATAGCAGCCACGTAAAAACTTGCAACAACAATTAGAGGACGTCTAACTTGTTCTTGCAGCATGTGCCGTGTGATGTGATATGGCCAAAAGGATGTGATGAATGATATATATGTGATGTATGAGATTGATCATGTTCTTGTAATAGGAATCACGACTTGCATGTCGATGAGAATGACAACCGGCAGGAGCCATAGGAGTTGTCTTATTTATTGTATGACCTGCGTGTCACTGAATAACGCCATGTAATTACTTTACTTTATTGCTAAACGTTAGCCATAGTAGTAGAAGTAATGTTTGGCGAGACAACTTCATGAAGACACGATGATGGAGATCATGATGATGGAGATCATGGTGTCATGCCGGTGACAATGATGATCATGGAGCCCCGAAGATGAAGATCAAAAGGAGCAAAATGATATTGGCCATATCATGTCACTATTTGATTGCATGTGATGTTTATCATGTTTTACATCTTATTTGCTTAGAACGACGGTAGTGAATAAGATGATCTCTCACTAAAATTTCAAGAATTGTGTTCCCCCTAACTGTGCACCGTTGCTAAGGTTCGTTGTTCCGAAGCACCACGTGATGATCGGGTGTGATAGGTTCTAACGTTCGCATACAACGGGTGTAAGCCAGATTTACACACGCGATACACTTAGGGTTGACTTGATGAGCCTAGCATGTACAGACATGGCCTCGGAACACAGAAGACCGAAAGGTCGAACATGAGTCGTATAGAAGATACGATCAACATGAAGATGTTCACCGTTGATGACTAGTCCGTCTCACGTGATGATCGGACACGGCCTAGTCGATTCGGATCATGTATCACTTAGATGACTAGAGAGATGTCTATCTGAGTGGGAGTTCATTAGATGAACTTCATTGTCATGAACAATAGTCTAAGTTGTCTTCGCAAATTATGTTGTAGACCAATAACTGCGTTGTAGCTCCCTGTTTAATACGATCCTAGAGAAAGACTGAGTTGAAAGGTAATGTAAGCAATGATGCGGACTGGGTTCGTAGTCCGAGCAGTGTCCTCACTGCTGCACAGAAAGCATACGTCTTTGATGCACCACTCGATGTGCAAACCCCTACAACGTTGTCTGTGGATGTTGTGAACACCTGAGAAACACGTCCTGATGACTACTTGATAGTTTAGTGCACCATACTTTACGGCTTAGAATCGGGATTCCAATGACGTTTTGAACGCCATGGAACATATGAGATGTTCTAAGAGCTGAAATTGGGATTTCAGGCTCATGCCCGTGTTGAGAGGTATGATACCTCTGACAAGTTCCTTTGCCAAAAAGATGGAGGAGAATAGCTCAACTAGTGAGCGTGTGCTCAGAATGTCTGGGTGCTAAAATCACTTGAACCAAGTGGGAGTTAATCTTCTAGATGAGATAGTGGTTGACAGAATTCTCTAGACACTATCACCAAGCTACTAGAACTTCGTGATGAACTATGACATGCAAAGGATGGAGATGATCCCGGTGCTGTTAGCGGTTCTTAGTACCGCAAAAGTAGAAATCAAGAAGGAGCATCAAGTGTTGATGGTTTATCAAAGACCACTGGTTTCAAAAGGGGTAAGGGCTAGAAGGGAAACTTCATGAATAGCAAACCTGTTGTCGCTCTGATGAAGGAACCCATGGTTGAACCCAAACTTCGAGACTAAGTGCTTCTATTGTAAGGGGAACGGTCACATGGTAGCGGAACCACCCCAAATACATGGTAGATATGATAGCTGGCAACTTCAACAAAGTATATTTGATATACGTGTTATTGATGTGTACCTTAGTAGTACTCCTTGTAGCACCTGGGTATTGGATACCGGTTCAGTTTCTATTATTAGTGACTTGAAACAAAAGCTACGGACAGAACGGAGACTAGCTAAGGGCGAGGTGACGATGTGTGTTGGAAGTGTTTCCAAGGTTGATAAGATCACCATCGCACACTCCCTCTATTTTCGAGATTAGTGTTGAACCTAGATAAATGTTATCGGGTGTCTACGTTGAGCATGAATATGATTAGATCATGTTCATTGCAATACGGTTATTCATTTAAGTCAGAGAATAATGGTTATTCTGTTTACATGAATAATACCTTTATGGTCATGCACCCAAAGGTTTGTTGAATCTCGATCATAGTAATACACATGATGATAATATTAATGCCAAAAGATGTAGAGTTTATAATGATAGTACCACTTTCGTGTGTCACTGCCGCTTAGGTCATTTTGGCATAAAATGCATGAAGAAACTCCATGCTGATGGACGTTTGGAGTCACTTGATTTTGAATCGCTTGACACATGCGAGCCATGCCTCATGGGCAGGATGACTGAGATCCCGTTTTCAGGTACAATGAAACGGGCAAGTGACTTGTTGGAAATAATACATGCTGATGTGTGTGATCCAATGAGAATTAAGGCGCATAGTGGATATCGTTATTTTCTCATCTTCACTGACGATTTGAGTAGATATGGTATATTTACTTAATGAAGCAAAAGTCTGAAACGTTTGAAAGGTTCAAACAATTTCAGAGTGAAGATTAAGAATCATCATAACAAGAAGATCATGTTCCTACGATCTGATCAAGGGATATTTTCTGAATTATGAGTTTGGCAATCACTTAAGACATTGTGGAATTGTTTCGCAGTTGAAGCCCCCTGGAACACCACAGCGTAATGGTGTGTCCGGACATCGTAATCGAACCTTATGAGATATGGTGCGATCTATGATGTATCTTACCGATCTACCGCTGTTATTTTGAGGTTATGCATTAGAGACAGCTGCATTCACTTTAGATAGGGCACCATCTAAGTCCGTTGAGACGACGTCGTATGGTTTGGCAAGAAACCGTAGTTGTCGTTTCTCAATGTTTGGGGCTGCGAGGCTTATGGCTTCAGCCGGGAAAAGCTCGAACCCAAAGCGGACAAATACATCTTCATAGGATACCCAAAGGTAACAGTTGGGTATACCTCCTATCTCAGATCCAAGGGCAAAAATGTTTGTCCCTAAGAACGGGTCCTTTCTCGAGAAGGAGTTTCTCTCGAAAGAATTGAGTGGGAGGAAGATAGAACTTGATGAGGTTGTCGAACCCTCACTTCAACTGGAGAGTAGTGCAACACAGAAAGAGGTTTCTGTGGAACCTACGACTGTTGAAGAGGAAACTAATGATAGTGATCATGAAGTTTCGGATCAAGTTGCTATCAAACCTCGTAGGTCGACAAGGATAAGTACTACTCCTGAGTGGTACGATGATCCTGTCTTAGATGTCATGTTGTTGAACAACAATGAACCTACGAACTATGGAGAAGCGATGGTGGGCCCATATTCCGACAAATGGTTAGAAGCCGAGAAATCCGAGATAGGATCCATGTATCGAAACAAAGTATGGACTTTGGTGGACTTGCCCGATGACTGGCAAGCCATTGAGATAAATGGATCTTTAGGAAGGAAGACGGACGTGGATGGTAATGTCACCGTCTATGAAGCTCGACTTGTGACGAAGAGTTTTCCACAAGTTCAAGGAGTTGACTACGATGAGATTTTCTCACCCGTAGCGATGCTTAAGTCCGTCGGAATAATGTTAGCATTAGCTGCATTTATGAAATCTGGCAGATGGATGACAAAACAAGTTTCCTTACCAGTTTTCGTAAGGAAAGGTTGTATATGATAAAATCAGAAAGGTTTTGTCGATCCTAAGGATGCTAAAAGATATGCTAGCTCCAGCGATCCTTCTATGGACTAGGGCAAGCATCTCGGAGTCGGAATATATGCTTTGATGGAGTGATCAAAGTTTTTGGGTATACAAAGTTTGTTAGAAACTTGTATTTGCAATAAAGTGAGTGGGAGCACTACAACATTTCTGATAAGTATATATGAATAACATATTGTTTATCCGAAATGATGTTGAATTTCTGGAAAGCATAAAGGGTTGTTTGAAAGGAGTTTTTCAAAGGAAGACCTGGATAAAGCTGCTTACATATTGGGCATCAAGATCTATAGAGATAGATCAAGACGCCTGATGATACTTTCAAAAGGAACACACACCTTTGACATGATTTTGAAGGAGTTCAAAATAGGACAGTTAAAGAAGGAATTCTTACCTGAGTTATAAGGTGTGAAGTTGAGTAAGACTCAAAGCTTGACCACGGCAGAAGGAAGAGGAAGGACGAAGGTCGTCCCCTATGCTTTTGTCATAGGCTCTATACGGTATGCCATGATGAGTACCGCACCTGATGTGTGCCTTGCCACATGTCTGGCAAGAGGGTACAAAGGTGATCCAGGAGTGGATCACTAGATAGTGGTCAAAATTATCCTTAGAGGAATAAGGAAATGTTTCTCGGTTATGGAGGTGATAAAGAGTTCGACGTAAACAGTTACGTCTATGCAAGCTTAGCACCTATCTGGGTAACTCTAAGTGGAGATACCGGATACGTATAATGGAGCAACAGTTTGGAATAGCTCCAAGTGGAATGTGGTAGCAGCATCTACGATATGACATAAAGTTTTGCGAAGTACATAGGGATCTGAATGTTGCAGACCCGTTGACTACAACCTCTCTCACAAGCATAACATGATCAAACCCAGAACTCATTGAGTGTTAATCACATATTGATGTGAACTAGATTACTGACTCTAGTAAACTCTTTGGATGTTGGTCACATGGCGATGTGACCTGTGAGTGTTAATCACATGGCGATGTGAACTAGATTATTGACTCTAGTGCAAGTGGGAGACTGTTGGAAATATGCCCTAGAGGCAATAATAAATTGGTTATTATTATATTTCCTTGTTCATGATAATTGTTTATTATCCATGCTATAATTGTATTGATAGGAAACTCAGATACTTGTGTGGATACATAGACAAACACCATGTCCCTAGTAAGCCTCTAGTTGACTAGCTCGTTGATCAACAGATGGTCACGGTTTCCTGACCATGGACATTGGATGTTGTTGATAATGGGATCACATCATTAGGAGAATGATGTGATGGACAAGACCCAATCCTAAGCCTAGCACAGATCGTGTAGTTCGTATGCTAAAGCTTTTCTAAATGTCAAGTATCTTTTCCTTAGACCATGAGATTGTGCAACTCCCGGATACCGTAGGAATGCTTTGGGTGTACCAAACGTCACAACGTAACTGGGTGGCTATAAAGGTGCACTACAGGTATCTCCGAAAGTGTCTGTTGGGTTGGCATGAATCGAGACTGGGATTTGTCACTCCGTGTGACGGAGAGGTATCTCTGGGCCCACTCGGTAGGACATCATCATAATGTGCACAATGTGATCAAGGAGTTGATCACGGGATGATGTGTTACGGAACGAGTAAAGAGACTTGCCGGTAACGAGACTGAACAAAGGTATCGGGATACCGACGATCGAATCTCGGGCAAGTACTGTACCGATAGACAAAGGGAATTGTATACGGGGTTGATTGAATCCTTGACATCGTGGTTCATCCGATGAGATCATCGTGGAGCATGTGGGAGCCAACATGGGTATCCAGATCCCGCTGTTGGTTATTGATCGGAGAGTCGTCTCGGTCATGTCTGCGTGTCTCCCGAACCCGTAGGGTCTACACACTTAAGGTTCGGTGACGCTAGGGTTGTAGAGATATAAGTATGCGGAAACCCGAAAGTTGTTCGGAGTCCCGGATGAGATCCCGGACGTCACGAGGAGTTCCGGAATGGTCCGGAGGTAAAGATTTATATATAGGAAGTCCTATTTTGGCCACCGGAAAATGTTCGGGATTTTTCGGTATTGTACCGGGAAGGTTCTAGAAGGTTCCGAAGTGGGGCCAACCTGCATGGGGGGACCCACATGAACGTGGGTAGTGGGGGCAAGGCCCCACACCCCTGGTCAAGGCGCACCAAGATCCCCCCTTAGAAGGAATAAGATCATATCCCGAAGGGATAAGATCAAGATCCCTAAAAAGGGGGGATAACAATCGGTGGGGAAAGGAAATGATGGGATTTCTTTCCCCCACCTTTGCCAACGCCCCAATGGACTTGGAGGGCAAGAAACCAGCCCCCTCCACCCCTATATATAGTGGGGAGGCGCATGGGAGCCGCACCCCAAGCCCTGGCGCCTCCCTCTCCCTCCCGTGACACATCTCCCTCCTCCCGCAGCGCTTGGCGAAGCCCTGCTGGAATCCCGCTACTTCCACCACCACGCCGTCGTGCTGCTGGATCTCCATCAACCTCTCCTCCCCCCTTGCTGGATCAAGAAGGAGGAGACGTCCCCGCTCCGTACGTGTGTTGAACACGGAGGTGCCCTCCGTTCGGCGCTAGGATCATCGGTGATTTGGATCACGACGAGTACGACTCCATCATCCCCGTTCTCTTGAACGCTTCCGCTCGCGATCTACAAGGGTATGTAGATGCACTCCCCTTTATGCTCGTTGCTAGATTACTCCATAGATAGATCTTGGTGATGCGTAGGAAAAATTTTGATTTTCTGCTACGATCCCCAACAGTTTTCGACGATCAGTAGTGGTTTCTACTAGGATTCGATCTGGACCCTTGGCTTTATGTTGTTTTGGTATCTTTCTTTTTGGATCTTCGCCCGTAGTCGGGTTGTGATGTTTTGAATGATGTCTTGCTTATGTAATGTATTGTGTGAAGTGGCGAGTGTAAGCCAACTATCTCCTTTTGCAATTTAATCCCTCTTTTACATGAGTCGTGCAAAGATACCAAACTTGCGATCATTCTAGAATGGGCTTATATCTTTAAGTCATGCCTCGACACGTAGGAGATATAGTCCCATTCTGGGCATTACAGATACCAAGGATCGAATCCCGTGAGACTCCGAGGGTCGACAAGTAGGTGTCAACGTCGCCAGAAACTTAGCGGTTGACGGGACCTGCACACAGATACAAATAACTTTGCTCCCAACGAGTACAGAGAGGTTGTCAATCCCTCCGGCCTTGTTGTTTACAAAGGATCAAACACAAGAGATAATAATGATAGCTATGACTGCAACTAGGAAATAAAAACAGGAAGTAAATAGAAGGTGTGATCAGCGGTGGTAATATGGACCGGGGTCCCATGATGTTCACTAGTGATGTCTCTCTCCCAAAATATGATAAAACAGCAAAGCGAGGTAAACAAATTACAGCTGGGCAATTGACATGATTATGTGCGCAAACCAATGCTAACTATGCTGCAAAGAAAGGTAGAAGCTCAAAAGCATGGGCGGTACGCCAAGGCAAGTAGACCGAAATCCATCTGCATCTACTACTAATCATCCACCTTGAGATATCTATCCAGAACATCTCGCTGGTATTAAGTTGCGAATCCCACCCAAAGTGTAAACTCAAAGCAACAGACAACTGCATTAAAAGAACTTTGCGTAAAGTAAACAATCCTTGCACCCGCAAGTACAAGCACCGTTGTTTTCTCCGTCGTGGCAACATCACATCCCCTAGACTCATGTTTCTGTCGCTCAAGCTAGTCATCAGGGGGCATGAACCCACAATCAAGCATAACGCTCCCTCTTGGAGTTACTACCTACTACTTGGCCAAAGCAATAAACAGCAACAGAGAACATGCAAGAATTACTCAAGAACAAAGATATAAAAGAGGTGAATCAAATATATTACTCAAACACAATCTGAACATAGTCTCATAATCCATCAGATCCCAGCAAACTCAGCAAAGCAACAACAGAAAGATTACATATGTGCCTCGATCATGTAGGGCAGCTCACGAGGTCTAAACCATGAAGAGCAAAGAGGGGAGGAGAACATCACATAGCTACTGATCATGGACCCATGGTCCAAGGTGGACTACTCACGACTCATCCGGGAAGCGTCCATGGTGGTGGAGAAGTTCCCGGTGGTGGTTCTCCCCTCCGGCAGGGTGCCGGGAAGAGTTCTCCTAATGCTCCCGATCTTGGAAGTGCTGCGGCGGCGGAACAGAGGCGAGATCGCGAAAAAGGGTTCTGTCCTCGAGGGTTTCGGGACGAGAGGGATATATATGTGAAGGGGGGCAGCCAGAGGCGGAGCAGGGGCCCCAGGCGCCCCCCTGGCGCGGCCAGGGGTGGGGCCGCGCCAGGTGGCCGCCTGGGCCTCCCCTGGCTCCCCTCTGGCCCATCTTTGGTTCTTCGCGAAGCTTCCTGTACGCTGATTTTTCCTAGATTTTTCCTGGAATTTTTGGAGCACTTTAATATGGGGGAAACCTGAAATAGAAAAACAGCAGAAAACAGGAACTAGCACTGTGGTGCACTGAGTTAATAGGTTAGTCCAAATATGATCAAAAGTGTATGGAAGTGCATCAATATCATAGCAATATCACACAAAAGAAGCATGGAGCAAGCAGAAATTATAGATACGTTTTGGACATATCAACATCCCCAAGCTTAATTCCTGCTCGTCCTCGAGTAGGTAAATGATAACAAGCATAATTTCTGTGGTGACATACTACCAACCATATAAGAACTTTTTAAGTAAAGCAATCAAGGCATGTAATTCAATTCAAGTCATAACAAGCAAGAGTCTATATTAGCATTGTAACAAGAAACATAAGAACATAAAGGTGCAAGAGCTCTCGCTGTTCGTGACTCAAATGTCTCCAAATGGTGTTTGCGTGCAAGAAAGGGGATAGGGATATACGAGAGAGTAAAACATAGTTTTTGTATTGTTGAGAACTTAATCTACTAAAGTTTCACATTTGGTCTTCTTTGGAATCTTATCTTGACTCATCCCCAGACCACTAGCCAGGTACAAGTCAAAATGATCCACTCCCTTTTGATATTTTGAGCACTCATGCAATAGATGAGCGTAAGCAAGAAAGTTGACACTTAGGATGGCAAAGAGAGAAAAATGATGAAGGGGGAAGACAAATAAGGTGTGAAAGGCTCACATCAATGAGGACAATCATAGGCGAGAGAAAGCCAAATGATAGATATGATGTGCGGAGTAGGGATTGCCATGCAACGGATGCACATATGAGCTAAGGTAAGCTCTCTAATGGAACTAGTGGGGGTGCATCCAACTTGCTCGCTCAAGAAGACCTAGAGCTCTTTCGAGGAGGCTCATCATTGGAATATACAAGCCAAGTTCTATAGTGTGAAGGTCCCCACATAGCTATATGCATGAATGATAATCTCTATGGAGTACAAGGTATAAGATGGAGTACGAGTGTGGATCTCTCAAAAGGAATAGTAGTGTGCCCCCTTCTCTCTTTTTATTTCTTTTTCTCTTTTTTCTTTTATTTTTATTTTTTTGTGGCCTAAATGGCTCTTTCTATTTAACTCTCATTTGTCCTCTTTGGGATCTTTTGATTTTGTCTTCTTTGGGATCTTTTCCTCACTTTAGGGGCAACACTCTATGTATTACAAGAAGTATAGAAGATCTTTCACACTTTACAAAAGTACTCAACATAAAGAAAATGAAACTATCATGATGTATGCAAATGTATGCCTCTGCCGGTGTAGCAGGATATGCAATGATACTAGCGCGTCATGTAGCAATGATTAGGGCAAGGCCCAACTAGCATGCTGCTCATCGATCAAGCAAAAAGCATGTATGACATGAAGATCAAGTCATGAGAAGATGGATGTTGCATGGCAATGTATCTCGGAAAGGCTATGGAAATGCCTTGATAGGTAGGTATGATGGCTGTTTTGAGGAAG
This sequence comes from Secale cereale, assembly GCA_902687465.1. Taxonomy (NCBI): domain Eukaryota; kingdom Viridiplantae; phylum Streptophyta; class Magnoliopsida; order Poales; family Poaceae; genus Secale; species Secale cereale. Next base: position 666,769,891 of record LR738711.1, read on the forward strand.
GATATAATGAGGCTTATGATGACAGAGCGTATCGTGCCAAGGATTTGGATGCACCGGCGAAGTATGCGCCAACTCTCGAGGTGAGTGTAACACCCCAAAGTTTTAACCACATTTTCATTAAATAAAATTTGGCTAGAAATAAAATTTTGAATTATAATAGGTCATTTTTTTATTTTCAGAGCCCTTTCTATTCCTGTCTTGGAAAATCTTCTCTTCATATAGAAAACTTTTGAAAATAATTTTGTGGGCTCTGGTTGTATCTTGAGTCATTTCATTATTTGTTTAATAACAGTAGAAATTATTTTCAAAATAAAATTTTGCCCTAGAAAATTCTTTTAATAGCTTTTGTAGTGTTTCAAAATGCTTCTGTTGCACTACTACTATTTTAGATAATTCTCTAAAAATTCCACCATAATTCTGAGAGGTCATGTGATGCCTATATGTCACTTTGGTGCAAAAACCCAACTTGGTGTTTTGCAAAATTTGAGTGGAACATCCTCTTTTTCATTTCTGTCCATCTTCTAGGTTTCAACTACAACCCTATTATTTCTTGCTTCAAAAAATTCTGAGCCTTGGCCATCTTCTTGTTCTTCCTACCAAACCCTTAACTCCAGAAGATCAGATCCATTAGCATCTTTTAGACCCACCAAACACCCCTCTGAATATTCTGTCCAGAACTGAATTCCAGTACAACTTGCACTAGCAAGTATTTCCTTTTCCCAAACTGACTCCACCATCATCTCTATCATCTAAAGAGACACTATCCTGCCAAGTACCACATCGAGCAAACTCTTCTAGATAGACATAGCATTTCATCAAACAGGTTGTGGGCATGACAAAAACTTTGCCACTTCCTAAACCATTATGGACACTTGATTATTTAACCAAACCAGCATGTCCATCATTCCTCTCATGCCCTAAAGCACTTTTCTGTTAATTTGCAGCTCTTGTGGGCCCCCCTAGCTGCCACTGGCATTGCGTCGAACACCTTGTGAGCACACACAGAGCGCGGCCAGAGCATGCTAATTGCACGCGGTGGCATCAAGCTCCTGTCATTGCCCTGCTGCTTCCCCTGCTCGCCCGAGCCTCCCACCGGATCAACTCGACCACCAATAACTTCCCCGACACCTTCCCTTGGCCGCTTGCGCCGGCCACCACCGTCCACGCCGACCGGAGCCGCCGCCCGATGAGTCCCGCATCGCCACGTCGCACCGACCGTCAACGCTCGGGACGCGTGGCTCGCCCCCGAGCCAAACAAGACCCCCGCCATCACTGCAAGCCACCACCGTCCACACCGACCCCCGCCGGCCTCACCAACCTCGCCACCGGCCGCGTCTGCCATTAATGGCCTCCGCCACTGTACGCCCGTGGACGGTGCTGTCCGAGCTACCTGGCACCTTCCCGAGCCGCCAGCACACTCCCATAGTAACTTTGGCCGGCCACCGTCCCCAGCGAACCTCACCGGCCACCCCACGACCTCGCCGGCGCAGTAATGGCGTTGCCACCGTGTCCGTTCTCTGGAACCCGCCGAACCGCGTCACCCCGCCTATAAAAGGCCCCCCCCCTGAGGCCGTTGCACTCACCACGACATCCCCTCTCATCCCTGTAAACCACCCCGAGCCACCATTTAAGCCGAGGTGGTCTTCTCCTTCCTCTCCGGCAGCTACTGCTGCCGCCCTCGCCTCGCAGCTACCCACCTCTTCAGAGCGTCCCCCTCTCCAAAAACCCCCACCACTAGCTCCCACTCGATCCCACGCATCCTACCCGCCCATCTTTTTCACCGGAGGAAGCCCGTGGGCAAAAGCCCCAAATCGCCGTCGCCGGAGCCCCGCGGGAGGACTCACCGCCGTTGGTCCCGAGCTCTCCAGCTATCGAAACGGCTACCCAGAGGATCGCCATGCTCTCCTGGTTCCATTCATGTGCTCGGCGTCCCGAACGGCGTCGCCGTTCGCCGGCGATGATCGCCGGAATCCGTCTCTGCCCCAGACCAGACGCGCGCGGGCTAGAGGAGACGAACCCGACAAGTGGGGCCCGGCCATCAGCGACTCAGGCCGCGGACCCCGCTGGGTAAGTGGAGGCGGTTTCCTCCTGGAGCCGTTTCCGCACGGAGAAGGCGTGTTCCGTGGAATACGCCATCGACGTCAGCACATCTCCCCGCAGCCAGATAACTGGGCTCGGCCCAGTGGCGCCGTGGAGCTAAACAGCGCTCAGGGCGCGATTCTGACCTCCTCTTTTATTCTTTCCAGCAGCTTTCAAATAATTCCACAGCCACCAAATCTGATCCAAATTTGATGATTCCAATCCCTGTAGGCTTCTAAAATCATGCTCTGTTTATTTAATTTAGGTGAACATTTTTGTTATAATTAGCCTCTGTTGAATCAATTAAATATTGCTTTTAATCAGTTGTTCCAGACTTAGATATTCCATGAGTAATTCATATGAACTCTAAATAAATTAATTCTTTTTCTGATATTCCTTAATTATCCTCTGGTTTAGTTTAGTATCTGTTTCAAAAACATTTGAAATACTTTTTATTGCTGTTTTTGAATTATGTGGTGATTTAGATATTTTTGAAAATAGGAAATGAAGGGGGGGATGAATATTTCAAACTTTTGGAGTGCACCCAATATTTCTGCATGCTCAAGGCAAGCATTTTGAACACTTGATATGGCATATGTTTTCATGCTATAATATTTTAGGGCATGTTTGATACTTTGATAGGCTTGGCATATGAGTAGAAATATTGCATGCATGCATGGTCATAATTATACTTTCTCTTGCATGCATCCCCTTCAAATTTGCAACATACATAAGTTATGAAAATCCAGGAATGTGCTCCTGTTTTGGACGTGCCGGTGGGCACGGGCCATACTTGACACGGTGGTGTCATGAGATATATGTGGAAGCAGGCAAGGGTTGTGGCCCTGTCCTGATGATATGGTTGAAAGAATGTTTTGTTGTGCTAATCACTGCAGGAAACATAAGCCTCCTGAGTCGACCGTAGATCGAGTCTTGTTCCAGTAACCCCCATACTTGAATCGTGCTGCCACTTGTCTCTACCACGGGTAGGGTATGGTTTAGTAAGTTGTTAACCCCTTTCCGTGCACACACCGTACAGAGAGGCCATGGTGGAAGATACCGGGTGCATCCGGTAGGCATGCCACATGGTCCGGGGGCATGGGTGTTTCCGGTTGTAGCCGAGAGGGAGTGTACCCTTGTAATCCGCGTGTTTGAATAGTGATCCCATGCTATTGGAGGTTGTAGCCTTCCCACTTAGAGTTTTACTTAACTGTTGTTTTGGGTGATCCCTGGCAGCAGAAAAGTTAAGCTGGTGTGTGCTGGTTAGGTGTGTTTTCAACCCAAAGACCGTAATAGGAATTAGTCAGTGTCCCGATACTGATTAAAGAAATCCTATACTTGCGGGTAAAGAGTACACCCTCTGCAGAGTTTGAAACCTATTCGAATAGCCGTGTCCGCGGTTAAGGATTACAATCTGGGTTGGTCAAGTGTCGGTCTTAGAGTCGGTCTCCGGAGGAAATAATTTAATTTTGAGCATGGAGTATTACGCAGATTAATTCTTACTGCTACTGGTGATGTTATGAATATTATGGATGATATGAGTATTATTGTGGACTAACCCGTTCCTCTTATTTTTACTTTCCAGAGTGTCTCAGGGGCTGGCTAGACTACCCCGGACACTCGCCTTTATTTCCAAGTCCTTTCTGTGGCGTCCCTCGAGTGTCAGGCGGTTTATCACGCCACTACTCTTGTGGACACCCGACTGGCATTTCTTTTCAAGTCCTTTCGTGGCGTCGCCTGAGTTCTCGGATGGTATCGTCCGATTTCTCTCTTAGACACCCGACTGGCATTTCTTTTCAAGATCGACCGTGGTGTCACTTGACACCCGATCGGCATTTCTTTTATATTTTATTGATGCTAATGTTTATTTTCTGCACTAAATATTATTCACCATGCCATGTTTAATTCCTGTCAGCATGCATTTAATATAAGTATATCATGAGCATGTGCATATAGTTTAATTCCCCATGACCATATAATTGTTTTGCTGCATTTTGTTATATCTTTTGTCCATGATGTTTGCGAGTACATTCAAACGTACTCACAGGCTTGTCCCTGGCTATTTACTTGGCCAGGTTAGAAGTTCTACGAGAAGAACCCAGCGACGTCCGTGCGAAGCCTAGGAGTGCAGCCACGCATGATAGGAGTTATCCGGGTCAGCTGTTCCTGTTGGAATGGAGCCCCATCGATGGGGAGATCCACAAGCCAATTTCTTCATCCACCACCGGAGTCATTATTATATCAGTAGACCTTATGGTCTTGTATCAAATTCTTGTAAATGCTTGGTAATCTGTAACGAGGATGTGTCCACCAGTAACAGTAATCCTGGGCTGGTGATGACACTAGGGGTAAATTTCTGGAATATTATGTTCCCGAAATCCGGCCCCGACAGCCTTGGTATCAGAGCCAGGCTGACCATTGGCTAATCCTATCCTAGCCTGGTCACCATCCCTAGGTTTCCACACCATCCACAACTTTTCCTGTCCACGGTCAAGTCTATCCCATCCACAGTGGCAACCGACATCTTTTGATAGCCGGTGCCCAACCTATCAGTCTATCCATAGGCCGTGTGCCTGTGCCAACACCTGAGCTGTCCCATCCACAAGCGTGCGATGGAAGACTCGGCTAACTTATAAAGGAAGCCTTACTCCAAAACTCAGCACATCACAGCCTCATTCCCAGTTCAGTATCCAACCACCAAAATGCCAGGCCCCCTCGTGCACAACGAGACCACCGCAGTCGAGCTTGAAGGCTTCGTAACCATCCTCGCCAATCTCACCCGTCGTGCTTTTAGCATCGACGAGCCACCGGAATATGTCGTGTACCAAGAGCACACGAGTAATTCCATCCATCACTTCTGGGCCACGGTGCACATCTACGGGAGGGGCACCACATCGGAGCGTCCCTACCGATTCACCGGGAGGACAACCTCCGACGAGCCCCAATCCATCCAACTTGCAGCCCGAGAGCCTATAGTTCAACTCCGGCACCTGTCACCAAGGGTTAACTGCCGCTCCTTCTACTACTACCCTAGCCGTGAAGGCTATGGTAGCCCGACCCAGGTCGCCAACGGGGACCATGAGTCGGATCCTGCCCTGGTGCATCTGGTGCGCTACCTGAGAGCGCAAGAGGCACTATTCGATCAGGTCACTCTTGACCTGATTGAGACCCGCAGGACACTCGCTCTCCTGACCCCAGCAAGGAGTGAAGTCGCAACCGCCACCGACACCCCGATAGTGCTGCTTGGAAGGCCGGTTGAGCCCCCAAGCTCTGACCATATCACCTACCCGGGCAATGCCTTTGCCTCACCCGGAAATCTCCGTCGTCTCTTGGAAGCCTACTCCAATGGGACGGTGACCTCGACACCCCGCGAAGGCCACCACCGCTACTCCAGCCCTATAGCTCCCCATCCTACCCCGGCCAGCTCCGATGCGGAAGCACACGGAGACGACTCGGCATCCGCAAGACGCGCCAAGATAGATATCAACCAGGTGGACTGAGTCCACCAGAATTGTTATCAAGCCCTAGTGGCTCGGTTTTCTTTTAGTTCCGCAGTAGCTGTTGTGTGGCGTAGTGAGTTTGTAGACCCCCTGTGTGTCACCATCTAATAGTATGTGTGATCTGGCATGAATTGCTTGATGAGTGGTTGCAGAGTAAATTCTGGACGTGACCCTTAACCACACGCACAGTAACATGTCACTTTTCTTGTGGGGATTGAGGCCTGAGACTTTGACTCAGACAGCCCCGCGCCGGAGTCGGTGTCTCTGTCGTACCGGCACCATTTCATGTTTCATGACCCAGGCTCTCTATAAGAGGCCACGCTCATTTTTCCTCACCAGCAACCATCAGCATCAAGCACTGCCTTTTTCATTCATCCACCCATGTCTCACCCCGGAGCTTATCTGAGGACCCCCGATGCAAGACCTGGTAGTTTTGTTATGTTATTGTGGGATTTTACCCGCAATACTCTTGGCTCCACCCATCCACCCCTGTATGAGCTGTTCAAATCGAGAATCACTCCTGATCTCTCGAAATACTGGGCAGCTGTACATATTCCACCAGCAGATTTAAACCAAGGCCCTTCCTATGTGATTTTCATCGGGAGATCCATGCCAACGCCAGGCATGGCCATTGAGTCTGCTGCGTATGAAGCAGTCACCCGTCTTCGATTTGCGGTACCTTGTGCCAACACAAGGGAATACTGCTATTTCCCAAGCCGCGCTGCTTTTGGAGCAGAAGCTACGTTCCGCTGTGGACGTGCGGAGAGCGATCCAGCCCTGGTCTATCTCATTCAATATGTGATGGCCCAGGAGCGTTTCACCCAGCAAATACTGGAGTATCTCCACTACCTTGCTGTTCTGAATCCCCGGATCTCCATTGGCGGACCCCCTCTGCCAACTCAGGAGGGACACGTTCTTCGTTTGCTCCCTCAACTTTCTCCACTCCCTCCGGAAGAAGAAGGATGTGTTCCAACACCGGGAAGCCTTCCGCTTGACCCCGTAGATCCCGCTTTCGGACCGTAGACGGCCGTGAGTGCGTTTGTGTAGCATGTAGTGTTTGTTTGCATGATGTGCTTTGTTTGTTTTGACTATATGTCATGAATGTATTGCCCTGTCTGCATTTTTGCATATGAGTGCCTTGTTTGTGTGGTATGCTTTTTGATTCTACCGCCTTAACAAATCTCGAGGACGAGATTTTCTTAAGGGGGTTAGAATTTGTAACACCCCAAAGTTTTAACCACATTTTCATTAAATAAAATTTGGCTAGAAATAAAATTTTGAATTATAATAGGTCATTTTTTTATTTTCAGAGCCCTTTCTATTCCTGTCTTAGAAAATCTTCTCTTCATATAGAAAACTTTTGAAAATAATTTTGTGGGCTCTGGTTGTATCTTGAGTCATTTCATTATTTGTTTAATAACAGTAGAAATTATTTTCAAAATAAAATTTTGCCCTAGAAAATTCTTTTAATAGCTTTTGCAGTGTTTCAAAATGCTTCTGTTGCACTACTACTATTTTAGATAATTCTCTAAAAATTCCACCATAATTCTGAGAGGTCATGTGATGCCTATATGTCACTTTGGTGCAAAAACCCAACTTGGTGTTTTGCAAAATTTGAGTGGAACATCCTCTTTTTCATTTCTGTCCATCTTCTAGGTTTCAACTACAACCCTATTATTTCTTGCTTCAAAAAATTCTGAGCCTTGGCCATCTTCTTGTTCTTCCTACCAAACCCTTAACTCCAGAAGATCAGATCCATTAGCATCTTTTAGACCCACCAAACACCCCTCTGAATATTCTGTCCAGAACTGAATTCCAGTACAACTTGCACTAGCAAGTATTTCCTTTTCCCAAACTGACTCCACCATCATCTCTATCATCTAAAGAGACACTATCCTGCCAAGTACCACATCGAGCAAACTCTTCTAGATAGACATAGCATTTCATCAAACAGGTTGTGGGCATGACAAAAACTTTGCCACTTCCTAAACCATTATGGACACTTGATTATTTAACCAAACCAGCATGTCCATCATTCCTCTCATGCCCTAAAGCACTTTTCTGTTAATTTGCAGCTCTTGTGGGCCCCCCTAGCTGCCACTGGCATTGCGTCGAACACCTTGTGAGCACACACAGAGCGCGGCCAGAGCATGCTAATTGCACGCGGTGGCATCAAGCTCCTGTCATTGCCCTGCTGCTTCCCCTGCTCGCCCGAGCCTCCCACCGGATCAACTCGACCACCAATAACTTCCCCGACACCTTCCCTTGGCCGCTTGCGCCGGCCACCACCGTCCACGCCGACCGGAGCCGCCGCCCGACGAGTCCCGCATCGCCACGTCGCACCGACCGTCAACGCTCGGGACGCGTGGCTCGCCCCCGAGCCAAACAAGACCCCCGCCATCACTGCAAGCCACCACCGTCCACACCGACCCCCGCCGGCCTCACCAACCTCGCCACCGGCCGCGTCTGCCATTAATGGCCTCCGCCACTGTACGCCCGTGGACGGTGCTGTCCGAGCTACCTGGCACCTTCCCGAGCCGCCAGCACACTCCCATAGTAACTTTGGCCGGCCACCGTCCCCAGCGAACCTCACCGGCCACCCCACGACCTCGCCGGCGCAGTAATGGCGTTGCCACCGTGTCCGTTCTCTGGAACCCGCCGAACCGCGTCACCCCGCCTATAAAAGGCCCCCCCCCTGAGGCCGTTGCACTCACCACGACATCCCCTCTCATCCCTGTAAACCACCCCGAGCCACCATTTAAGCCGAGGTGGTCTTCTCCTTCCTCTCCGGCAGCTACTGCTGCCGCCCTCGCCTCGCAGCTACCCACCTCTTCAGAGCGTCCCCCTCTCCAAAAACCCCCACCACTAGCTCCCACTCGATCCCACGCATCCTACCCGCCCATCTTTTTCACCGGAGGAAGCCCGTGGGCAAAAGCCCCAAATCGCCGTCGCCGGAGCCCCGCGGGAGGACTCACCGCCGTTGGTCCCGAGCTCTCCAGCTATCGAAACGGCTACCCAGAGGATCGCCATGCTCTCCTGGTTCCATTCATGTGCTCGGCGTCCCGAACGGCGTCGCCGTTCGCCGGCGATGATCGCCGGAATCCGTCTCTGCCCCAGACCAGACGCGCGCGGGCTAGAGGAGACGAACCCGACAAGTGGGGCCCGGCCATCAGCGACTCAGGCCGCGGACCCCGCTGGGTAAGTGGAGGCGGTTTCCTCCTGGAGCCGTTTCCGCACGGAGAAGGCGTGTTCCGTGGAATACGCCATCGACGTCAGCACATCTCCCCGCAGCCAGATAACTGGGCTCGGCCCAGTGGCGCCGTGGAGCTAAACAGCACTCAGGGCGCGATTCTGACCTTCTCTTTTATTCTTTCCAGCAGCTTTCAAATAATTCCACAGCCACCAAATCTGATCCAAATTTGATGATTCCAATTCCTGTAGGCTTCTAAAATCATGCTCTGTTTATTTAATTTAGGTGAACATTTTTGTTATAATTAGCCTCTGTTGAATCAATTAAATATTGCTTTTAATCAGTTGTTCCAGACTTAGATATTCCATAACTAATTCATATGAACTCTAAATAAATTTATTCTGTTTCTGATATTCCTTAAATATCATCTAGTTTATTTTAGTATTTATTTCAAAATTATTTGAAATACTTTTAAATGCTGTTTTTGGATTATGTGGTGATTTAGATATTTTTGAAAATAGGAAATGAAGGGGGGGATGAATATTTCAAACTTTTGGAGTGCACCCAATATTTCTGCATGCTCAAGGCAAGCATTTTGAACACTTGATATGGCGTATGTTTTCATGCTATAATATTTTAGGGCATGTTTGATACTTTGATAGGCTTGGCATATGAGTAGAAATATTGCATGCATGCATGGTCATAATTATACTTTCTCTTGCATGCATCCCCTTCAAATTTGCAACATGCATAAGTTATGAAAATCCAGGAATGTGCTCCTGTTTTGGACGTGCCGGTGGGCACGGGCCATACTTGACACGGTGGTGTCATGAGATATATGTGGAAGCAGGCAAGGGTTGTGGCCCTGTCCTGATGATATGGTTGAAAGAATGTTTTGTTGTGCTAATCACTGCAGGAAACATAAGCCTCCTAAGTCGACCGTAGATCGAGTCTTGTTCCAGTAACCCCCATACTTGAATCGTGCTGCCACTTGTCTCTACCACGGGTAGGGTATGGTTTAGTAAGTTGTTAACCCCTTTCCGTGCACACACCGTACAGAGAGGCCATGGTGGAAGATACCGGGTGCATCCGGTAGGCATGCCACATGGTCCGGGGGCATGGGTGTTTCCGGTTGTAGCCGAGAGGGAGTGTACCCTTGTAATCCGCGCGTTTGAATAGTGATCCCATGCTATTGGAGGTTGTAGCCTTCCCACTTAGAGTTTTACTTAACTGTTGTTTTGGGTGATCCCTGGCAGCAGAAAAGTTAAGCTGGTGTGTGCTGGTTAGGTGTGTTTTCAACCCAAAGACCGTAATAGGAATTAGTCAGTGTCCCGATACTGATTAAAGAAATCCTATACTTGCGGGTAAAGAGTACACCCTCTGCAGAGTTTGAAACCTATTCGAATAGCCGTGTCCGCGGTTAAGGATTACAGTCTGGGTTGGTCAAGTGTCGGTCTTAGAGTCGGTCTCCGGAGGAAATAATTTAATTTTGAGCATGGAGTATTACGCAGATTAATTCTTACTGCTACTGGTGATGTTATGAATATTATGGATGATATGAGTATTATTGTGGACTAACCCGTTCCTCTTATTTTTACTTTCCAGAGTGTCTCAGGGGCTGGCTAGACTACCCCGGACACTCGCCTTTATTTCCAAGTCCTTTCTGTGGCGTCCCTCGAGTGTCAGGCGGTTTATCACGCCACTACTCTTGTGGACACCCGACTGGCATTTCTTTTCAAGTCCTTTCGTGGCGTCGCCTGAGTTCTCGGATGGAATCGTCCGATTTCTCTCTTAGACACCCGACTGGCATTTCTTTTCAAGATCGACCGTGGTGTCACTTGACACCCGATCGGCATTTCTTTTATATTTTATTGATGCTAATGTTTATTTTCTGCACTAAATATTATTCACCATGCCATGTTTAATTCCTGTCAGCATGCATTTAATATAAGTATATCATGAGCATGTGCATATAGTTTAATTCCCCATGACCATATAATTGTTTTGCTGCATTTTGTTATATCTTTTGTCCATGATGTTTGCGAGTACATTCAAACGTACTCACAGGCTTGTCCCTGGCTATTTACTTGGCCAGGTTAGAAGTTCTACGAGAAGAACCCAGCGACGTCCGTGCGAAGCCTAGGAGTGCAGCCACGCAGGATAGGAGTTATCCGGGTCAGCTGTTCCTGTTGGAATGGAGCCCCATCGATGGGGAGATCCACAAGCCAATTTCTTCATCCACCACCGGAGTCATTATTATATCAGTAGACCTTATGGTCTTGTATCAAATTCTTGTAAATGCTTGGTAATCTGTAACGAGGATGTGTCCACCAGTAACAGTAATCCTGGGCTGGTGATGACACTAGGGGTAAATTTCTGGAATATTATGTTCCCGAAATCCGGCCCCGACAGTGAGAAAGGGCAATGCACGGTACCGAAGAGGCTAGAAAAATATGGCTAGGTGGAAGTGTCAACTTTCGAATACTCACATTAGTCCGAAGAACTCATGCACTTATTATCGGTAACTCTCAATCTAATTAGGAGGTTCACAAAGAGAAAAGTACCCCGAGGAGGAGTGTATGGGGGTTTGGTTATCCTTGCGCATCCTCGACTCATGGTACGTGAGTGTACTCTAATATTCGATCCCTCCAAAGATTAGTTATCCATCTAGTAGCTAAAGTTCTCAACTATTTTGTAGGTTTTCGAAAATAAACACGGATTGCCCAAAATACGACATCTATCACTAATAGGCTAAAGCTCTTGATACCAAAAGTTCAGACATTACTCATGGCAATACCTCAAAACTATTGCAAGTTACTACTAAAATTAAATAGCAACCTCAATTACCTACTTTAAGTTAAGACACACAACTCAGTGCAACAGGCAAACTCTCTTAACAAGATAAACATGAAAACTCAAGAGAGTTCAGGAACCAACTAAACAAAAGCTCTTTAAAAAGAAAAGCATGAAAACTAAGAGCTAAACATGACAGCAGCTATGGAAAGACAAAGAACACACACAGCAAAGATAAGCATGAAAATCCTATGTTGTGTTCTAGGTTGAAGTGGAGAGTGTTTCTCTCCCACACAAAGAAAGCTGGGTTCTAACTTGTTATGAACAGCAAGCAAAGCTAAAGAAAACTAAAAAAAGAAACTAAGAGCAAGACGCTCCAAGCATAGCACATGACGCATGAAGTGATAAAATTATAGTGGAACGAAAGACGAACTGATAATTGTTGATGGGGAAGGGGATGCATGGGGGCATCCCCAAGCTTAGACGCTTGTGTCTTCTTGAATATTTCTTGGGGGTGCACGGGGCATCCCCAAGCTTGAGCGTTTGACCCTCCTGAATCTTCTTTTATCATCTTCCCTCGCACACTTGAAAACTCCCTTCATACATAACTCATCATAATCTGATTAGCGAGGTTAGTACCCACAATAAAATAATTTTTCCCTACTGGAAATAAAGATAATCTTGAAGAGCTACTGTTTCTCAAGATTTCCAAAAGGTTTTTGCAAAGAAAAAGCAAGCTCAAGGTTTGCAAAACGAAGAAAAGGCAAAACAGGACAGAATCTGTGAAAAACAGACCAGCAGGTAGTAAATAATTTTTTCGGGGCACTTCTGCAACTCAAATCAAAAAACTCAGAACAGACGCTCGAAAGCCAATTGTATAGAGCACGCTGTCAAAAAAATTCAGATCAAAAAGATGATCTGGTTATTTCATTCGAATTTTTCTGTCCAAGGACATAATCTGTTTTCTGGACAGCACGTCACAACTTTTGAACTTTCTTACAATCGGAGGCTAAACTTGGCAGAAAGCTGAAAAGAAAAGATACAATGATGATGCTACTGTAGTAACAAACATCAAGACACAACAAAAGCAAAATAAGACCTAATTCGTTGTGGGCTGCCTCCCAAAAGCGCTTTCTTTTATGCCTTTAAGCTAGGCATGATGCAAAAAGAGAAGATCAAGTTTTATCAAGAGTAAGAGAATAGCTAGCCCGTGTAACGGACTCAAAAGGCAACTTAATCTTCTTTCTAGGGAAGTGTTCCATCCCTTTCTTGAGAGGGAATTGGAATTTTATATTCCCCTCTTTCATGTCAATGATAGCACCAACGGTGCGAAGAAAAGGACGTCCCAAAATAATTGGACATGAAGGTTCACATTCAATATCCATAATAGTAAAATCAACGGGAACATAATTGTCATTGACAATGATAAGAAAATCGTGGATCTTCCCCAAAGGTTTCTTTACGGAAGAATCAACAAGACGAACACCAAAAGAACAAGGATCAAAAGGTTTCAATTCAAACATATCGTACATTCTTTTGGGCATAACGGAGGTACTAGCTCCAACATCACATAAAGCATAGCAAGAGAAGTTATTCAACTTAATTTTAATCATAGGATCCCAACTATCTTCTAGCTTTCTAGGTATGGAGGCTTGTACCCTAAGCTTCTCCTCCCTAGCTTTGATAAGAGCATTACTGATATGCTCCGTGAAGGCAAGATTAAGTGTGCTAGTGTGGGGATCTCTAGACATCTTGTGAAGAAAACCAATAACTTCAGAAAGGGTGCAATTATCAAAATCAAGGTCACTACTATCAAGTAAAGTGGTAGTGGTGTCCTTTAGGCTCACTTGTTTGGTAGCTTCTATGGTTATAGCAGTTTCTTCTTCTACGGTTGAGGTCATAGCATCACCATTAATAGGTCCAATGGGACTAGGAGTGCATTGGGTGCTAAGAGTTTGGATATCCTCAACAAATTGGATAGTAGCAACAGTGTGGTGGGTAGGAAGGCTCTTAATTCTATCTTCTTCCTCCTTTTCTCTAGCCCATCTCTCTTTAAGTTTAGCCATCGTCCTAATGTTTTCATTAATTTGCACTTGAATAGCATTCATAGGAGTGGTCTTCCTCTCCTCAAGAGGAGAAGTTCTAATTTTAAGCAACTCTACCTCATGGGCTAAATTGTCTACCTTCGAAGAGAGATTATCTAGTTTGTCTAGTTTTTCTTCTACACTCTTATTGAAGGCCTTTTGGGTAGTGATGAAGTCTTTAAGCATAATCTCTAGTTCCGAAGTGGAGTTCTTGGTGCTAGGATAAGCATTGTTGTTCCCATAGGAATTAGAGGGGAACGGTCTAGGGTTGCTACCAAAATTACTCCTATAAGCATTGTTATTGAAATTGTTTCTAAAGATAAAGTTCACATCTACTTGATCTTGAGCAATCAAAGAATTTAAAGGAACATCATGAGGATCAATAGAAGATTGCTTGGAAAGTAGAGACATGATCAAGACAACTTTTTCATTTAGGGAGGAAATATCCTCGACAGAGTTTACCTTCCTACCTGTTGGAGCGCGTTCGGTGTGCCATTGGGAATAATTGGTCATCATCTCGTCGAGAAGCTTCGTGGCAGCACCAAGTGTAGTTGACATAAAGGTTCCTCCCGCGGCCGAATCTAACAAGTTCCGCGAGGTAAAGTTCAAGCCTGCATAAAAAGTTTGGATAACCATCCAAGTAGTCAAACCATGAGTAGGGCAGTTCTTGACAAGAGATTTCATGCGTTCCCAAGCTTGGGCAACGTGTTCATTATCCAATTGTTTAAAATTCATTATGTTACTCCTTAATTGGATAATTTTAGCAAGGGGATAGTACTTCCAAATAAAGGCATCCTTGCACTTGTCCCAAGAATCTATACTATTCCTAGGCAAGGATTGAAACCAGATTTTAGCTCCTCTCAAGGAGAAAGGAAAAAGCTTAAGCTTAACAATATCACCATCTACTTCTTTGTACTTTTGCATATCACAGAGCTCAACAAAATTATTTAAGTGCAAAGCAGCATCATCTCCAGCACCGAAGAATTGATCTTTCATAACTAGGTTCAGTAAAGCAGGTTTAATCTCATAAGAAGGTGCTGAAGTGACTGGTGTAGCAATAGGCGTGCAGATAAAGTCATTGTTGTTATGACTAGTGAAGTCACACAACTTGGTGTTCTCGGTGGAACCCATAGCAGCAGCAAGCAAGATAACTATTTTTGTGATTTTTGGTAAGGGACACTAAAGCAAAAACTGAAAGGTAAACTAACAAGACTAAAAAGCAAAGATAAAAGATAGCATGCAACTCCCCTATCTTGAAGAGTGGAGTCCCCGGCAATGGCGCCAGAAACTTGCTTGATGGCTTCTCGCCCCTCGTTGGTTACCCCAAGTGGAAGGTTGAGATGTAGTGTAGCGGCAAATTTCCCTTGGCAAAGATACCAAGGATCGAATCCCGTGAGACTCCGAGGGTCGACAAGTAGGTGTCAACGGCGCCAGAAACTTAGCGGTTGACGGGACCTGCACACAGATACAGATAACTTTGCTCCCAACGAGTACAGAGAGGTTGTCAATCCCTCCAGCCTTGTTGTTTACAAAGGATCAAACACAAGAGATAATAATGATAGCTATGACTGCAACTAGGAAATAAAAACAGGAAGTAAATAGAAGGTGTGATCAGCGGTGGTAATATGGACCGGGGTCCCATGATGTTCACTAGTGATGTCTCTCTCCCAAAAGACGATAAAACAGCAAAGCGAGGTAAACAAATTACAGCTGGGCAATTGACAGGATTATGTGCTCAAACCAATGCTAACTATGCTGCAAAGAAAGGTAGATGCTCAAAAGCATGGGCGGTACGCCAAGGCAAGTAGACCGAAATCCATCTGCATCTACTACTAATCATCCACCTTGAGATATCTATCCAGAACATCTCGCTGATATTAAGTTGCGAATCCCACCCAAAGTGTAAACTCAAAGCAACAGACAACTGCATTAAAAGAACTTTGCGTAAAGTAATCAATCCTTGCACCCGCAAGTACAAGCACCGTTTTTTCTCCCTTGTGGCAACAGCACATCCCCTAGACTCATATTTCTGTCACTCAAGCTAGTCATCAGGGGGCATGAACCCACAATCAAGCATAACGCTCCCTCTTGGAGTTACTACCTACTACTTGGTCAAAGCAATAAACAGCAACGGAGAACATGCAAGAATTACTCAAGAACAAAGATATAAAAGAGGTGAATCAAATATATTACTCAAACACAATCTGAACATAGTCTCATAATCCATCAGATCCCAGCAAACTCAGCAAAGCAACAACAGAAAGATTACATATGTGCCTCGATCATGTAGGGCAGCTCACGAGGTCTAAACCATGAAGAGCAAAGAGGGGAGGAGAACATCACATAACTACTGATCATGGACCCATGGTACAAGGTGGACTACTCACGACTCATCCGGGAAGCGTCCATGGTGGTGGAGAAGCTCCCGGTGGTGTTTCTCCCCTCCGGCAGGGTGCCGGGAAGAGTTCTCCTGATGCTCCCGATCTTGGAAGCGCTGCGGTGGCGGAACAGATGCGAGATCGCGAAAAAGGGTTCTGTCCTCGAGGGTTTCGGGACAAGAGGGATATATATGCGAAGGGGGGCAGCCAGAGGCGGAGCAGGGGCCCCAGGCGCCCCCCTGGCGCGGCCAGGGGTGGGGCCGCGCCAGGTGGCCGCCTGGGCCTCCCCTGGCTCCCCTCTGGCCCATCTTTGGTTCTTCGCGAAGCTTCCTGTACGCAGATTTTTCTTATATTTTTCTTGGAATTTTTGGAGCACTTTTAATATGGGGGAAACCTGAAATAGAAAAACAGCAGAAAACAGGAACTGGCACTGTGGTTCACTGAGTTAATAGGTTAGTCCAAATATGATCAAAAGTGTATGGAAGTGCATCAATATCATAGCAATATCACACAAAAGAAGCATGGAGCAAGCAGAAATTATAGATACGTTTTGGACGTATCAGATGTCTATCTTCTCAACGATGTTTCAACTACCATGATAGTTAATTAAAATATATTCCTTTGAAGTAGGGAAAAATTGGCTTTACGCAAAAACTTAACCATAGAGCTTTCCACCAGCCATATTGCATGTAGTATAGCTTTACTTTCATTGCATTCCCTTGTGTTGCCTTGCCAGCATATTCCATGTGTTGACCCGTTTTCGGGCTGCAACGTTTCATGTTGCAGAATTTTCAGATGACGAGTAAGATGCCCCTTTTTAGGTCGTGGTTCTATACTCAGTGATGCCGCTGGAGTTGATGGACTCACTTATCTTCCAAGCCTTCCGCTGTTATCGTGTTAGATGGCCTTCAGCCATATTATTTGTAATAAATTCATCGTTGGACTATCGATGTAATAAGTGTGTGATTGCTACTCTGTTATAAATCCTTCAAGTACTGTGCATGTCGGCATTACTGATCCAGGGATGACACTAATGCACAGAGATCAGACTGTTTGAGGTCTGGTCGCTACATTATCGGGTTTGGCAATTCTAGCAGCTTCACCAACAAAGTAAATAGCATGCCCATCAATATTATTGACCAAGAGATCCTTAACCATAGCGACATTAGGTTCTACTTTAATTTGTTCAGGGGGTGTAGGTGTCCTAACATGACTCTTATGGACAACAGTTGAAGCTTTAGCAAGTTCCCTTAACCTAATAGGGAAAGGTGGTTTCTCAATATAAGAAGTGGGAACAACTTGATTATCATTATAAGTAATGGTTTCTTCTTCAACCTTAGTGGGTTCTACTACTTTTACTTCAATGGGAGGATGATATTTAAACCACTTATTCTTAGGGAGACCAACATGGGTAGCAAATGTTTCACAGAAAGAACCTACTATCTCAGAGTCAAGTCCATATCTAGTGCTAAATTCGCGAAAAGCATCGGTATTCATCAAACATTTAACACAATCAAACTCAAGGAATTTCGCAATAAATATTTTCAGTAGGTTCGGTAGGTTGAGAGGAAACTCTTTGTTCTTCTGGTCGAGGTGAAGATACCCCAAACAAACCCCTCAAAGGATTGGTTTCCATAGTGACAAGTGACAGTAAATTTCAGCACGTAATATAAAATTTTCCTAACCAAATTCCACTCACCAAAGGCGCTTCACTCCCCGACAGTGGTGTCGGAAAAGAGTCTTGATGACCCACAAGTATAGGGGATCTATCGCAGTCCTTTTGATAAGTAAGAGTATCGAACCCAACGAGGAGCAGAAGGAAATGACAAGCGGTTTTCGGCAAGGTATTGTCTGCAAGCACTGAAATTATCGGTAACAGATAGTTTTGTGATAAGATAATTCATAACGGGTATCAGGTAACAAGTGAAACTAAGGTGCAGAAAGGTGGCCCAATCCTTTTTGTAGCAAAGGACAAGCCTGGACAAACTCTTATATAAAGCAAAGTGCTCCAGAGGACACATGGGAATTATTGTCAAGTTAGTTTTCATCATGCTCATATGATTCGTGTTCGTTACTTTGATAATTTGATATGTGGGTGGACCGGTGCTTGGGTGTTGTCCTTACTTGGACAATACTCCCACTATGATTAACCCCTCTCGCAAGCATTCGCAACTATGAACAAAGAATTAAGATAAATCTAACCATAGATGAAACATATGGATCCAAAACAGCCCCTTACGAAGCAACACATAAACTAGGGTTTAAGCTTCTGTCACTCTAGCAACCCATCATCTACTTATTACTTCCCAATGCCTTTCCCTAGTCCCAAATAATGGTGAAGTGTCATGTAGTCGACGTTCACATAAGACCACTAGAGGAAAGACAACATACATCTCATCAAAATATCGAACGAATACCAAATTCACATGATTACTTATAACAAGACTTCTCCCATGTCCTCGGGAACAAACGTAACTACTCACAAAGCATGTTCATGTTCATAATCAGAGGAATATTTAATAGGATCAAGGATCTGAACATATGATCTTCCACCAAATAAACCTACTAGCATCAATTACAAGACTACAAGGTGTAATCAACACTATTAGCAACCCACATGTACCAATCTGAGGTTTTGAGGCAAAGATTGAATACAAGAGATGAACTACAGTTTGAGCAAGCTTAATAGTAACATCAATATCTTCTATCTCAGCAGGTGCAATATCATTCATAATTTATTGATAAAGAGTAAATGGAATATCACTCACACTAGCACCCTAATCACATAAGCCATGATAAAAATGATCTCCAATTTTGACTGAGACAACAGGCATGCCAACAACACGTCTATTTTTGTCTTCCTTATCGGGTTTGGCAATTCTAGCAGCTTCACCAACAAAGTAAATAGCATGCCCATCAATATTATTGACCAAGAGATCCTTAACCATAGCAACATTAGGTTCTACTTTAATTTGTTCATGGGGTGTAGGTGTCCTAAGATGACTCTTATGGACAACGGTTGAAGCTTTAGCAAGTTCCCTTAACCTAACAGGGAAAGGTGGTTTCTCAATATAAGAAGTGGGAACAACTTGATTATCATTATAAGTAATGGTTTCTTCTTCAACCTTAGTGGGTTCTACTACTTTTACTTCAATGGGAGGATGATATTTTAAACCACTTATTCTTAGGGAGACCAACATGGGTAGTAAATGATTCACAGAAAGAATCTACTATCTCAGAGTCAAGTCCATATCTAGTGCTAAATTCGCGAAAAAGCATCGGTATTCATCAAACATTTAACACAATCAAACTCAAGGAATTTCGCAATAAATATATTCAGTAGGTTCGGTAGGTTGAGAGGAAACTCTTTATTCTTCTGGTCGAGGTGAAGATACCCCAAACAAACCCCTCAAAGGATTGGTTTCCATAGTGACAAGTGACAGTAAATTTCAGCACGTAATATAATTTTTTCCTTACTAAATTCCACTCACCAAAGGCGCTTCACTCCCCGGCAGTGGTGCCGGAAAAGAGTCTTGATGACCCACAAGTATAGGGGATCTATCGTAGTCCTTTTGATAAGTAAGAGTATCGAACCCAACGAGGAGCAGAAGGAAATGACAAGCGGTATTCAGCAAGGTATTGTCTGCAAGCACTGAAATTTTCGGTAACAGATAGTTTTGTGATAAGATAATTCATAACGGGTACCAGGTAACAAGTGAAACTAAGGTGCAACAAGGTGGCCCAATCCTTTTTGTAGCAAAGGACAAGCCTGGACAAACTCTTATATAAAGCAAAGTGCTCCCGGCGACACATGGGAATTATTGTCAAATTAGTTTTCATCATGCTCATATGATTCGCGTTCGTTACTTTGATAATTTGATATGTGGGTGGACCGGTGCTTGGGTGTTGTCCTTACTTGGACAATACTCCCACTATGATTAACCCCTCTCGCAAGCATTCGCAACTATGAACAAAGAATTAAGATAAATCTAACCATAGATGAAACATATGAATCCAAAACAGCCCCTTACGAAGCAACACATAAACTAGGGTATAAGCTTTTGTCACTCTAGCAACCCATCATCTACTTATTACTTCCCAATGCCTTTCCCTAGTCCCAAATAATGGTGAAGTGTCATGTAGTCGACGTTCACATAACACCACTAGAGGAAAGACAACATACATCTCATCAAAATATCGAACGAATACCAAATTCACATGATTACTTATAACAAGACTTCTCCCATGTCGTCGGGAACAAACTTAACTACTGAAAAAGCGTGTTCATGTTCATAATCAGAGGAATATTTAATAGCATCAAGGATCTGAACATATGATCTTCCACCAAATAAACCAACTAGCATCAACTACAAGACTACAAGGCGTAATCAACACTATTAGCAACCCACAGGTACCAATCTTAGGTTTTGAGGCAAAGATTGAATACAAGAGATGTACTATAGTTTGAGCAAGCTTAATAGTAACATCAATATCTTCTATCTCAGCAGGTGCAATATCATTCATAATTTCTTGATAAAGAGTAAATGGAATAGCACTCACACTAGCACCCAAATCACATAAGCCATGATAAAAATGATCTCCAATTTTGACTAAGACAACAGGCATGCCAACAACATTTCTATTTTTTTCTCCCTTATCGGGTTTGGCAATTCTAGCAGCTTCACTAACAAAGTAAATAGCATGCCCATCAATATTATTGACCAAGAGATCCTTAACCATAGCAACATTAGGTTCTACTTTAATTTGTTCACGGGGTGTAGGTGTCCTAACATGACTCTTATGGACAACGGTTGAAGCTTTAGCAAGTTCCCTTAATCTAACAGGGAAAGGTAGTTTCTCAATATAAGAAGTGGGAACAACTTGATTATCATTATAAGTAATGGTTTCTTCTTCAACCTTAGTGGGTTCTACTACTTTTACTTCAATGGGAGGAAGATATTTAAACCACTTATTCTTAGGGAGACCAACATGGGTAGCAAATGATTCACATAAAGAACCTACTATCTCAGAGTCAAGTCCATATCTAGTGCTAAATTCACGAAAAGCATCGGTATTCATCAAACATTTAACACAATCAAACTCAAGGAATTTCGCAATAAATATTTTCAGTAGGTTCGGTAGGTTGAGAGGAAACTATTTATTCTTCTGGTCGAGGTGAAGATACCCCAAACAAACCCCTCAAAGGATTGGTTTCCATAGTGACAAGTGACAGTAAATTTCAACACGTAATATAAATTTTTAAAAATCCTTACCAAATTCCACTCACCAAAGGCGCTTCACTCCCCGGTAGTGGTGCCGGAAAAGAGTCTTGATGACCCACAAGTATAGGGGATCTATCGTAGTCCTTTTGATAATTAAGAGTATCGAACCCAACGAGGAGCAGAAGGAAATGACAAGCGGTTTTCAGCAAGGTATTGTCTGCAAGCACTGAAATTATCGGTAACAGATAGTTTTGTGATAAGATAATTCATAACGGGTATCAGGTAACAAGTGAAACTAAGGTGCAGCAAGGTGGCCCAATCCTTTTTGTAGCAAAGGACAAGCCTAGACAAACTCTTATATAAAGCAAAGTGCTCCCGAGGACACATGGGAATTATTGTCAAGTTAGCTTTCATCATGCTCATATGATTCGCGTTCGTTACTTTGATAATTTGATATGTGGGTGGACTGGTGCTTGGGTGTTGTCCTTACTTGGACAATACTCCCACTATGATTAACCCCTCTCGCAAGCATTCACAACTATGAAAGAAGAATTAAGATAAATCTAACCATAGATGAAACATATGGATCCAAAACAGCCCCTTACGAAGCAACACATAAACTAGGGTTAAAGCTTCTGTCACTCTAGCAACCCATCATCTACTTATTACTTCCCAATTCCTTTCCCTAGTCCCAAATAAAGTGTCATGTAGTCGACGTTCACATAACACCACTAGAGGAATGACAACATACATCTCATCAAAATATCGAACGAATACCAAATTCACATGATTACTTATAACAAGACTTCTCTCATGTCCTCAGGAACAAACATAACTACTCACAAAGCATATTCTTGTTCATAATGAGAGGAGTATTTAATAGTATCAAGGCTCTGGACATATGATCTTCCACCAAATAAACCAACTAGCATCAACTACAAGGAGTAATCAACACTACTAGCAACCCACATGTACCAATCTGAGGTTTCGAGGCAAAGATTGAATACAAGAGATGAACTAGGGTTTGAGAGGAGATGGTGTTGATGGAAATTGACCCTCCCTCGATGAGAGGATCGTTGGTGATGACGATGGCTTCGATTTCCCTCTCCCAGAGGGAAGTTTCTCCGGCAGAACAGCTCCGCAAGAGCCCTAGATTGGTTCTGCCCAAGTTACGCCTCGAGATGGCGGCTTTTCATCCCGAAAGCTCTACTCTAATTTTTTCCAGGTAAAAACTCTCAGTTGTAATGCCCAGGATGGATTTATGCCTTTAAGTCGTGCCTCGACACGTAGGAGGTATTCAGAGCCTTCTCCGACCTAGGAGCCCCCACTGTTTGATCGAATCATTGACGGTCGAGTCTAGGCACACACTAAAAACTTTTTGAGTCCTATATTATATCGGAGAGTAGGATTTCTTTGCTTCTCATCCCCTTTCTCTGTGGTGAGGACTCCTGACGACTACTCTTGTCTCTCCTATTTTCAAAAATTGCACAATTTTTTTTTAGGAATCCCGCGAGTATTCTGGGATTGTTTCGATGTTCTTGTGACAAGGATATTGTTCTCGATGCCTCCTGTTACCGAGGAGTTGAGCTTCGGGGTATCATTGTAACAAGCATATCGCGGCAGTACTAAATACTTAAGATGGCCGACATCGAAAATCTCCCCTATACGGCCAGTGGCAAGATAACCCCGACATCACCCAGTACTGGGGAGGTAGTTCGGGAGTATTGCCATAGCTTGTTATAGTGGATGCTTTTCGAAGGTCCGAGGTACACAGTTTCCGAGAAAGACTGGTTATTTGTTGAAGGATGGATACACCTGGATGTAGGTTAGAGTTGATTGCGCGGTGCTTCCCGTGTAATCCCCACACCTGATTGCATAACTGGAATCTTTCGGCAATCTATAGGTGGGTTTTATCCAGTAGATCGTAGGCATTCTTCCAACGAATGCAGGTTAGTGAGTTTGGGGTTCGACATTGAGTGAAGGGGTTATATGACCGATGTTACTATCAGGAGTTGCATCTTAAAGGGTCCTTGGCTATGCTGATCCGGGGATTGCAAAACCTTTTCGTAACGCGTTCATATGCTTCAGCACAAAGATGTTAGAACGAAACTCCTCTCTTGTGTTTGTTCCCATCCGTACCTTGTTGTTTTCTTATTTTATCCTTTTGTCCCCTATGTGGCTTCTCGTGAAGATTGATGTTATCTTTTAACTGAGAAATTCATTCGTTCCTCTTGTTCGGATGATTTCATTCGTTCTTTTGTTCGAATGATTATTGCGAAGACTTGTTGCAATTCATGCCATTGTTTCAGCTTATTCCTTTTGTCAATCAATTGCTGATTCGTGGTCATCTCTTACAGGATGGCTCCGAAAAGGGTTCCCAACGCTAACCCAGAGGGTGAAGAGGTTCCAGAACGTCCTCCTTCCCCTCCTCCTCCGCCTGAGGCTTGGAGAGCAATTATGCAGACTACTGCTCAGAACACTCAGTTGATGATGCAGATGATGCAGATGATGCAAGCTAATCAAGCTAATCAGGGTGTTCCAGGGAACCAAGGCAACTTCTTCCAGCAGCACCATGCTACCCTCAACCAGTTCCTGGCTAACAACCCTAAAGCTTTCAGTTACTGTGTCGACCCTCTTGATGCTGAAGATTGGCTAACCGACATAAAGAAGCATTTTGAGTGCAGTAACGTGAAGGAAGATGACTATGTGAAGTTTGCAGCCTTCCAGCTGAAAGATCAAGCAGCTGACTGGTGGCAGCAGTACAAAGACTCCAGGCCGGGTCAAGTGATCTCTTGGGAGAATTTCTGCAAGGATTTCCGCTCGCACCACATTCCTACAAGTGTTATCGAGGGTATGCGTGAGCAATTCCGCAACCTCAAGCAGGGCTCCATGTCAGTCTATCAGTATAATGTCAAGTTCCAAAACCTCGCTCGCTATGCTAAGCAAGACATTCCTGATGCCAAGAGTAAAATCTATCAGTTCCGTGGAGGTCTCAAAGATGAACTTCAGCTTGCTCTCACTTTGTTCGAGCCCGATGAATTCGACAAGTTATATAACATGGCTTTGAAACAAGAAGCAGCTCAGCTTAAGATGGAGGCTTCTAAGAAGAGAATTCGAGATGCTGTTCACTCTTCCTCATCGTCTCAGTTGGCTGCAAAACAACAGAAATTCTGGCTTCCTCCTCCTCCAGTGATTCGAGCTCCATACAACAACTCCAACAACAAGAACTCTAGTGGTCGTGGTTTCTCCCACCCACCCAACTCCAACAAGCAGTCCAAGCAACAGTTCCAAGCTCCAAGACTAAATGCTCCTCCTAACCGTCCACTTTCTGAGGTGACTTGCTACAAGTGTGGCCAGAAGGGTCATTATTCTAACAAGTGCAACAACCCAAGGCGCCTTCCGCCTCCTCCTCCTGTCGGTACCGCTATGGTCAAGCATGATCCAAAGGCAGCAAGGGTCAATCTGATGAATGCAGCACAAGCGGAGAATTCTTCTGATGTCATTCTGGGTAACCTTCCAGTTAACTCTTTTCCAGCTAAAGTGTTATTTGATTCGGGTGCTTCATGCTCTTTCATGTCTCAACCATTTGCATCCAAGTATAATGTTGACATCCAAAGTCTGCCTCAGAAGTTGCAAGTTATTTCCCCGGGGAGACGTATGTCTTCTACTGTCTATGCTCCGGATGTTTCTATTCGCATGGGAGACTATCGATTTTTGGCTTCTCCGGTGATTCTTGGTAATTCTGACATCAACCTCATCCTCGGAATGGATTGGCTTTCTCAGCATGATGCTCACATTGATTGTGCTCAAAAGGAAGTCAAGATGACTCATTCTGATGAAGATGTGATTATCTTTGCTTCAAGGGATAATACTATCCGGCTTTTCTCTATTAATGATAAGGGCGAAATTAATGCCATAAATCAAATTCCGGTGGTGAACGAATATCAAGACGTCTTTCCTGAAGAACTTCCAGGCATGCCTCCACACCGTCAGGTGGAGTTTGTCATTGAACTCGAGCCGGGCACTGAGCCTGCGTGCCGGCGTCCATACAAGCTCTCTCCGGGTGAATTGAAGGAATTGAAGAAGCAGCTTGATAAGCAGGAGAGTATGGGTCTCATCAGGCCTAGTACATCTCCGTGGGGCTGTGGTGTCTTATTTGTCAAGAAGAAAGATGGCACGGAGCGTCTCTGTGTTGACTACCGGCCATTGAACAAGAAGACGATTAAGAACAAATATCCGCTCCCCAACATCAACGAACTCTTTGAGCAGCTCAAAGGAGCTAAAGTGTTCTCTAAGCTTGACCTCCGAATGGGCTATCATCAAATTCGCATTCGCGAGGAAGACATTCCCAAGACGGCCTTCAGAACGAGCTACGGTTCATACGAGTATACCGTCATGTCCTTCGGTCTCGCCAATGCTCCTCCTACCTTTTCAAGGATGATGCATTACATCTTCAACCCCTATACTGGAGAGTTCGTGCTTGTGTATCTGGATGATATTCTGGTGTTTTCCAAGAATGAAGAAGATCACGAAAAGCACTTACGTCTGGTTCTTGATCGACTCCGAGAGCATAAATTCTGTGCCAAGTTCTCCAAGTGCGAGTTTTGGCTCGATAAGGTTTTGTACCTGGGCCACATCATCTCAGCTGACGGTATTGCGGTTAATCCCGAGAAAGTTGAAGCAATTGTCAACTGGGAAGCTCCTCAGAACGTCAAGCAGCTCCGCAGTTTTTTGGGTCTTGCCAGCTATTGCAGAAGGTTTGTTGAGAACTTCTCCAAGATTGCCAAGCCTCTTTCCAACTTGCTTCAGAAGAATGTCAAATACTTTTGGTCTCCCGAATGTGAAGTGGCTTTCAAAACCCTCAAAGACAAGCTTGTCTCAGCTCCAGTTCTGACTCCTCCGGATGAATCCAAGCCCTATGAAGTATTCTGTGATGCTTCTCTTCAAGGTCTTGGTGGTGTGCTTATGCAAGATAAGAGAATTGTGGCATATACTTCTCGTCAGCTAAAGCCAAGTGAGAAGAACTATCCCACACATGATCTCGAGCTAGCAGCTGTGGTACATGCTCTGATTACGTGGAGACATCTGTTGTTGGGCAGAAAGGTCGACATCTTCACTGATCACAAGAGCTTGAAGTACATCTTCACACAGCCGCATCTGAACCTCCGCCAGACTCGTTGGGTTGAAATGATCCAAGAGTACAACCCCAGCATTGAATACACTCCTGGCAAGGCGAATGTGATTGCAGATGCTTTGAGCAGAAATGCATATTGCAACAGCCTTCTTATCAAGCCACACCAGCCCGAGCTTTGTGAAGCTTTCAGGAAACTCAACCTTCAAGTTGTTCCGCAGGGTTTTCTTGCAAATCTCCAAATTGCTCCTACCTTGGAAGATCAAGTCCGTGAGGCCCAGCTCAGTGATACCATGGTGAAGAAAGTGAAACATGGGATTGCAAAGGGCACTCCAAAATACAAGTGCTTCCGTGTTGATGAGAGAGATACCTTGTTCTTCGAGGACAGACTCGTTGTTCCCAAAGGTGATCTCAGGAAGCTCATAATTGAAGAAGCTCATGATTCTCTCCTTTCCATTCATCCTGGCAGTTCCAAGATGTATCAAGACCTCAAGCAGTCTTACTGGTGGACACGCATGAAAAGGGAGATTGCCCAATTCGTGAATGAATGTGATGTATGCAGAAGAGTGAAAGCAGAACATCAACGTCCAGCCGGTCTTCTCCAACCTCTTCCTATTCCCGAGTGGAAGTTCGACCACATTGAAATGGACTTCGTCACTGGTTTTCCTAAATCCAAGCGAGGAAATGATGCTATCTTTGTGGTGATTGACAAGCTTACCAAAGTCGCTCACTTTCTTCCAGTCAAAGAATCAATCAATGCAGTTCAACTTGCAGAGCTGTACACTTCCAGAATTGTGTCCCTACATGGCATTCCTCAAGTTATATCCTCAGACCGTGGCAGCTTGTTCACATCAAGGTTCTGGGACTCCTTTCAGTCCGCCATGGGCACGAAGATCGGGTTCAGCACTGCCTTTCACCCTCAGACTAGTGGTCAAGTCGAGCGTGTGAATCAGATTCTAGAAGACATGCTCAGAGCCTGTGTCATCTCCTTCGGCATGAAATGGGAAGACTGCCTTCCATTTGCCGAGTTCTCTTACAACAACAGCTTTCAAGCAAGTGCAGGCAAAGCACCGTTTGAAATTCTCTATGGCAGAAAGTGCCGTACCCCTCTCAACTGGTCTGAAACAGGCGAACGTCAACTTCTTGGCAATGACTTGATCTCAGAAGCCGAAGAAATGTGCAAAGTCATATGTGAGAATCTCAAGGCCGCTCAGTCGCGTCAGAAGAGCTACTATGACGGAAAGCATCGTGATTTGGCTTTCGACATCGGTGATCATGTCTATCTCCGAGTTTCTCCGATGAAAGGAACCCAAAGATTCAGTATCAAAGGAAAGCTTGCTCCTAGATACGTCGGGCCTTTCAAGATTCTTGGCAAGAGAGGCGACCTAGCCTATCAGATTGAGCTCCCTTCAAACTTCGCCAATGTTCATGATGTCTTCCATGTGTCTCAACTTCGCAAATGCTTCAAGGCACCTGAGCGCATGATTCTGTTTGAAGAGATTGATCTTCAACAAGACCTTTCCTACCGAGAGCATCCAGTTGCCATTCTCGAAGAAACCGAACGCAAGACCCGCAACAAGTCCATCAAATTTCTGAAAGTCAAGTGGTCACATCACACCGACCGAGAAGCTACCTGGGAACGAGAAGATCATCTTCGTTCCGAGTACCCTTCCTTTTTCCAGTCCTAGATCTCGGGGCGAGATCTTTTTGTAGTAGAGGAGAGTTTGTAATGCCCCGGATGTAATACTTTCCCTTTTGGGTATATAATATATCTCCGGCTTCATCTATTTCCATTCCGGGTTCTTTGTCTTTCGGGTTTTCGTCGTTTTGTTGTGTGAGTGTGTGGCATTCATTCATATCATGTAGACATGTGCATTGCATTGCATTTGTGTTGTCGGTTGCCTCCGGTTCCGCGTGTTCCTTCCCGTTGTCCGTTTCGCATTCCGGAGCTCCCTCACGTGTTCGTGACGTCCCGTAGGCCTACTTTGGCGTTTGGCCGTGTAACGTTACCGGTTTGGCGCGAGACTTGTCGTGTGTTGTTGTTTTGGTGTGCGTAACCCGCCTGTCAAATCTCGTCGCGTTTCGAGTTCGTTTGCTCCTCCAACAGTTATTTGTGTGGGCTCAAAGTGCCTCCACTTTGAGGCCCAAAACACCTCCTCCAACAGCCCACCATCCACTCCTAACCACTTCTATCATCTAGGCCATCAAAATCTGATCCGGTGGCCGAAAACCGCACTCCATTTGGACAAACCTAGCTCCCTATGCCTATAAAAACGTCTTCCCCGTCCAATTTTTCGGGCAAAAAACCCTAGTCCCACCTCCTCCACCGCCGCCGGACGCGTCCGGACGGACCGGACGTGTCCGCCACCGCCCCCTCGACCAACCAGGAGGCGACACGTCACCGGCCCCCTATCTCTCCTCCCGCAGCCCGCCGGCGCCCGCGTGCGGCCCGCCCGGCCCAAACCGCCGCCGCCGCCTGAGGCCTCCCGCGCCGGCCCTCTCCATCGCCGGAGAACCCCGCCGCCCTCGCCGGACCTTCCTCCGGTCACCGCGCCGCCCGGCCCCGCCGCCCTCGGGATCCGTGCCACCCTTCGCCGCCGGCCAGCCGGGCCCGCCGCCGCCAGGAACACCACCGTCTCTCCGCCACCTCCCGCCGCCGGGGCCGCCCGCCGCCGGTCTCCCATCGCTGCGCCCCTCCGGCCGCCCGGCGCCCTTCGGCCGCCGTCCCCTCGAAGGCTGCCGCCGTCCTCCGCCGCGGGATCGAGCCGCCTCCGCTCGGGCTCGAGCGAGGAGCCAGCGCTCGATCCGCCGGCCGAGCCCGATCCGGTGGCCTAACGGGCCGGACCCGCCTCCCCGGCCCGATCCGCCAGCCCGTCAGCCCGATCCGCTCCGCCGGACCCGTTGACCAGATTTGTTTGACCCGAGGAGGTTGTTTTTTTTCACTAAGTCTGAGTTTTTGCTTGTCTGATGCCTGTTTCAAATGCTGATAACTTTTTGCCTGCTGCTGCGTTTCACGCGTGTAGCATGTCCAGGCGTTCGTGGGATCGTGCTCTATGTTTTATCTGTTGTAGTCATGCATGTTAGAGATCATCTAGGTGCTTGTTTTGCTGTTGCAAGAGTGCATCATGATATAAACTGCTGCTATGTGTTATTTTTATGCCACCTTTGCCATGTGATATCTTTTAGCTCGTTTGTCCGAATGATGCAAATGACATGTCCACGTGTTCGTCTTGCCACGAACTACGTGTTGCTTGTGATAGGTTGCATGGTAGATTTATTATTTCCTTGTTTTCATCGTTGCAAAGGGCCATGTTCATGTGATGTTGTTTCACTTGTTATGAAATGCCATCTTGTTGAGCTCGTTGCAATCGTTGTGTTCACCTCTATGATGCATGCTTGTGTGTTTCGGGATCACCTTCATGTGCACTTTGATGAGGTGCTTACCTCTTGCCATGTTTAGTTTCGAGGTGACTTAAACATGCTCTTTTATATGCCATGATGATATTGCTGTTTTAGGACTTAGTGGATTTTCACTAAGTCTGAAATCTGTAACGTTCCGATGCCATGTTCGTGAGATGTTCTAGGACAAAGCATGTTAGTTTTGGAGTGGATTTTGATTGTTCCTTGTAGTATATATTGTTGTCTTTCCATCCATGTCCTCACATGTCCATTTAAGTGGCTGTAGCATGTTTATCTTTTGCTCCAAAGTTTCAATAAAATTCTGCTGCCAGAATTTTATTGCCAAGTTCAATATGTCCAAGATCATTGCTATTGATCCGTGGCTCCGTTGGGGTGCACCTTTGGACTTAGTTGCTGTAGTATATGTCTAGTTTGTGTTCATGCCTTTTGCTATGTTATTTAAATGCTGTAGCTCAATTATTTTGAGCTCCGAAGATGCTATGATGCTGTAATTTTCAGCTTTCGCTCAAATCTTGTTTCGGGCATAACTTTTAGCCCGTAACTCCGATTTCAGCGAATCTTATATCAAACTTGGTTGATTTTCTGTGTAGATTAATAATATCAGATTGTTATCATGCTTTGAGGTGTTTTGCTTGAGTGATATTTTACGTGCTCCGTGTGCATCCTTAGTGCATCCATCATGCATTCATCTTTTTTCGAGTACGCATTGCATCTTGTTGATTGGTGCTTGGTGTGATTGTTTTGTTTAGAGCCGGGAGCTGAGTCTGAGTTCGAGGTTGAGCACGAGGTTGAGCACGAGGACCCTTCTTACGATCCGAACGACTTCTCTTCAGGCAAGATGACCGAACCCCGATAACATTACTATCTTTGCCTATTGCTAGTAGTCTCGATCTATAGTTTTGCCTCGATGCCCATGATCTTCTTGTCAGCCTCCTACTTGTAACCAATTGCCATGTTTAACCAACCTACCTATGCAAACCGTTGCTTGGCTAAGTACGCTTCGCTCAACCCTTCTTATAGCATTGCTAGTTGCAGGTGAAGATCGAAGATGCTTGCTTCATGATGAAGTTTGGTTGGGTTATATCACACTATATAAATGCTTAAAATGAAATCATCTATATATTGGCAAGGGTGGAAGGCTAAGCCTTTTGCTTGGTGATTAGTTCCACTCATGCCGTTAGGAACCGTATAAACCGGTGTTATGTTCCTTGATTATGCGTTCCTAACACGGTTGGGGTGTATGGGACCCCCTCGATAAACCGCTAAGTGCTAAGTCTTTTCCAGCAAGTCCCAACATTGGTACTATTTGCCTAATAACTAAATAACTTGCATAGGGAGTAATTAACCCGAGTTCTTAATCAACAACCCCGGGCCAGTGCTCCTCATGAGTGTTGGTCCGAAACGGGGAGCCTCCGGGGTCACCACGAGGGAACTCGAGGATTGATATAAACCAGTAGCTTCGCCCATCCGGTCGTGTCCTGAGACTTAGATACGCGCGGCTACTATCAGGGTGTCGACACGCCGGGAGGATTTGCTGGATTAGCCTTACCTTAGCTCGGTATATCTTGAGCACGGGATTCCGAGGATACTCGGGTCTTCCCACTTTGGAGTTGCGACTCCGCGGATCGTGGGCTTGTAATGGGTCAAGTTGGAACACCCCTGCAGGGTTTGAACTTTCGAAAGCCGTGCCCGCGGTTATGTGGCAGATGGGAGCTTGTTAATTCCGGTTGTAGATAACTTGACACAATGATTCTAATACACTACCAGCGTGTGTTCCGTGATCGTCAATTTCCGAATAGGGATTCGGGAGTTGAACACGGAGGGGTTATGATTGTGGAGCTTGTAGCTAGGATCACTTCGTGATCACTTCTCGCCGAGGCCTTGTCTTCTCGCTCTCACTTACGTAAGCTAGATGCTAGTTGCTGCTGCAGACTTATTCTTTTCTTCAGCCTTATCCTCACCCAAAGGCTTTGATAGTCTTGTTACCCGGAGACGGGATTGCTGAGTCCTTTGTGGCTCACAGTTACTTCACACACCAGATGCAGGTCCAGCTGTGAGCTATCCAGGTGATGGCACCGAGCTAGACTGGGAGTACGACGAGGAGCGTAGTCGGTACTATGTGCGCTACCCGGACGATCAGTAGTGGAGACTCTTACTAGGATTCGATCCGCCTGTGGTTTATTTTATCTAAGTTTGGTACTTTGACATTTGGCTTTTGCCCTTAGAGGGTTGTGATGTACTTAATGTATGATGTTTGAGACTTGTACTGTAATTCTTTGACATGGCGAGTGTAAGCCAACTATTTTCTGTTTACTATCCCCTCTTTTACATGAGTTGTGCAAAGATTACCAGACTTGAGATCATTCTAGGATGGATTTATGCCTTTAAGTCGTGCCTCGACACGTAGGAGGTATAACTCCATCCTGGGCATTACATCAGTATAGCAGAAGATGGGCATCGGGGACCGACCAAGGGGCCCACAAGCCCTGGGGGCGCGCCCTGATACGTCTCCAACGTATGTATAATTTTTTATTGTTCCATGCTATTATATTATCTGTTTTGGATATTTTATATGCATTAATATGCTAATTTATATTATTTTTTGGACTAACATATTAATCTAGAGCCCAGTGCCAGTTTCTGTTTTTTCCTTGTTTTTGAGTTTCGCAGAAAAGAAATATCAAACGGAGTCCAAACGGAATAAAACTTTACGGTGATTTTTCTTGGACCAAAAGACACCCCGAAGACTTGAGAACTAAGTCACAAGAGCCACGAGGCGGCGGCAAGGGGGTAGGGCGCGCCCCCTGCCTTGTGGGCCCTTCATGACTCCCCTGACCTACCTCTTCCTCCTATAAATTCACATATATTCCAGAACCATTAGAACAAGCCACGAAAACACTTTTCTGCCGCCGCAACCTTCTTTACCCGTGAGTTCCCATCTTGGGGCATTTTCCGGCATCTTGCCAGAGGGGGGTTCAATCACAGAGGGCTTCTACATCAACTCTATTGCCCTTTCGATGAAGCGTGAGTAGTTTACCATAGACCTACGGGTCCATAGCTAGTAGCTAGATGGATTCTTGTCTCTCTCTCTCTTTGATTCTCAATACCATGTTATCCTCGATGTTCTTGGAGATCTATCCGATGTAATCTTCTTTTACAGTGTGTTTGTCGAGATCCGATGAATTGTGGATTTATGATCAGTTTATCTATGAATATTATTTGAATCTTCTTTGAATTCTTATATGCATGATTTGATATCCTTGTAAGTCTCTTCGAATTATCTGTTTGGTTTGGCCAACTAGATTGGTTTTTCTTGCAATGAGAGAAGTACTTGGCTTTGGGTTCAATCTTGAAGTGTACTCACCCAGTGACAAAGTAGGGATAGCGAGGCACCTATTGTACTATTGCCATCGAGGGTAAAAAGATGGGGTTTACATCATATTGCTTGAGTTTATTCCTCTACATCATGTCATCTTACTTAAGGTGTTACTCTGTTCTTTATGAACTTAATACTCTAGATGTAGGCAGGAGTCGGTTGATGTGTGGAGTAATAGTAGTAGATGCAGGCAGGAGTCCGTCTACTTGACGCAGACGTGATGCCTATATTACATAATCATTGCCTTGGATATCGTCATAACTTTGCGCTTTTTTATCAATTGCTCGACAATAATTTGTGAACCCATCGTATAATTTGCTATCAGCCTCTAGTGAAACCTATGGCCCCCGGGTCTATTTTCTATCATATTAGTTTCCGATGTAATATTTTGCAATCTTTAACGTTCAGATCTATAAATCAAAAACACAAAACTAATTTATCTTTTATTTATCTTTCTTTATCAAATATCACTTTTGTAAATAACCGTGAAGGGATTGACAACCCCTTTATAGCGTTGGGTGCAAGTGTTTGATTGTTTGTGCAGGTATTGGTGATTTGCGCATTCTTCTCCTACTGGATTGATACCTTGGTTCTCAAACTGATGGAAATACTCATCTATACTTTGCTGCATCACCCTTTCCTCTTCAAGGGAAAAACCAATGCAAGCTCAAGAAGTAGTAGGAAGAATTTCTGGCGCTGTTGCCGGGGAGATCTACGCCAAGTCAAGACATATCAAGTACCTATCATAAAACTCTCATCTCTTGCATTACATTGTTTGCCATTCGCCTCTCGTTTTCCTCTCCCCACTTCTAAAACATTTTTAGACAAACACAAAAATATTTTCCTTTTTATTTGCCTTCTTTCCGTTTGTCCTTATGTCTTACTTGGTTTGTTTGTGTTTGCTTGGCATAATTGTGTTTATTGGAATTCAGAAGCAAAGAGATCTATGGATCGTCGTCCACTTGCTAATATTTTTAAACGATCCAATTATGTTGAACCAATTGCTAGTGAGTTAAGTGCACTAGATTATCTTTATGATTTTTTTCTTGAAATTTGTGAATCTGAAATTTGTGATGAAGTGTTGAAAGAAGAAATTTATGAAGTGATTCACGATAGATCTTTGAATGAAAAGCATGATTGTAATGATGTTATTGTAAATTCTATTAATGTCAATTGTGTTATTGATATTCAAAACCCTAAGCTTGGGGATGCTAATTTCGCTATGCCCATCACTTGTTGCTGTGATCATGATTGGGGTGATGCTTCTTACGATCTTGAAAATTTATTTAAACCCCATGATGAAGATGAGATTAATAATAATGTTTGAAATAATATTGGAAGTGGGTTTGAAAGACTGTAAACTTTTGATCCCACTACTTTGGAGATTGATCAATCTTATGCATTTTTGATAAAAGTGGTCTTGGAGAAGTAACGTTGTTCTATGTTAATCCCACTATTTTGAAAGAGTGTCAACTTTGCATGCATGTGGATCATGTAGAGAATATATTATGTGATAGCTATATTGTTGAATTTGAATATGATCCTAGATGCAATTATTATGAGAGGGAGAAATATGGTTGTAGAAATCTTCATGTTACTAAATTACCTATCTTGATGCTCAGATTGTTAAAGTTTTACTCTTCTTCCATGCATATGCCAGTTTTTGCTTGCCTTGATAATTGGTTTGCTTATAAAATGCCTCTGCATAGGAAGTATGTTAGACTTAGATGTGTTTGTCACATGTTCTATGATGCTCTCTTTGTGCTTCAATCCTTTTCTTTCATGTGAGCATAATTAAAATTATCAATGCCTAGCTAAAAGGCTTTAAAGAAAAGTGCTTGTTGGGATACAACCCAATATTTTTATTTTCTGTTTTCAATAAGTTTTTCATCTAGACTATAGTTAGAGAAGTTTTTAAAGTTTTCATTTGAGTTTGTGCCAAGTAAGACCTTTGGGATGATTTGGAAGATAGTAGATTGGTTTTGCTGAAAAACAGAAACTTTTGCATCCAATATCAGAATTGTTGTTGGTTACTAGAGCGCGATAAATTCTTGAATATTTTACACGTTTATGATATAAAAATTTCACACGTTTTCCTAATGTTTCATAATTTTTAGAGATGTAGAAGTTTTACATCAATTCGCATCTAGACAGACTGTTCTATTTTTGACAGATTCTGTTTTCTTTGTGTTGTTTGCTTATTTTGATGCATCTATGGCTAGTATCGGGGGTATGAACCATGGAAAAGTTGGAATACAGTAGATATTACACCAATATAAAATAAGAATAAGTTCACAACGCTACCTACAAGTAAGGATTGAATTTGTTTTACTAATGGATCTCGCGAGTTTTCTGTTGAGTTTTGTGTTGTGAAGTTTTCAAGTTTTGGGTAGAGATTCGATGGACTATGGAATAAGGAGTGGCAAGAGCCTAAGCTTGGGGATTCCCAAGGCACCTCGAGGTAATAATCAAGGACAACCAAGAGCCCAAGCTTGTGGATGCCCCGAAAGGCATCCCCTTTTTCGTCTTCATCTATCGGTAAATTTACTTGAAGCTATATTTTTATTCACCACATGATATGTGTTTTGCTTGGAGCATCTTGTATGATATGAGTCTTTTATTTTTATTTTGCCATAATCATCCTTGCTGTACACACTTTTTGATAGGGACACGCTTGAATCGTGATTTATTAGAATACTCTATGTGCTTCACTTATATCTTTTAAGCTAGGCAATTTCGCTCTACTGCTTCACTTATATCTTTTTAGAGCACAACGGTGGCTTTATTTTATAGAAATAGTTGAACTCTCATTCTTCACTTATATTATTTCGAGAGTCTTTAAAACAGCACGGTAATTTGCGTGGGTTATGAATTTAGTCCTAATATGATGGGTGATGCTTGCTAGAACTACGCCGATATTTCCCCAAAGAGGAAGGGATGATGCAACACATCAACGGTGGGTATTTCCCTCAGTGATGAGACCAAGGTTATCGAACCAGTAGGAGAGCCAAGAAACACAACGTAAACGGCACCTGCACACAAATAACAAACACTCACAACCCGACGTGTAAAAGGGGTTGTCAACCCCTTTCGGGTAACGACGCCTAGAGAAAGGCAAACGGACGTGAGTGAGTTGTAAATATTGATAGATCGAACGCCAAATAAGATAAATTGCAGCAAGGTATTTTTGTATTTTTGGTTTAATAGATCTGAAAATAAAAGCAAAGGAAAAGTAGATCGCGAAGGCAAATCATATAAGAAAGAGACCCAGGGGCTGTAGGTTTCACTAGTGGCTTCTCTCGAGAGAATAGCAAATGGTGGGTGAACAAATTACTGTTGGGCAATTGATAGAACTTCAAATAATCATGATAATATCCAGGCAATGATCATTATATATGCATCACATCCAAGATTAGTAGACCGACTCCTACTTGCATCTATTACTATTACTCCACACATCGACCGCTATCTAGCATGCATCTAGTGTATTAAGTTCATGGAAAAATGGAGTAATGCAATAAGAACGATGACATGATGTAGACAAGATCTACTTATGTAGGAATAGACCCCATCGTTTTATCCTTAGTAGCAATGATACATACATGTCGGTTCCCCTTCTGTCACTGGGATCAAGCACCGTAAGATCGGACTCACTACAGAGCACCTCTTCCCATTGCAAGATAAACAGATCGAGTTGGCCAAACAAAACCCAAATATCGGAGAAGAAATACGAGGCTATAAGCAATCATGCATATAAGAGATCAAAGAAGACTCAAATAACTTTCATGGATATAAAAGATATATCTGATCATAAACTCAAAGTTCATCGAATCCCAACAAACACACCGCAAAAAGAGTTACATCTTATGGATCTCCAAGAGACCATTGTATTGATAATCAAAAGAGAGAGAGGAAGCCATCTAGCTACTTACGGACCCATAGGTCTACAAAGAACTACCCACACATTATTGGAGAGGCACCAATGGAAGTGGTGAACCCCTCCGTGATGGTGCCTAGATTGGATCTGGTGGTTCTGGACTCTACAGCGACTGGAATTGATTTTCGTTGACTCCCCTAGGGTTTGTGGGATATTTGGGTATTTATAGAGCAAAGAGGCGGTCCGGGGGGCACACGAGGTGGGCACAACCAACCAGGGCGCGCCTGGGCCTCCTGGCGCGCCCTGGTGGGTTGTGCTCCCCTCGGAGCATCCCCCACGCGCTTCTCCGACCCACTGGATGTCTTCTGGTCCAAAAAAATCTACAAAACGTTTTGGTGCATTTGGACTCCGTTTGGTATTGATTTCCTATGATGTAAAAAACATGCAGAAAACACCAACTGGCACTTGGCAATATGTTAATAGGTTAGTACAAAAAAATGATACAAAATGACTATAAAATGATTATAAAACATCCAATAATGATAATATAACAACATGGAACAATAAAAAATTATAGATACGTTGGAGACGTATCAGCATCCCCAAGCTTAATTCCTGCTCGTCCCCGAGTAGGTAAATGATAAAAACAAAAAAATTGATGTGGAATGCCGCCTAACATGTCATATCATATTCTTTTCTTTATAGCATGGACATTTGGACTTTTATTTGGTTCAAAGCAATAGTCTAGTTTTGATATGAGATTTAAATACTAAAGCATATCAACAACCAACCATGTCTTTCAAAATATCAACGCTAAAATAAGTTATCCCTAGCCCATCATGCTCAACCATTGATACATTCATGAAACACACTCGCATATTAACTACACCCAACACTCAAGTATGATCATATTGCCTCCTAGTTGGTGCTTTATAAGAGAAGATGAAGACTCAAATTCAAAATAAAAATTGCATGAAGTAAAGGGAAGGCCCTTCACAGAGGGAAGTAGGGATTTGTAGAGGTGCCAGAGCTCAAAGCTTAAATTGAGAGATAAAATTATTTTGGGTGGCATACTTTTCCCACCAACCGAAACGACTTAGAGTTCCCAACACTTTCCATGCTAGATATATCATAGGCGGTTCCCAAACATAAAATAAAGTTTATTCCTTTTTCCACCAAACTTTCACAAGCTATGGCTAACCGTATCCACGGGTGCCTTCCATACCAACACTTTCCAAGGAATTTATTATTTGACAACATAAAGTAAATTCATTTTTCATTTCGAGGCTGGGCATCCCTAATACCGTTGCCTTACTCTCGTGCAATGACAAGTGAATAAACACTCATTGCGAGAATAACACATCTAGCATGGAAAATATTGGCCACCCCTCACCACCTCGCGAGCGGTACGAGCACACAAAAGGGAAATTTATTTTGAAAATTAGAGATGGCACATACAAATTTGCTTAGAACGACAAAAGAATACCACATATAGGGGTATAGTGGACTCATGTGGAAAAACTGGTTTAAATGATTTTGGATGCACAAGTAGTGATCATACTTAGTGCAAAATGAAGGCTACCAAAAGATTGAGAAGCGACCAGCTAAGAAACTAATAATCTCATAAGCAAGCATTAAGCATAATTAGCACCGAACAATGCACCGCAAGTAGGATGTAATTTCATTGCGTGACTATTGACTTTCGTGCTTGCATAGGGAATCACAAACCTTAACGCCAATATTCTTACTAAAACACAATTACTCATCAACATGACTCACATATCACATCATCAAGCTCAAAACTATTACAAGGAATCAAGTTTATTTTGTCCAATGATCTTCATGAAAGTTTTTATTATATCCTTCTTGGATGTCTATCAATTTGGGACTAATTTTCATGTGTTGCTTTTGATACGCTCAAACAAATATAAGTGAAGATCATGAGCATATTTTTTCTCTCTCAAAATAATTTAAGTGAAGCAAGAGAGAATTTCTTGAAAATTTTACTATATCTCAAATAAATCTAAGTGAAGCAAGAGAGTATTTCTTCAAAAAATATTAAAGCACACCATGCTAAAAAAGATATAAGTGAAGTACTAGAGCAAATCCATA
Organism: Secale cereale; assembly: GCA_902687465.1. Classification (NCBI taxonomy): domain Eukaryota; kingdom Viridiplantae; phylum Streptophyta; class Magnoliopsida; order Poales; family Poaceae; genus Secale; species Secale cereale. Next base: position 666,809,053 of record LR738711.1, read on the forward strand.
GCTCATTAAAATTTAAGTGAAGCAAAGAGAGCTATTCTAACAAGTCATGGCATAATTATGGCTCTCTCAAATCGGTGTGTCCAGCAAGGATTCAAGATTTAAAAATAAAAAAAACAAGCAAATACTCATATCATACAAGACGCTCTAAGCAAAATACATAGTATGTGACGAATAAAAATATAGCTTCGAGTAAAATACCGATGGTCGTTAGAAGAAAGAGGAGATGCCACTGGGGGCATCCCCAAGCTTAGTTGCTTGCTTATCTTTGGATAATAGCTTGGCATGCCATGGGCATCGCCAAGCTTAGGATCTTCTTACTCCTTATTCCTTCATCCATCGTAACATCACCCAAAACTCGAAAACTTCAATCACACAAAACTCAACAAAAACCTTCGTGAGATTCATTAGTATAAGAAAACAAAGCACTACTATAAGTACTGTAGCAAACACTCTCCTGTAAAAAATGAGAATTTTTTCGTGAGCACAAAAGTTTCTGTTTTTCAGCAAGATCAAATCTACTATCACCCAACATGATCATAAAGGCTTTGCTTGACACAAACATTTATTCAAACCACGAAAACACATCTAAACATAGGTATTATTGGGTATTTTATTGAAAACAACAAGAAAAGCAAAAAGCAAAAAGATACAAGTTGGGTTGCCTCTGTAATGCCCCAGATGTAACACTTTCCAAATATGGCAATATATAAACTTTGGCTTCATTAATTCCTTTCCGGGCTCTGCTTTCATTTCGGGTTTCGTCGTTTTGTCACGTGCGTGTGTGCATTTCATTCATGTCATGTTGTCATGTGCATTGAATTGCATTTGTGTTGTCACTTGCACCCAGTCCCACTCGTCTCTTCTCATTGTCCGTTTCGAGTTCCGACGCTCTCACACGTGCCCGTGGCATCCCCGAGTCCTTCTTTCGTGTGTGGCCGTGTAACGTTCCCGGAATGACGTGAGACTTGTCGTGCGTTGTTGTTTTGGTACATGTAGGCCGCCTGCCAAGTTTCGTCGCGTTTGGAGTTCGTTTGGTACTCCAACGATTAACCTAGTGGGCTAAAAGAACCTCTTCTTTGAGGCCACAGACCCCCTCCACAACAGCCCACTAACCCAGCACAACCCTTCCCATCATCTCGGTCATCGAATTGTGATCGCGTGGCCGAAAACCGCTCCCCATTTGGAGTCTCCTAGCTCCTTGTGCCTATAAAAACGTCCACAACCCTCCATTTTCGGGCAAAACCCTAATTTTTCTCCTCCCGCAACCACCGGACGTGTCTGTACGTCGCCGGACGCGTCCAGCCGACCTCCGCACCTCTCAGAGCCTGCCACGTGTCCTCCGCCGCCGCTCCCACCGCGCGGGCCCGCCGGGCCCGAGGCCGGCCCCCGCGGCCTGTTCCTCCGCCGCCGCCTGCGTCTCTCCCCGCCGTCGATCTCCTCGCCTCCGACCGCGTCGGGCGAGTGCGCCACCGCCTGCATCACCTCGCCGCCGGCCCCGAGCTCCTCGCCGCCGGTCTCACCGCCACCGGGCCCGAGCTCTTCGCCGCCTCCCCGATCCGTCGCCTCCTCCCCGCGGCCGGCCGCCGCGTCGCCCCGGGCCCTCGCCGCCGGCGCCCCCGTCGGTGCTCCGACCGGACCCCGCCGGGTTGCCCCTCGCCGGCCACCTCTAGCGCCCTCGCTAGCCGGAGCCGCTGGGCCCTTGCACACCAGATCCGATCGGATCGCCGCCGCCGCGAACCCTAACGGATCCGATCGGGTCCGACCCGACCCGACCCGCTCCGTTCGACCCGATCCACCTTGGAGGTTGTTGTTTTTTCCTCTAAGTCCTTAGAATTGCTTATTTTTTGTTACATGTTCATTTAGTTGTATCTTTTATTGTGCTTGTCCAAATTGTGCATATGATATGTCAAAATGATCGTGGTGATGTGCCCTATGTTTTGTTCCATTGTGGCATGCTTGTTTGAGTCCATCTAGAGGTCCTAATAATCATGACAAGAGTGCTACTTGTTATAAACTGCTGCAACTTGTTATTTTCATGCCATGTTTGAGATGTGATAACTTGGTGCATGTTTATCCAAATGAAGCAAATGATATGTCAAAATATTCATAGTGAGATGCTCTACATGATGGTTGCTGTAGCATGCATGTTATGGTTCATATTGCCATGTTAATCTCTGTTGCAAAAGTGCATGTGGCTATTAAGTTTTGTAACATGTTATGAGATGCTGATTTGAAGTGCTCGTTGCTATTGATGTGTTTGTCCCCATGTCACATGTTAATATGTTTTAGAATCTCCATCATGTGGTCTTTGCTGTGGTGCAAACCATTTTCCATGATATGCCTTGAGGTGACTTAAATGTGCTTGCAAACATGCCATGCCAACATAACTATTTTATACTTGGTGGAATTTCTGCTAAGTCTGGAATCTGTCATATCCTGATGCTATGTTCGCTTGATGCCCTAGACAAATCCATGCTTGTTTTGGGGTGGCCATTGATCATTCCTTGTTGTACATGTTATTGTCTATACATCCATGCCCCCACTTGCTCATATGGGTTTCTGTAGCTTATTTAATTCTTGCTCCCAAGTTGCTATAAATTATAACTGTCAGGTTTTTAACGTCATGATCAAAATGATGTAGCTTGTTGCTATTGATCCATGTGTCGGTGTACTAAAGTAGGGGTACCTTAGTATCCCGACTTGTGCACGGGCAGTAGCAGCGTCCCGTGGTCGGGCTCGCCACGCGCCCGCCAAGGCCCGCTCTGGATCCTTTAGAACCATTCAAGAACAAAGTATTCAAGTTAAAGAAACAAGGCCCCGGCAAGAGGAGCTTGCCGGGAAGGCCGTACCAGGCTCAAGACCACCCCTTTAGTACGAGACCCTGGCAGGAGGAGCCTGCCAGGAAGGCCAAAGAATGGCATTTCAGAAGACTCGCCGTGGCGCATCGGGCGCCCCGGCAAGGCCCGGAGAGCGACAAGCTTCCGGGCGCGGCAAGGTAGCGGCCACGGCAAGGCGCTTGCCGCGGCAAGCTTTCACTGTGTGCCCGCGCTCCAGCTCATCTGCCCACGCGTCGCCCTGGGGCCCTTCTAGGGGCACGTGGCGGAGGGCTGTGCAGCCTGGGGTACACGGTGGCAAGCCACGATGACGAGGCCACCATCGTGGCGAACGGAGACGCCCGGACGGACGCTTTTTGCACTATTTGGGGCGACGGCGACGGGCATTCAATGCCCTTGTCCCCCACCGTCAGGGTTAGGTACAAAACACTGTACATACACTGTTGCAACTACCACCACTTTTACATTTTTACCCTCAACTACGTTGCCACCTGTCGGTGACCCCTTTGACCTATAAAAGGAGGCCCATGCACAACGTAGAAGGGGTTCCAAACTCTCGATCACTCCCACGCTCGGTGTAGCTAGCCTCAAGCACTGTAGATCTTCTTGCTCCCGAGCCAAGAACTCGATAACAAACCAAGGCAGGAGTAGGGTTTTACGCATCCGTGCGGCCCGAACCTGGGTAAACTGCTCGCGTGCGCACCTTGATCCGCTCTTCGTGCTCCCTCCGCTCCCTTGCTGTACCGAAAAGGGGCTCCGGTCCCATAGGTGTTCGTGGGCGATCAGTTTCCCCGACATCTTGGGGGCTCCTGTCGGTGTACTAAAGTAGGGGTACCTTAGTATCCCGACTTGTGCACGGGCAGTAGCAGCGTCCCGTGGTCGGGCTCGCCATGCGCCCCCCAAGGCCCGCTCTGGATCCTTTAGAACCATTCAAGAACAAAGTATTCAAGTTACAGAAACAAGGCCCCGGCAAGAGGAGCTTGCTGGGAAGGCCGTACCAGGCTCAAGACCACCCCTTTAGTACAAGACCCTGGCAGGAGGAGCCTGCCAGGAAGGCCAAAGCATGGCATTTGAGAAGACTTGTCGTGGTGCATCGCGCGCCCCGGCAAGGCCCGGAGAGCGACAAGCCTCCGGGCGCGGCATGGTAGCGGCCGCGGCAAGGTGCTTGCCGCGGCAAGCTTTCACTGTGTGCCTGCGCTCCAGCTCATCTGCCCACGCGTCGCCCTGGGGCCCTTCCAGGGGCACGTGGCGGAGGGCTGTGCAGCCTGGGGTACACGGTGGCAAGCCACGATGACGAGGCCACCATCGTGGCGAACGGAGACGCCCGGACGGACGCTTTTTGCACTATTTGGGGCGACGGCGACGGGCATTCAATGCCCTTGTCCCCCACTGTCAGGGTTAGGTACAAAACACTGTACATACACTGTTGCAACTACCACCACTTTTACGTTTTTACCCTCAACTACGTTGCCACCTGTCGGTGACCCCTTTGACCTATAAAAGGAGGCCCATGCACAACGTAGAAGGGGTTCCGAACTCTCGATCACTCCCACGCTCGCGTAAAACCCTACTCCTGCCTTGGTTTGTTATTGAGTTCTTGGCTCGGGAGCAAGAAGATCTACAGTGCTTGAGGCTAGCTACACCGAGCGTGGGAGTGATCGAGAGTTCGGAACCCCTTCTATGTTGTGCATGGGCCTCCTTTTATAGGTCAAAGGGGTCACCGACAGGTGGCAACATAGTTGACGGTAAAAACGTAAAAGTTGTGGTAGTTGCAACAGTGTATGTACAATGTTTTGTACCTAACCCTGACGGTGGGGGACAAGGGCATTGAATGCACGTCGCCGTCGCCCCAAATAGTGCAAAAAGCGTCCGTCCGGGCGTCTCCGTTCGCCACGATGGTGGCCTCGTCATCGTGGCTTGCCACCGTGTACCCCAGGCTGCACAGCCCTCCGCCACGTGCCCCTGGAAGGGCCCCAGGGCGACGCGTGGGCAGATGAGCTGGAGCGCAGGCACACAGTGAAAGCTTGCCGCGGCAAGCGCCTTGCCGCGGCCGCTACCTTGCCGTGCCCGGAAGCTTGTCGCTCTCCGGGCCTTGCCGGGGCGCGCGATGCGGCACGGCGAGTCTTCTGAAAAGCCATGCTTTGGCCTTCCTGGCAGGCTCCTCCTGCCAGGGTCTCGTACTAAAGGGGTGGTCTTGAGCCTGGTACGGCCTTCCCGGCAAGCTCCTCTTGCCGGGGCTTTGTTTCTTTAACTTGAATACTTTGTTCTTGAATGGTTCTAAAGGATCCAGAGCGGGCCTTGGCGAGCGCGTGGCGAGCCCGACCACGGGACGCTGCTACTGCCCGTGCACAAGTCGGGATACTAAGGTACCCCTACTTTAGTACACCGACAGGAGCCCCCGGGCCTGGGCCACACACGGTGCCGAGCGCTGTTGGGCCAGGCCCAAAACAGTGCACGGGCACCCGTGGCCCACAGCGCGCTGTATCCCCCTCCGTATCCGCCGCGTCCCTCCCTAACGGCACGCGTCGATTGCGGCGTCGTGGGAGATATCGTTGCCTGTTTCTTTAATGGGAAAATGCGGAACGTCCCCCACTCCCCCTTAAAAGCAGAGGAAACAGGGGCAGTTTCCCCCATTGCTTCATTGCGTCTTCAATCTCCAGAAAACCCCGCTGCTCTCCTCCTCCCCAAAGGTCGAAAGAGAGCGGAGCTCCACCCTTCTTCCGCCGCCGCCAGCCTCCCCAGCGCCGCCGGCCTCCCTCGCTGTCCCCGCCATGGCCCCGAAGAGCGACAAGGCGAAAACCGCGAAGACCGACCGGGCGGCGAAGCTAGCAGCAATGCGGAAGAGGATGGTGGTCTTCCCACCGAGGCTCGGCACGAGGGAGCTGAAGGACAAGTACTACCTCTTCTGGTCGAGGGAGACGAAAGCTCACCCGCGCACCGGAGTTCCCCTCGCCGAAGCCTGCGACATGTTCCCGGGAGGTTATCCTTACTTCGCCCTGTTCTTCCATTGCGGAATCTGCCCTCCATACTCCGAGTTCTTCTACGATGTTATGAACACATATGGATTCCATCTTCTAGATTTCACCCCGAACGCAGTCTTAACCATGGCCGTTTTCGCACATCTGTGCGAAAACTTGAGTGGAGGGATGACTGGTGCTGGGTCCTGGAGGATGAACCCCAGCAATTTACTTCCCCGCGCCGAGCCGCAATAGTGCGCGACAAGGATTGGAGCGATCTGGCCCCGGAGGACGAGAAGCTGAAGATAGCTCTCACTAGGATTCTTCATCTCCGGCAAGCCAACCTTACTGTAGGTGAGGTCGGGGCAGATTTCCTTCGCCGCCGCATTGCCCCCTTGCAGGAGAGGAAGAGGTCTGCTTGGGATTTCGGCAACGCGGCAGACTATATGAGGCTGCGCCCCGGACTCAACTATAACTTCACTGTCCTGGAGCTAAAGGGGATGCTCCGTGAGCTGTTCAAGCACGACGCCAAGCACCCGGAGTGGTTTGCCCCGTCGCGGGGGGTAGTTCCGCTATGTAACAATTCGTCACTTAGTGCTATCCGCGTGGCGATGCCGCTGTGTGACTCCCACGGGGTTGACCCCACTTGGCTGGCGCCTTCAGACGAAACTGCACAAACATTCTTCGACAACTTGGTTGAGCTGCCGATCAATCTCGATGAGAAGAAGGGTCTCACCCGCGACACTACCAACCGGGATTTGGCGTATATCGCCACCAGGATGGAGGAGGCAGCCGTAGCTGAGGCCGCGGGCGAGTTTGGGTACTCCTTGGACGAGGCGGATGCAGCGGATGCGGTGAGTCGGGCCGAGGAGGAAGAGATCCTCAAACTATTGAGGCCTGCCGGGCAGCCTGCCGGGACGAGCGAGGCTGCCGGGCAGGGCACAGAGTCAAGTGAGCCCGCCGAGGAGGAGGCCGAATCGGACGACCCTTCAGAAGACTCAGGCGGCTCTTTGGGCCTCGGCGGCTCCTCTTCATCCTCGGGGAGTTCTCCGCCACCACCAAGTCCTCCGCCTCAGCCAAAGAAACACCTCCGCAAGGCTACTGCCACGGGGAGGCGGCCGGCGGTCCAACAGCAGTCGCAGCGTCGCTCGACGCGTGCCACCACGACGAGCAAGGCCGCCAAGGGGGCGCCTCGCGCCTCAGCGGCAGGCAGAGGAGGATCTTCCGGAACTGGTTCTGGCGTTCCTTCGGCCCCTCGGGCTTCGGCGACGACCGGAGCGGGGTCTTCTCAGACCACGGCTCCGGAGCCCGCCAAGCGCCCGAGGGAGCCTACTCCTCCAGCTCCTCGCGCCGGGACACGCGCGGCAGACTTCGACTTCTCCGTCCTCAGTTCCGACGAGGAGGAGGAAGAATAAGCACTTGCAACTCTTATTTCTTTTGATTTTTGATGCTCTTGTCTTGAATTTTCTTTGCCTGACTTTGATCTTGTTTATCTTCCAGGACCTTGGCCCAGAGGGTGGCGAAGAGGGCCAAAATCCCGGTGGTCGATCTCGAGGACGAGCCTGTCGCAGTGGCAGGGGATGCGCCAGCGACAAGCTTGCCGGACCAGCATGCTGCTCCGCAGCGCAGCCCCCAGCGTGAGTCTTCCTTTTATTTCTTCACTTGTCGGGCGCGCGTGGGCTTCTTTTCCTTGCTAATGTCTTGTTTGTTTGCTGATTTGCGCAGAAGCAGAGCCGCAGCCTCAAGAGCGTCAAGAGACTGCTCCCGAAGAGCCGCTCGTCTCAGCCTCCCCGCCAAGGAGGAGCTCCCCGGCGAGGGAGAATACTCCGCCAAGGGCGAGCCCTCCGCCAAGGGCGAATACCCCGCCAAGGGCGAGCACTCCGCCAAGGGCGAGCACCCCGCCAAGGTAAGGCGCCAGCGGCCCTCCGCCGGCGGGGGCTACCACCACGCCGCCGCGGGAGGATCCCCCGGCGAGGAACCCCGTCGAAGAAGAGGCTCGCGCAGGTAACCCTTGTGCTTTTCTTCTCTTGACTTTTCCTTTTTGGATATTTGCTTGACAATTCTTCTTTCTTTCTTCTTCTTTTCCTGTCTTCAGATTCGACCGCCCCGGAGCCGATGGAGACGGAGGCCACCGTCGATGAGACCGCCGCGGCCACTGACGCGGCAGCTGAGGAGGGGACCGGCGACCGCACTGACGGCCCCGAGGCCGCAGGAGCGCCGGACGCTGCGCCGGCCGCCGACCCTTCTGCTGTCGCGACCAAGCCGGGCGTCTATCTAGAGGCCACCAACGGGGTCTTCATCCAAGTTCCGTGGGCTTCTACGTCGAGGGCGCCCGCGGAGGGAGAGGTCTTCGATGGGGAAGTCCTGGCGTCCGCCGGGTTGAGGCTTGTCGATGTGCCCGGCAGCAGCAGCGAGCCCGAAGAGGAGCAGCTCCTGCGGAAGCTCCTGGCTCTGTACTGCGCCAGGCAGGCCAAGCTGGAGTCCCGGGAGGCCCTAGCTGCCAAGGCCGGCGTCGATCTGGAGAAGCACGCCGAGGAGCTCCGTGCCGCCAACCAGGCGGCCCTCCGGTCTTTGGCGGAGGAGCGGGAGGAGCTTGCCGAGGCGCACCAGGCGTTCGTCCCCGAAAAGGCCGAGGCAGAGGAGCAGCAGAGGCTTGCCGCCGAAGATCTGTCCCAGCGGGAAGGTGAGCTGAGGCAGCGGAAGGTCGACCTCGATAGCCACGAGGACGACCTTACCGCGCGTGAGCAGTCCCTTGGCGGGGCTCTGCAGGAGGCGAGGGACGCCGCTGCAGCTGCAGAGACCGCCAAGAGAGACTTCGAGGCGAGGGTGGCACAGTTGGAGCTCAACTTGAAGACGAGCGAGGAGAAGATCGCCGCGCTCAAGTTGGAGAGGGAGAAAGACGCCCACAGCCACTCGGAGCTGCAGGTCCGTCTCTCCGACAAGGGCAAGGAGCTCAACGACGCCAAGGATTCCATCGCGGACTTAGAATTGAAGCTGTCCAGCCTCACTGAATCACTTGACGGCGCCAGGAACAGGGAGACGAAGCTGAAGGAAGATCTCCGGGCAGAGAGGGCACTGTTGGACAGCGCCGCCCTCATGCAGTCGGGGGCTTGCCGATGTTGGTTTCACCAACCATCCGCAACCTCAAGGTCGCCAAGATGCTGGTTGAGGGCGGGGCCGGCCTAAACCTGATCTCCTCCGCTGTGATCCGGAAGCTGCAGATCCCCGCCAGCGAGCTCGAGGAGACCGGCACGTTCCAAGGGATCAACCCGGGAAGGAGCAAGCCGAAGGGGAAGATCACATTGCCAGTAACCTTTGGCGGAGAGCTAAACTTCAGGACTAAGAGGATCACATTCAACGTTGCCGATATCCCATTGCCATACAATGGGATACTTGGCCGCCCAGCGCTCGCCAAGTTCATGGCAGCCTCTCACTACGCCTACAACATGCTCAAGATGCCTGGCCCGATAAGCGTCATCTCTGTCCCCGGCGACAAGAAGGACGCGCTTATCTGCGCCGACAAGATCTACCGGGATGCAGCAGCCGCCACAGACAGCAAAACACTTGCCGCTGAAGCTCCCGGGGGGAAGAACAAGACCAAGTCCGGCAAGAGCTCTGGGGCCCACTCCGGCAAACGCACCTCTTCGGAGTGCTGCGCTGCCGTCGAGGACGCACCATCGAGCTCCACCGGAAAGTGCAAGAAGGGAATGGCAGCTCCACCTGCAACCAAGAAGGTGTCCACCAAGGAGGACGGCACTGGTGGTACTTTCACCATCAGTGCCACGCTTGATCCTAAATAGGAAAGCGCGCTCGTTGCTTTCCTGCGGACGAATGTCGATGTGTTTGCATGGCAACTGTCTGACATCCCCGGCGTTCCTAGGAAATTAATTGAGCATAAGCTTGCCGTTTGTCCTCATGCGCGGCCCGTCAAGCAGAAGGTCAGGAAGCAAGCGGTGGAGCGCCAAGAGTAGTTGGAAGCGGCAGGCCTTGTTAGAGGTGTTCTTCATCCCACGTGGCTAGCCAACCCTGTTGTCGTGCGCAAAGCTAATGGGAAGTGGAGGCTTTGTATAGACTTCACTGATGTGAATGAAGCTTGTCCCAAAGATCCATTTCCCTTGCCGCGCATTGACTAGATCGTTGACTCCACGGCTGGATGCGAGTTGCTTTCATTCCTTGATGCATATTCCGGATAAAACCAGATATTCATGGCTGAAGAAGATGAAGAGAAGACCGCATTCATTACTCCATGTGGCACTTACTGCTTCATACGCATGCCCTTTGGATTGAAGAATGCGGGCTCAACATTTGCAAGGGTGGTCCACACTGCTTTTGAGCCATAGATACACAAGAATGTAGAAGCTTACATGGATGATATAGTGGTCAAGAGCAAGGACAAGGATACCCTGATTCAAGACCTGGATGAAACCTTTGCGAATCTGCGCAAGATACAACTCAAGCTAAACCCCGAGAAGTGCGTGTTCGGAGTCCCCTCCAGCAAGCTTCTCGGGTTCTTTGTGTCCCAGAGGGGGATTGAGGCCAATCCCGACAAGATCAAAGCCATCGAGTAGATCGAAGCTCCGAAGCGCGTCAAGGATGTACGGAGGCTTGCCGGCTGCGTGGCTGCTCTCAGTAGGTTCATTTCTAAGTCTGCAGAACGCGCCCTGCCGTTTTTCAAAATCTTGAAAAAGGTAGGTCCAATGAAATGGACTCCAGAAGCGGAGGCAGCGCTGCAAGACTTGAAAGGATACCTATCCTCCACTCCAATACTTGTCGCACCTAGGCCACAAGAGAAGTTGCTGCTGTACTTAGCAGCAACCAATCAAGTGGTTAGTGTTGCGTTAGTAGCGGAAAGAGAGGCAGATGAGGAGCCCACAGCCCCGGCAGGCACATCCAGCGACAAGCAGGGGGCTTCCCCGACAAGCTCTGGCCCCGACAAGGGAGAGTCTGCGCAGATGCGAGAAGAAGTGCAAAAGAAGGTGGTGCAGCGCCCAGTCTATTTTGTCAGCTCCCTCTTGCAGGGGGCTATGTCAAGATACTCTAGGGGTGCAGAAGCTGCTTTTCGGCCTCCTCATGGCCTCGAGAAAGCTGCGCCACTACTTCCAAGCACATGAGATAACAGTGGTCACTCGCTTTCCGCTGAAAAGGATATTGCAAAATCCAGAAGCAACAGGCAGAATTGTCGAGTGGGCACTGGAGCTGTCAAGCTTTGGTCTTAAGTTTGAAAGTACCTCAACTATCCAGAGCAGAGCCTTGGCAGAATTCATAGCAGAATGGACACCAACACCAGACGAAGAGATTGTAGAGACTAATGTCCCCGCCAAAGAAGCAAACTAAGAATGGGTAATGTACTTCGATGGAGCCTTCTCGCTGCAAGGCGCCGGCGCTGGTGTGCTGCTCGTCGCACCCACCGGCGAGCACCTCAAGTATGTTGTCCAAATGCACTTTCCCAAGTAACAAGCAACGAACAATACTGCAGAGTATAAAGGTTTGCTTGCCGGCCTCAGAATTGCAGCAGAACTTGGGATCAAGAAGCTGATTGTGCGGGGAGATTCGCAGTTGGTTGTCCGACAAGTGAACAAGAGCTACCAGAGCCCATTGGTGGAATCTTATGTCGACGAAGTGAGAAAGCTTGAAGAGCACTTTGAAGGCATACAGATGGAGCACGTTCCAAGAGCTCAAAATGATATCGCAGACGACCTGTCAAAGTGCGCTGCACTGAAGCTACATGTGGAACCAGGGATCTTCGTGCTCAAGCTAACTCAACCATCCGTTACACCATCAGTTGGGCAAAGCAAGAAGAGAAAGTTGGTCTCCGGCGACTACTTGCCGGCGGATCTTCCTGAAGCCGCCGCCAAGGTCCCCAAGATCAACGACCAAGTTGCTGAGGAACGGTCTGCTCCTGCGGACCCCGGGGTTCGTACAGTTGAAGCAGGCGTTCCCGACAAGTCTTGCCCCGGCAGGCTTGCCGGGGAGCGTCCAGCTCCGGCAGAGCCGCATGTTCTTGCCGTAGAAGCTGACGTTCCCGCAGCAGCACTGATGCCTTTAGTCCTTGTTGTTGAGCCTCAAGCTCCAACCTGGGCACAGCAAATTTTCCGTTTTCTTCAAACTGGAGAACTTCCCGAAGATCCAGAAGAGATAGAGAAAATAACCAGGCAGTCAAGTATGTACCAGTTCGTCGGCAATGAACTGTATAGAAGAAGACTCAATGGTGCCAGATTGAAGTGCATTTCACGGGAAGATGGACAGAAGCTATTGGCAGAGATACATGGAGGCATATGTGGCCACCACATTGGCGCAAGAGCACTTGCCGGGAAGGCGTTCCGGCAAGGTTTATTTTTGCCAGAAGCCCTCCAAGATGCAACTGCACAAGTAACCAAGTGTGAAGCGTGCCAGTTCCATGCCAAGCAAATACATCAGCCATCTCAAGCTCCCCAGACGATCCCTTTGTCATGGCCCTTTTCGGTCTGGGGGCTCGACATCCTCGGCCCCTTTCCCCGCGCAGTCGGGGGCTTTGAGTACTTGTACGTCGCTATCGACAAGTTCACAAAGTGGCCGGAAGTGGAGCCAGTGAGAAAGGTGACCGCACAGTCAACAGTCAAGTTCTTCAGGTCAATTGTTTGCCGTTTCGGAATCCCTAACAGGATCATCACCGACAACGGCACACAGTTCACAAGCCGCACCTTCATGCAGTACGTCCAAGACCTTGGCGCCAAGGTCTGCTTCGCTTCTGTTGCTCACCCAAGGAGCAACAGTCAAGCGGAGAGGGCAAACGCTGAAGTGCTACGCGGGCTCAAGACAAGAACTTTCGACAGGCTGCGCAAATGCGGAAGAAACTGGATTGAGGAGTTGCCGGCGGCTCTTTGGTCCATCAGGACGACACCAAATCGAGCCACCGGACAGACACCCTTTGCTCTTGTCTATGGAGCAGAGGCAGTTCTCCCCACGGAACTCGTATACGGGTCTCCTCGAGTGCTCGCTTACGATGAGCCCGAGCAAGAACAGTTGCGGCAAGATGATGCACTGCTCCTCGAGGAGAACCGTCTTCAGGCTGCTGTACGAGCTGCTCGATACCAGCAAGCTTTGTGCCGCTACCATAGCCGCAAAGTCAAGGCCAGAAGTCTCGAGGAAGGCGACCTTGTTCTTCGGCGTGTTCAGTCCGCCAAGAATTCCAACAAGTTGACGCCGAAGTGGGAAGGCCCTTATCGGGTGAGACAAGTCACAAGGCCCGGCGCTGTCCGCCTTGAGACCGAAGAAGGCTTACCGGTGAGCAACTCCTGGAACATTGAGCATCTTCGCAAGTTTCACCCATAAGGCGCGGTTGCCGTGATCCGCTCCGGCAACCACCTTTTGTACAAGTCTTCCCGTTGTTGCATGTAAACCTTTGTACAAAGCCGGGCGCAGACCCCGTGCATCAGTAAAACTTTTGTGCCTTGCACAACTTGTCGTTTCATGCCATGCGTGTGTTATTTGACACTTTGTGCAGCACACACACCCCCGGTAAGCAATAACGAGCCGCAAAGCTCCATGCCTATGTTTCCTCCGTTTTTCTTTCTTTTCTCAAGTAGAAGAAGGATTCCTCGCGCACAAGTTTGCTGGGGAGGAAGGAGACAGTGGTATGGACCAAGTGCCGTTCAAGAAAGCCTCGCCTTGCCGGGAAGCAAACAACACAAAAGCTAAGTTGCCAAAGTTTGAGCATTCAAATTTTTAAATTTTTAAAGTTATTTTCCTTGAACGACCACACTTTGTATGGAAAACCTGTGCGCGGAGGAACTTACCCGTAGCTAGCCGCGCCCTTACTTTGTTTCGAGCACGCTCAACGACTTAAGTGAGCTGCGACAAGTGTCGCGCCCTTACTTCGTTTTCGAGTTCGCTCAACAACCTAAGTGTGCTGCGACTAGCTGCGGCAAAGTTTCTTGCCGGTAGAGGCGTTGCCAGCAGGCTGCTGAAGTTCCGCACTCAGCGCTCGCGGCAAGGGTCCCTTTGCCGGCAAGTTTCCTAAAAGCGTAGGGTAAAAGCATACAAATTAAAGAGGTTGAGTAAAGGAAATAACACTGCATCAACTACCCAAAACAAAGTTATATTACAAGATGACTTGTCGCTGTTCTAATAGACTACTGTCCATGACTTAATTGGCAGCGACAAGGGAAGCGGAAAGAAAACAACCTAGTCTACACGGTCGCCGTCAACTCTCTTGATCTTGCCCACCTTGGCCACAATGTGGGCGACACGAGCCTTCAGCGCTTCCTGGTCAGCGTCGGGCGGCAAGGTCCGGAGGACGTTGTCAAGATTGATCCCGGGGTTGCGGTAAACTATCTTCGTCAGCACTCGCTCCACAGTACCCGTGCAAAGCCTACGCGCCTCGTCCGCCAGCTGCATTGGAATCCTTTCCCGAAGCTGCTCGAGGGCCGGCGCTATTCCCCTGAAGAATAAGCTCAGCTTGGTGCTGTGAGGGAGGTTTGCGTCGGGGGAGTACCCAAGGTGCTCTGTCCCTAGCGCCGCCATCTCCTTGTCGATGTCAGCGGCGGCGGCGATGAGCCCCTCGGTCCACTGCTCCACCGTCTGCCTGAAGTTATTCTGCGTGAGGGCAGCGCTGTCCAACAGTGCCCTCTCTGCCCGGAGATCTTCCTTCAGCTTCGTTTCCCTGTTCCTGGCGCCGTCAAGTGATTCAGTGAGGGTGGACAGCTTCAATTCCAAGTCCGCGATGGAATCCTTGGCGTCGTTGAGCTCCTTGCCCTTGTCGGAGAGACGGACCTGCAGCTCCGAGTGGCTGTGGGCGTCTTTCTCCCTCTCCAACTTGAGCGCGACAATCTTCTCCTCGCTCGTCTTCAAGTTGAGCTCCAACTGTGCCACCCTCGCCTCCAAGTCCCTCTTGGCGGTCTCTGCAGCTGCAGCGGCATCCCTCGCTTCCTGCAGAGCCCCGCTGATGGACTGCTCGCGCGCGGTAAGGTCGTCCTCATGACTATCGAGGTCGACCTTCCGCTGCCTCAGCTCTCCTTCCCGCCGAGTCAGATCTTCGGCGGCGAGCCATTGCTGCTCCTCTGCCTCGGCCTTCTCGAGGATGAAAGCCTGGTGCGCCTCGGCAAGCTCCTCCCGCTCCTCCGCCAAAGACCGGAGGGCCGCCTGGTTGGCGGCACGGAGCTCCTCGGCGCGCTTCTCCAGATCGACGCCGGCCTTGGCAGCCAGGGCCTCCCGGGACTCCAGCTTGGCCTGCCTAGCGCGGTACAGAGCCAGGAGCTTCCGCAGGAGCTGCTCCTCTTCGGGCTCGCTCCTGCTGCCGGGCGCGTCGACAAGCCTCAGCCCGGCGGAAGCCAGGACTTCCCCATCGAAGACCTCTCCCTCCACGGGCGCCCTCGACGTAGAAGCCCACAGAACTTGGATGAAGACCCCGTTGGCGGCCTCCAGATAGACGCCTGGCTCGGTCGCGGCAGCAGAAGGGTCGGCGGCCGGCGCAGCGTCCAGCACTCCTGCGGCCTCAGGGCCGTCAGTGCGGTCACCGATCCCCTCCTCAGCTGTCGCGTCAGTGGCTGTGGCGGTCTCATCGATGGTGGCCTCCGTCTCCATCGGCTCCGGGGCGGTCGAGCCTGAAGATAAGAAAAGAAGAAGAAAGAAAGAAGAATTGTCAAGCAAATATCCAAAAAGGAAAAGTCAAGAGAAGAAAAGCACAAGGGTTACCTGTGCGAGCCTCTTCTTCGACGGGGTTCCTCGCCGGGGGATCCTCCCTCGGCGGCGTGGTGGTAGCCCCCGCCGGCGGAGGGCCGCTGGCGCCTTCCCTTGGCGGGGCGCTCGCCCTTGGCGCAGTACTCGCCCTTGGCGGGTTACTCGCCCTTGGTGGAGTACTCGCCCTTGGCGGAGGGCTCGCCCTTGGCGGAGTATTCTCCCTCGCCGGGGAGCTCCTCCTTGGCGGAGAGGCTGAGACGAGCAGCTCTTCGGGAACAGTCTCTTGACGCTCATGAGGCTGCGGCTCTACTTCTGCACAAATCAGCAAACAAACAAGACATTAGCAAGGAAAAGAAGCCCACGCGTGCCCGACAAGTGAAGAAGTAAAAAGAAGACTTACGCTGGGGGCTGCGCTGGGGGCTGCTCTGCGGAGCAGCAGGCTGGTCCGGCAAGCTTGTCGCTGGCGCATCCCCTGCCGCTGCGACAGGCTCGTCCTCGAGATCGACCACCGGGATTTTGGCCCTCTTCGCCACCCTCTGGGCCAAGGTCCTGGAAGATAAACAAGATCAAAGTCAGGCAAAGAAAATTCAAGACAAGAGCAACAAAAATCGAAAGAAATAAGAGTTGCAACTACTTACTCTTCCTCCTCCTCGTCGGAACTGAGGACGGAGAAGTCGAAGTCCGCCGCGCGCGTCCCGGCGCGAGGAGCTGGAGGAGTAGGCTCCCTCGGGCGCTTGGCGGGCTCCGGAGCTGTGGTCTGAGAAGACCCCGCTCCGGTCGTCGCCGAAGCCCGAGGGGCGGAAGGAACGCCAGAGCCAAATCGGCAAGATCCTCCTCCGCCTGCCGCTGAGGCGCGAGGCGCCCCCTTGACGGCCTTGCTCGTCGTGGCAGCGCGCGTCGAGCGACACTGCGGCTGCTGCTGGACCGCCGGCTGCCTCGCCGTATCAGTGGCCCTGCGGAGGCGTTTCTTGGGCTAAGGCGGAGGACTTGGTGGTGGCGGAGAGCTCCCCGAGGATGAAGAGGAGCCGTCGAGGCCCAAAGACCCGCCTGAATCTTCTGAAGGGTCGCCCGATTCGGCGTCCTCCTCGGCGAGCTCACTTGACTCTGTGCCCTACCCGGCAGCCTCGCTTGTCCCGGCAGGCTGCCCGGCAGGCATTAGCAGTTTGAGGATCTCTTCCTCCTCGGCCCGGCTCACCGCATCCACTGCATCCGCCTCGTCCAAGGAGTACCCAAACTCGCCCGCGGCCTCAGCTACGGCTGCCTCCTCCATGCTGGTGGTGATATACGCCAAATCCCGGTCGGTGGTGTCGCGGGTGAGACCCTTCTTCTCATCGAGATTGATCGGCAGCTCAACCAAGTTGTCGAAGAAGGTTTGTGCAGTTTCATCTGAAGGCGCCAGCCAAGTGGGGTCAACCCCGTGGGAGTCGCACAGCGGCATCGCCGCGCGGATAGCACTAAGTGACGAATTGTTACATAGTGGAACTACCCCCCGCGACGGGGCAAACCACTCCGGGTGCTTGGCGTCGTGCTTGAACAGCTCACGGAGCATCCCCTTTAGCTCCAGGACAGTGAAGTTATAGTTGAGTCCGGGGCGTAGCCTCATACAGTCTGCCGCGTTGCCGAAATCCCAAGCAGACCTCTTCCTCTCCTGCAAGGGGGCAATGCGGCGGCGAAGGAAATCTGCCCCGACCTCACCTACAGTAAGGTTGGCTTGCCGGAGACGAACAATCCTAGTGAGAGCTATCTTCAGCTTCTCGTCCTCCGGGGCCAGATCGCTCCAATCCTTGCCGCGCACTATTGCGGCTCGTCGCGGGGAAGTAAATTGCTGGGGTTTCATCCTCCAGGACCCCGCACCAGTCAGCCCTCCACTCCTCCCACTTGCCGCGGAGCTCTCCAATCAAGTACGCCTCTTTCTTATTGAGCCTAAAGATCCAAGAGATCCCACCGGACAGGGGAGACCCAGACTCTACCCGAGGTGTGAAAAAATGGCGGAAGAGGGCTACGTTGGGGGTGACTCCGACAAAGTTTTCGCACAGATGTGCGAAAATGGCCATGGTTAAGACTGCGTTCGGGGTGAAATCTAGAAGATGTAATCCATATGTGTTCATAACATCGCAGAAGAACTCGGAGTATGGAGGGCAGAGTCTGCAATGGAAGAACAGGGCGAAGTAAGGATAACCTCCCGGGAACATGTCGCAGGCTTCGGCGGGGAGAACTCTGGTGCGCGGGTGAGCTTTCATCTTCCTCGACCTGAAGAGGTAGTACTTGTCCTTCAGCTCCCTCGCACCGAGCCTCGGCGGGAAGACCACCATCCTCTTCCGCATTGCTGCTAGCTTCGCCGCCCGGTCGGTCTTTGCGGTTTTCGCCTTGTCGCTCTTCGGGGCCATGGCGGGGACAGCGAGGGAGGCGGGCGGCGCTGGGGAGGTTGGCGGCGGCGGAAGAAGGGTGGAGCTCCACTCTCTTTCGACCTTTGGGGAGGAGGAGAGCGGCGGGGTTTTCTGGAGGTTGAAGACGCAATGAAGCAATGGGGGAAACTGCCCCTGTTTCCTCTGCTTTTAAGGGGAGTGGGGGACGTTCCGCATTTTCCCATTAAAGAAACAGGCCACGATCTCTCCCACGACGTCGCAATCGACGCGTGCCGTTAGGGAGGGACACGGCGGATACGGAGGGGGATAAGGCGCGCCGTGGGCCGCGGGTGCCCGTGCACTGTTTTGGGCCTGGCCCAACAGCGCTCGGCACCGTGTGTGGCCCAGGCCCGGGGGCTCCTGTCGGTGTACTAAAGTAGGGGTACCTTAGTATCCCGACTTGTGCACGGGCAGTAGCAGCGTCCCGTGGTCGGGCTCGCCACGCGCCCGCCAAGGCCCGCTCTGGATCCTTTAGAACCATTCAAGAACAAAGTATTCAAGTTAAAGAAACAAGGCCCCGGCAAGAGGAGCTTGTCGGGAAGGTCGTACCAGGCTCAAGACCACCCCTTTAGTACGAGACCCTGGCAGGAGGAGCCTGCCAGGAAGGCCAAAGCATGGCTTTTCAGAAGACTCGCCGTGGCGCATCGCGCGCCCCGGCAAGGCCCGGAGAGCGACAAGCTTATGGGCGCGGCAAGGTAGCGGTCGCGGCAAGGCGCTTGCCGCGGCAAGCTTTCACTGTGTGCCCGCGCTCCAGCTCATCTGCCCACGCGTCGCCCTGGGGCCCTTCCAGGGGCACGTGGCGGAGGGCTGTGCAGCCTGGGGTACACGGTGGCAAGCCACGATGACGAGGCCACCATCATGGCGAACGGAGACGCCCGGACAGACGCTTTTTCCACTATTTGGGGTGACGGCAACGGGCATTCAATGCCCTTGTCCCCACCGTCAGGGTTAGGTACAAAACACTGTACATACACTATTGCAACTACCACCACTTTTACGTTTTTACCCTCAACTACGTTGCCACCTGTCGGTGACCCATTTGACCTATAAAAGGAGGCCCATGCACAACGTAGAAGGGGTTCCGAACTCTCGATCACTCCCACTCTCGGTGTAGCTAGCCTCAAGCACTGTAGATCTTCTTGCTCCCGAGCCAAGAACTCAATAACAAACCAAGGCAGGAGTAGGGTTTTACGCATCCATGCGGCCCGAACCTGGGTAAACTGCTCGTGTGCGCACCTCGTTCTGCTCTTCGTGCTCCCTCCGCTCCCTTGCCGTACCGAAAAGGGGCTCCGGTCCCATAGGTGTTCGTGGGCGATCAGTTTCCCCGACACCATGCCTCCTATGGAGTTGCTCCAATGGAGTTGTTTGCTGTAGGATATGTCTACTTCATGTCCATGCTTATTGTCACCATGTTTGAGTGTTGTAGAGTATATATTTCTTGCTCCAAAGTTGCTATGTGGCTGTTAATTTCAGCTTTGCATTGAATCTTGTTTCGTGTGTATGTGTTGAACCGTTGCTCCGTTTTGAGCGTGCCCTATATGAAACTTGTGTGATTTTGCATGGAGAATCATAATATCATGTTGTTAACATGTTTGGAGTGTGTTTGCTTGATGTTTGAGTGCATCTTGCACCGTTGCCATGCTTGTCTTGTTTTGCTCATATCTTCTAGACCGTAGCTCCGAATTAAACAAACTTTATATGAAACTTGACTATAATTTCGTGTAGATAATCATGGTGCATGTTAACTTGATTTTTACCAACTTTAACTTAAGGTTTGTTCAGATCTGTACCAATTTCATTATATGCATATGAGGACTTACCGGATTTGCTTTATGTGGATTCCGGCCTCATTTAAACTTGTTGCCTTGTGTTGTTCTTGTGTGCTTCATCCCTTGACATGTATTGCATCATACATGCATCATACGTGCATCGTGTTGATTGTGCATTGCACCTTGTTAGATTTCATGCCTCGTTGTGTTCTTGTGTTGAGTAGAGCCGGAAGCCGAGAACGAGAACGAGGTTACTACCGAGATTGAGTACGAGGAGCCGTCTTACGATCCCATCAACGAGTCGACAGGCAAGATAACCTGACCCAGATATCATTACTATCTTTGCCTATTGCTAGAAGTCTCGCTCTTTAGCTTATTGCCTCGATGCCCATGTTTGTTTGTCAGCCTCCTATTGTAACCATGAATCTGTCTAACCACCCAACCTAGCAAACCTTTGTTTGGCTACGTAAGCTTCGCTCAGCCCCTCTTATAGCATTGCTAGTTGCAGGAGAAGATTTGAAGATTCTTGCTTCATGTTGAAGTTATTGTTGGGATATCACACTATATAAACTCTTTAACTAAATCATCTTTATATTGGTAATGGGTGGAAGGCTAAGCCTCTTGCTTGGTGATTTGTTCCACTCATGACGCCCTAGGAACCGTATAAACCGGTGTTATGTCCCTTGATCTTGCGTTCCTCACACGGTTGGGTTTATGGGACCCCCTTGATAAACCGCTTAGCGCTAAGGCTTTTCTAGCAAGTCCCAACATTGGTACTACATTTGCCTAAACAACTAAAACTTGCATAGGGAGTTATAAACCCTCTTCTTAATCAACAACCCGGGCCAGTGCTCCACATGAGTGTTGGTCCAAACTGGGGAGTCTGCGGGGCCACCTCGAGGAAACTCAAGGGCTGGTAAAAACCTGTAGAATCGCCCATCCGGTCGTGGCCTGAGACGAGATACACGCGGCTACTATCAGGGTGTCGGCACGCCGGGAGGATTTGCTGGATTAGTTTTACCTTAGTCGGAATATCTTGAGCACTTGATTCCGAGAATACTCGGGCCTTCCCACCTTGGAGTTGCGACTCCGCATATCGTGAGCTTGTCATGGGCTAAGTTGGGACACCCCTGCAGGGTTTTGAACTTTCGAAATCCGTGCCCGTGGTTATGTGGCAGATGGGAATTTGTTAATATCCGGTTGTAGAAAACTTGACACCATGTCCAGAACACACTACCAACGTGAGTAACCGTGACGGTCATTTTCCGAAAGGGGTTCGGGAAGTGAACACGGTGGGGTTATGATTGACGTGCTTAGATAGGATCACTTCGTGATCACTTTGACACTCGTGGCACTCCTCTTCTCGCTCTAAACACGTAAGCTAGTGCTAGTGCAGCTGCAACCTTTATCTTTCTTCAGCCTTGCTCCACACCCAAGGCTTAGATAGTTTTGCTACCCGGGAACGGGATTGTTGAGTCCTCCGTGGCTCACAGATTCTACAACACCAGATGTAGGTACTATGGTGAACTACTCAGGTGACGGCACGGAGCTGTACTGGGAGTTCGATGAAGAACGTAGTCGATACTATGTGCACTATCCCGATGATCTGTAGTGGTTTCTACTAGGGGCGATTCGGACCTTGTGGCTTTATGTATTGGTATCTTTCATTTGGATCTTCGTCCGTAGTCGGACTGTGATGTTATTTGGATGATGATTTGCTTATGTAATGTATTGTGTGACGTGGCGAGTGTAAGCCAACTATCCTTTTGCAATTTCATCCCTATTTTTACATGAGTCGTGCAAAGATACCATACTTGAGATCATTCTAGTATGGGCTTATACCTTTAAGTCGTGCCTCGACACGTAGGAGGTATAATCCCATCCTGGGCATTACAGCCTCCCAACGAGCGCTATTGTTTTACGCCCTTAGCTAGGCATAAAGCAAGGATCTAAGTTGTGTCATCCTTGTTTTCGAATTCCTTAGGGTTATTCTTGTCATAGGGTTTTGTAAAGACAACATAAAACATATTATCCATATAAACCTTAGCATTTCGAAGTTGGTTTTTGTCATATCCCCTTTGATTTCCAGCAACAATCCAAGAGTGATGTTGGTTAATATTATTGAAAACTTGTTGGATGATATCTAAAACGGGGACTTCCTTTTTAAGTTTCTCATCAAAGATTTTATTATCCCCAAGCAAATGCCTTAGCACATAATCAATATTTTAAATAATTTCATCTATCACGAGTTTTTCACAATTCATACCATGAAAATCAAAGATTTCCCTAGCTTCTCGTATTATGTAATCAAAATCATTCAATAGGACAAGGGTGGCCAACTTTTTAGCCCTATGATTCTTTATAATGGGAAGCTCAAAAAACAATCTTTGCAAAGTAGGATGAGTATGAATAAATTTACTTTCGAGTTTCAAAACTAGTGCTGAAATAGCATCCGCATACTATCTAGTAGTTCTAAGTATAGGAGCATCATCAAGACTTAGATTCCCAACACAATTGAAAAATTCTTGGATACGTTATTTTCCCATAACATTCCCTTGCCCCAAGATAAAAGTTTTAGCATCCAGAATTCCCGTACGTCCAATCTTAGGAGTTAGGCCATCATCCGTTGGTGCCATACCGAAATCACTCATGATTGCAAGCAAAGAATAGATCTGGCGAGAAAATGGCGAACGAAAAAGAGGGTGAATAAAACAACAAATTTTTTTGAAGTGGGGGAGTGAAAACGAGAGGCAAATGGCAAATAATGTAAATTGCGTGGAGATGAGATTTGTGATTAGGAACCTCGTATATGTTGAAGATCCTCTCCGACAACGGCGCCAGAAATTCCTTTTGATGCTTGCTAGAACTATGTCGGTATTTCCCCAAAGAGGAAGGGATGATGCAGCACAATAAAGGTAGGTATTTCCCTCAGTGATCAGACCAAGGTTATCGAAGCAGTAGGAGAACCAAGTAACACAACGTAAACGACACCTGCACACAAATAACAAATACTCGCAACCCGACGTGTAAAAGGGGTTGTCAATCCCTTTCGGGTAATGGCGCCTAGAGATAGGCAAACGAACGTGAGAGAGTTGTAAATATTGATAGATAGAACGCCAAATAAGATAAATTGCAGCAAGGTATTTTTGTATTTTTGGTTTAATAGATATGAAAATAAAAGCAAAGGAAAAGTAGATCACAAAGGCAAATAATATAAGAAAGAGACTCGGGGGCCGTAGGTTTCACTAGTGGCTTCTCTCGAGAAAATAACAAATGGTGGGTGAACAAATTACTATTGGGCAATTGATAGAACTTCAAATAATCATGACGATATCTAGGCAATGATCATTATATAGGCATCACGTCCAAGATTAGTAGACCGACTCCTGCCTGCATCTACTATTATTACTCCACACATTGACCGCTATCCAGCATGCATCTAGTGTATTAAGTTCATGGAAAACGGAGTAATGCAATAAGAACGATGTCATGATGTAGACAAGATCTATTTATGTAGAAATAGACCCCATCATTTTATCCTTAGTAGCAAGTCGGTTCCCCTTCTATCACTGGGATAAAGCACCGTAAGATCGAACCCACTACAAAGCACCTCTTCCCATTGCAAGATAAATAGATCAAGTTGGCCAAACAAAACCCAAATATTGAAGAAGAAATATGAGGCTATAATCAATCATGCATATAAGAGATCAAATAAGACTCAAATAACTTTCATGGATATAAAAGATAGACCTGATCATAAACTCAAAGTTCATCGAATCCCAACAAACACACCGCAAAAATAGTTACATCATATGGATCTCCAAGATACCATTGTATTGATAATCAAAAGAGAGAGAGAGGAAGCCATCTAGCTACTAACTACGGACCCGTAGGTCTACAAAGAACTACCCATGCATCATCGGAGAGGCACCAATGGAAGTGGTGAACCCCTCCGTGATGGTGTCTAGATTGGATCTGGTGGTTTCGGACTCTGCAACGGATGGAATTGATTTTCGTTGACTCCCCTAGGGTTTCCGGAATATCTGGGTATTTATAGAGCAAAGAGGCGGTCCGGGGGCACCCGAGGTGGGCACAACCCACCAGGGCGCGCCTGGGCCTCCTGGCGCGCCCTGGTGGGTTGTGCTCCCGTCAGAGCACCCCCCAGGCGCTTCTCCGGCCCAATGGATGTCCTTAGGTCCAAAAAAATCCACAAAAAGTTTCGCTGCGTTTGGACTCTGTTTGGTATTAATTTCATGCGATGTAGAAAACATGCAGAAAACAACAACTGGCACTTAGCACTATGTCAATATGTTAATACCAAAAAATTTGATAGAAAATGACTGTAAAATGATTATAAAACATCCAAGAATGATAATATAACAACATGGAACAATAAAAAATTATAGATACGTTGGAGACGTATCAATGGGCATCCAAGGGAGATATAGTAATAACTTTCATATATAGAGTATTGAATGCTATGAGAAGTTTGATTCCATGCAATTGTTTTGATATATGAAGATGGTGATATTACAGTCATGCTAGTGAGTAATTGTGAATTGGTAGAAATACTTGTGTTAAATTTTGTGATTCCGATAGCATGCACGTATGGTGAATCATTATGTGATGATCAGAGCATGATTTATTTATTGATTGTCATCCTTTGTGTGGAGGTCGGGATCACGCGATGGTTAACTCCTACCAACCCTTCCCCTAGGAGCATGCGTCTTATACTTTGTTTCGATAGCTAACAAACTTTTGTAATAAGTATGTGAGTTCTTATTGATTAATGTTAAGTCCATGGATTATACACACTCTCACCCTTCCACCATTGCTAGCCACTCTAGTACCGCGCAACTTTCGCTGGTGCATTCAACCACCTTACACCCTTCCTCAAAACAGCCACCATACCTACCTATTATGGCATTTCCATAGCCATTCTGAGATATATTGCGATGCAACTTCCACCGTTCCGTCATTATGAGTTTTTACCTTGAGTTGTAATCTTTGAGTTGTAAGTAAATAAAAGTGTGATGATCATCATTATTAGAGCATTGCCCCATGTGAGGAAAGGATGATGGAAGCTATGATTCCCTCAGAAGTTGGGATGAGTCTCCAGACTTTATGAGAAATAAAATAGACCAAAGAAGCCCAAATAAAATAAAAGATGCCAAAGAAGCCCAATAAAAGAGAGAGAGAGAGAGAGAGAGAGAGAGAGAGAGAGGGAGAGAGAGAGAGAAAGAGAGAAAAGAGAGAAGGGATAATGTTACTATCCTTTTCCACACTTGTGCTTCAAAGTAGCACCATGATCTTCATGATAGAGAGTCTCCTATGTTGTCACTTTCATATACTAGTGGGAATTTTTCATTATATAACTTATCTTGTATATTCCAATGATGGGCTTCCTAAAATTACCCTAGGTCTCCGTGAGCAAGCAAGTTGGATGCATACCCACTTAGTTTCCTTTTGAGCTTTCATAAACTTATAGCTCTAGTGCATCCGTTGCATGGCAATCCCTACTTACTCACATTGATATATATATTGATGGGCATCTCCATAGCCCGTCGATACGCCTAGTTGATGTGAGACTATCTCCTTCATTTTTTCTTCTCCACAACCATCATATTCTATTGCACCCATAGTGCTATATCCATGGCTCACGCTCATGTATTACGTGAAATTTGAAAAAGTTTGAGAATAGTAAAGTGTGAAACATTTGGTAGACTAATATCGGGGTTGTGCATGATTTAATACTTTGTGTGATGAAGATGGAGCATAGCCACACTCTATGACTTTGTAGGAATGACTTTCTTTGGCCAAGTTATTTTGAGAAGACATGATTTCTTTATTAGTATGCTTGAAGTATTATTGTTTTTATGTCAATATTAAACTTTTGTTTTGAATCTTATGGATCTGAACATTCATGCCACAATAAAGAAGAATTACATTGATAAATATGTTAGGTAGCATTCCACATAAAAAATTATGTTTTTATCATTTACCTACTCGAGGATGAGCAGGAATTAAGCTTGGGGATGCTGATACGTCTCCAATGTATCTATAATTTTTGATTGTTTCATGCTATTATATTATCTGTTTTAGATGTTTTATATGTATTAATATGCTATTTTATATTATTTTTGGGACTAACTTATTAATCTAGAGCCCAGTGCCGGTTCCTGATTTTTCCTTGTTTTTTAGTTTCGCAGAAAAGGAATATCAAACGGAGTTTCATGTCTACTACATAACTTGTCCTTGTAGACTCGTGTTGGGCCTACAAGCGTAGAGTTTTGTAGGATAGTAGCAATTTTCCCTCCAGTGGATGACCTAAGGTTTATCAATCCGTGGGAGGCGTATGATGAAGATGGTCTCTCTCAAGCAACCCATGCAACCAAATAACAAAGAGTCTCTTGTGTCCCCAACACACGCAATACAATGGTAAATTGTATAGGTGCACTAGTTCGGCAAAGATGGTACAAGTGTAATATGGATGGTAGATATAGGTTTTTGTAATATGAAAATATAAAAACAGCAAGGTAACTAATGATAAAAGTGAGCACAAACGGTATCGCAATGCTTAGAAACAAGGCCTAGGGTTCATACTTTCACCAGTGCAAGTTCTCTCAACAATGATAACATAATTGGATCTTATAACAATCCCTCAACGTGCAACAAAGAGTCACTCCAAAGTCACTAATAGCGGAGAACAAACGAAGAGATTATTGTAGCGTACGAAACCACCTCAAAGTTATTCTTTCTGATCAATCTATTGGGCTATTCCTATAAGTGTCACAAACAACCCTAGAGTTCATACTAAAATAACATCTTAAGACACACATAAACCAAAACCGTAATGTCACCTAGATACT
This sequence comes from Secale cereale, assembly GCA_902687465.1. Classification (NCBI taxonomy): domain Eukaryota; kingdom Viridiplantae; phylum Streptophyta; class Magnoliopsida; order Poales; family Poaceae; genus Secale; species Secale cereale. The sequence goes on from LR738711.1 coordinate 666,835,544, forward strand.
CCAATGTCACCACAAGTATCTGCGGGTTTGATTATACGATATGCATCACACAATCCTAGATTCATCTATTGAAACCAACACGAAGAACTTCAAAGAGTGTCCCAAAGTTTCTACTGGAGAGTCAAGACGAAAACGTGTGCCAACCCCTATGCATAAGTTCACAAGGTCACTGAACCCGCAAGTTGATCACCAAAACCTACATCAAGTGGATCACGTGAATATCCCACTGTCACCACAGATAAGCACATTCAAGATATACACCAAGTGTTATCAGATCCTTAAAGACTCAATCCGATAAGATAACTTCAAAGGGAAAACTCAATCCATTACAAGAAGGTAGAGGGGGAGACACATCATAAGATCCAACTATAATAGCAAAGCTCGCGGTACATCAAGATCATGCCAGATCAAGAACACGAGAGAGAGAGATAGAGAGAGAGAGAGAGAGAGAGAGAGAGAGAGAGAGAGAGAGAGAGAGAGAGAGAGAGAGATCAAACACATAGCTATTGGTACATACCCTCAGCCCCGAGGGTGAACTACTCCCTCCTCGTCATGGAGACCGTCGGGATGATGAAGATGGCCACCGGTAATGGTTTCCCCCCAGCAGGGTGCCGGAATGGGCTCCCGATTGGTTTTTCTTGGCTACAGAGGCTTGCGGCGGCGGAAATCCCGATCTAGGTTTATTTTTGGAGGTTTCCCTATTTATAAGATTTTTTGACGTCAGGGACACAAGTCAGGGGGACCCACAAGGCGATGACAGGGTAGGGAGGCGCGCCCTAGGGGGGCGCCCCCACCCTTGTGGTGGCCTCGTGGCTTTTCTGGTCCATCTCCGCCACTCCGTGGGCTTCTTTTGGCCCATAAAAAATCACCGTAAATTTTTAGGTCAATTGGACTCCGTTTGATATTCCTTTTCCGCGAAACTCAAAAACAAGGAAAAAAAGAAACTAGCACTTGGCTCTGGGTTAATAGGTTAGTCCCAAAAATCATATAAAATAGCATATGAATGGATATAAAACATCCAAGAAAGATAATATAATTGCATGGAACAATAAAAAATTATAGATATGTTGGAGACGTATCAAGCACCCCCCAAGCATAATCCAGCTCGTCCTCGAGTAGGTAAATGATAAAAATGGATTTTTTTTATGTGGAATGCTACCTAACATATTTATAAATGCAATCTCTTTATTGTGGCGTGAATATTTATATCCGTATGTTTCAAGCAAAAGTTTATCTTGACATGAGAACAATAATATTTCAAGCATTCTAGATAGTAAATTATTTAAGCTTCAAAAGTAACATGGCTAAAGAAAGTTATCCCCACAAAAATCATATAGCCTTATTATGCTCCCTCTTTTCAACACAGGGTAATCTTGCCCACCCTGGTGTCAGCCAAGCAATTGGTTCATACTTTTTAATGTGCTTAAGCCTTTTCAACTTTTCACGCAATATATGAATGTGAGCCATGGATATAGCTCTATGGGTGGACTAGAAGGTGGTAATAGACAAAAGTGGGGAGAAAGTCTCACATCAACTAGGCAAATTAATGGTCTATGGATATGTCCATCAATTGATATCAATGTGAGCAAGTAGGGATTGCCATGTAACTGATGCACTAGAGCTATAAGTGTATGAAAGCTCAAAATAAAACTAGTGGGTGTGCATCAACTTGCTTGCTCATGAAGACCTAGGGCATTTGAGGAAGCCCATCGTTGGAATATACAAGCCAAGTTCTATAATGAAAAATTCCCAGTAGTATATTAAAGTGACAACATAGGAGACTCTCTATCATGAAGAATATGGTGCTACTTTGAAGCACAAGTGTGGAAAAGGATAGTAACATTGTCCCTTCTCTCTTTTTCTCTCATTTTTTTAAGAGTCCTCCTTTTTTTGGAGTCTCCTTTTCTCCTTTTTTGGAGACTCTTTTGGCCTCTCTTTTTTATACCTCACATGGGACAATGTTCTAATAATGATGATCATCACACTTTTATTTACTTACAACTCGATACTAGAACAAAGATATGACTATATATGAATGCCTCCGGCGGTGTACTGGGATGTGCAATGACCAAGAGTCACATGTATATAAAAATATGAATGGCAGCTATGCCACAAATACTATGTCAACTACATGATCATGCAAACAATATGACAATGATGATGCGTGTCATAATAAATGGAACGGTGGAGTTACATGGCAATATATCTTGGAATGGCTATGGAAATGCCATAATAGGTACGTATGGTGGCTGTTTTGAGGAAGGGTAAAAGGTGGTTTGATGCACGGGCTAAAGTTGCGCGTCACTAGAGTGGCTAGCAAGGTGGAAGGGTGAGAGTGCGTATAATCCATGGATTCAACATTAGTCATAAAGTACTCACATACTTATTGCAAAAAGGTTTATTATCCCTCGAAGCAAAGTACTACTACACATGCCCCTAGGGGGCATGTTGGTAGGAGTTAACCATCGCGCGCCACCAACCTTCACACAAAGGTAAACAATCAAGACACGAGCGCTTCAATTCGGTTACACAGTTAGGTGACCATACGTGCATGCTATGGGAATCACGAACCTTAACACAATTATTTCCTCAATCCCACAATTTACTACTAGCATGATTCTAATATTACCATCCTCATATCTCAAAACAATCACAAGGAATCAATACTTCTCATACTATTAAATCCTCTATATGAAAGTTTTTATTATATCTCCCTTGGATACCCATCATATTAGTACTAAATTCATAACCCAAGCAAATTACCATGCTGTTTAGAGACTCTCAAAATAATACAAGTGAAGCATGAGAATTCATCAATTTCTATAAAATAAAACCACTGTCGTGCTCTAAAAAGATATAAGTGAAGCACTAGAGCAACTAACAAACTACTCCAAAAGGATATAAGTGGAGATCAATGAGTAGTCAAATAATTAACTAGCTATGAGAAGACCCTCTCTCATTTAAGAATTTCAGATATTAAGTACTTCATTCAAACAACAAGCAAAACAAAATAAAATGGCAATGCAAGGATAACACATATCATGTGAAGAGGCAAAACTTAGGCTAACCCGATATTAACCGATAATTTGTGATGAAAAAGGTGGGATGCCTACCGGGGAATCCCCAAGCCTAGATGCTTGAGACTTCATGAAATATTATCTTGGGATGCCTTGGGCATCCCCAAGCTTGAGCTTTTGTGTCTCCTTAATTCCTCTCATGTCGCGGTTTCCCTAAATCTCAAAACCTTCATCCACACAAAACTCAACAAGAACTATGCTCCCTCTTTTGAACTTAGGGTAATCATGCCCACCCCGGTGTCAGCCAAGCAATTGGTTCGTACTTTTTAACGCGCTTAAGCCTTTTCAACTTTTCACGCAATATATGAACGTGAGCCATGGATATAGCTCTATGGGTGGATTAGAAGGTGGTAATAGACAAAAGTGGGGAGAAAGTCTCACATCAACTAGGCAAATTAATGGTCTATGGATATGTCCATCAATTCATATCAATGTGAGCGATTAGGGATTGCCACGTAACTGATGCACTAGAGCTATAAGTGTATGAAAGCTCAAAAGAAAACTAGTGGGTGTGCATCAACTTGCTTGCTCATGAAGACCTAGGGCATTTGAGGAAGCCCATCGTTGGAATATACAAGCCAAGTTCTATAATGAAAAATTCCCACTAGTATATGAAAGTGACAACATAGGAGACTCTCTATCATGAAGAACATGGTGCTACTTTGAAGCACAAGTGTGGAAAAGGATAGCAACATTGTCCCTTCTCTCTTTTTCTCTCATTTTTTTAAGAGTCCTCCTTTTTTTGGAGTCTCCTTTTCTCCTTTTTTGGAGACTGTTTTGGCCTCTCTTTTTTATACCTCACATGGGACAATGTTCTAATAATGATGATCATCACACTTTTATTTACTTACAACTCGATACTAGAACAAAGATATGACTATATATGAATGCCTCAGGCGGTGTACCGGGATATGCAATGACCAAGAGTGACATGTATATAAAAATATGAATGGCAGCTATGCCACAAATACTATGTCAACTACATGATCATGCAAACAATATGACAATGATGATGCGTGTCATAATAAATGGAACGGTGGAGTTACATGGCAATATATCTTGGAATGGCTATGGAAATGCCATAATAGGTAGGTATGGTGGCTGTTTTGAGGAAGGGTATAAGGTGGTTTGATGCACGGGCTAAAGTTGCGCGTCACTAGAGTGGCTAGCAAGGTGGAAGGGTGAGAGTGCGTATAATCCATGGATTCAACATTAGTCATAAAGTACTCACATACGTATTGCAAAAAGGTTTATTATCCCTCGAAGCAAAGTACTACTCCCTCCGTTCCTTAATATAAGGTGTATTATTTTTTCAAAAAGTCAAACTTGTCTAACTTTGACCAAGTTTATAGACAAAAATATCAATGTGTAGACTACCAAACCATTATCACTAGATTGACCATGAAGTATATTTTTATATTTTATATATTTAGTGTTGTAAATCTTTATATATTTTGCTATAAAGTTGGTCAAACATAGGATACGTTTGACTTTTTGAAAAACTAATACACCTTATATTTAGGAACGGAGGGAGTACTACACATGCCCCTAGGGGGCATGTTGGTAGGAGTTAACCATCGCGCGCCACCAACCTTCACGCAAAGGTAAACAATCAAGACACGAGCGCTTCAATTCGGTTACACAGTTAGGTGACCGTACGTGCATGCTATGGGAATCACGAACCTTAACACAATTATTTCCTCAATCCCACAATTTACTACTAGCATGATTCTAATATTACCATCCTCATATCTCAAAACAATCACAAGGAATCAATACTTCTCATACTATTAAATCCACTATACGATTTTTTTATCATATCTCCCTTGGATACCCATCATATTAGTACTAAATTCATAACCCAAGCAAATTACCATGCTGTTTAGAGACTCTCAAAATAATACAAGTGAAGCATGAGAATTCATCAATTTCTATAAAATAAAACCACTGTCGTGCTCTAAAAAGATATAAGTGAATCACTAGAGCAACTAACAAACTACTCCAAAAGGATATAAGTGGAGATCAATGAGTAGTAAAATAATTAACTAGCTATGAGAAGACCCTCTCTCATTTAAGAATTTCAGATATTAAGTACTTCATTCAAACAACAAGCAAAACAAAATAAAATGGCAATGCAAGGATAGCACATATCATGTGAAGCGGCAAAACTTAGGCTAACCCGATATTAACCGATAATTTGTGATGAAAAAGGTGGGATGCCTATCGGGGAATCCCCAAGCCTAGATGCTTGAGACTTCTTGAAATATTATCTTGGGATGCCTTGGGCATCCCCAAGCTTGAGCTTTTGTGTCTCCTTAATTCCTCTCATGTCGCGGTTTCCCTAAATCTCAAAACCTTCATCCACACAAAACTCAACAAGAACTATTCTCCCTCTTTTCAACACATGGTAATCATGCCCACCCCGATGTCAGCCAAGCAATTGGTTCATACTTTTTAACGCGCTTAAGCCTTTTCAACTTTTCACGCAATATATGAACGTGAGCCATGGATATAGCTCTATGGGTGGATTAGAAGGTGGTAATAGACAAAAGTGGGGAGAAAGTCTCACATCAACTAGGCAAATTAATGGTCTATGGATATGTCCATCAATTGATATCAATGTGAGCGAGTAGGGATTGCCATGTAACTGATGCACTAGAGCTATAAGTGTATGAAAGCTCAAAAGAAAACTAGTGGGTGTGCATCAACTTGCTTGCTCATGAAGACCTAGGGCATTTGAGGAAGTCCATCGTTGGAATATACAAGCCAAGTTCTATAATGAAAAATTCCCACTAGTATATGAAAGTGACAACATAGGAGACTCTCTATCATGAAGAACATGGTGCTACTTTGAAGCACAAGTGTGGAAAAGGATAGTAACATTGTCCCTTCTCTCTTTTTCTCTCATTTTTTAGGAGTCCTCCTTTTTTTTGGAGTCTCCTTTTCTCCTTTTTTGGAAACTGTTTTGGCCTCTCTTTTTTATACCTCACATGGGACAATGTTCTAATAATGATGATCATCACACTTTTATTTACTTACAACTCGATACTAGAACAAAGATATGACTATATATGAATGCCTCCGGCGGTGTACCGGGATGTGCAATGACCAAGAGTGACATGTATATAAAAATATGAATGGCAGCTATGCCACAAATACTATGTCAACTACATGATCATGCAAACAATATGACAATGATGATGCGTGTCATAATAAACGGAACGATGGAGTTACATGGCAATATATCTTGGAATGGCTATAGAAATGCCATAATAGGTAGGTATGGTGGCTGTTTTGAGGAAGGGTATAAGGTGGTTTGATGCACGGGCTAAAGTTGCGCGTCACTAGAGTGGCTAGCAAGGTGGAAGGGTGAGAGTGCGTATAATCCATGGATTCAACATTAGTCATAAAGAACTCACATACTTATTGCAAAAAGGTTTATTATCCCTCGAAGCAAAGTACTACTACACATGCCCCTAGGGGGCATGTTGGTAGGAGTTAACCATCGCGCGCCACCAACCTTCACGCAAAGGTAAACAATCAAGACACGAGCGCTTCAATTCGGTTACATAGTTAGGTGACCATACGTGCATGCTATGGGAGTCACGAACCTTAACACAATTATTTCCTCAATCCCACAATTTACTACTAGCATGATTCTAATATTACCATCCTCATATCTCAAAACAATCACAAGGAATCAATACTTCTCATACTATTAAATCCTCTATATGAAAGTTTTTATTATATCTCCCTTGGATACCCATCATATTAGTACTAAATTCATAACCCAAGCAAATTACCATGCTGTTTAGAGACTTTCAAAATAATACAAGTGAAGCATGAGAATTCATCAATTTCTATAAAATAAAACCACTGTCGTGCTCTAAAAAGATATAAGTGAAGCACTAGAGCAACTAACAAACTACTCCAAAAGGATATAAGTGGAGATCAATGAGTAGTCAAATAATTAACTAGCTATGAGAAGACCCTCTCTGATTTAAGAATTTCAGATATTAAGTACTTCATTCAAACAACAAGCAAAACAAAATAAAATAGCAATGCAAGGATAGCACATATCATGTGAAGAGGCAAAACTTAGGATAACCCAATACTAACCGATAATTTGTGATGAAAAATGTGGGATGTCTATCGGGGAATCCCCAAGCCTAGATGCTTGAGACTTCTTGAAATATTATCTTGGGATGCCTTGGGCATCCCCAAGCTTGAGCTTTTGTGTCTCCTTAATTCCTCTCATGTCGCGGTTTCCCTAAATCTCAAAACCTTTATCCACACAAAACTCAACAAGAACTCGTGAGATAAGTTAGTATAAATCAACTCAAAACCTTAACATTCTCAACTGTACCAAATCACTAAAATAATAATTTGACATTGCATACTAATTGCCTCTGCATATTTAATACTCTTATCCTCAAATAGAATCATTAAACATGCAAACATATGCAAACATACAACAATCTGTCTAAGCAGGACACTCTGTAAATAGTGGAATTGTTATCATACTTACCTATCTCTAAAAATTCTGAAAAATTAACACGTTATATAGAACTTATTCATGCTAACTTTGTAAAAATTTCAAGATTTATCACATTCTGACTATCCAGAAGAATTCAGACAATGATAGAAAACTTTCGGTTTTCAAACAGCAACATAAAGACTTGCAAAACAATCATGGTAAAGGCTATACTTGTCTTTTTATTGAAATAATAGATACCAAAAGTTATTCTAAATAGCAGTAAGCAAATTTACACAAAAGAAAATGATGCTCCAAGCAAAATACATATCATGTGGTGAATAAAAATATAGTCTCAAGTAAATTTACCGATAGACAAAGACGAAAGAGGGGGTGCCATCCGGGGCATCCCCAAGATTAGATGCTTGGTTGTCCTTGAATATTACCTTGGGGTGACTTGGGCTTCCCCAAGCTTAGGCTTTTGGCTCTCCTTATTCCATAGTCCATCAAATCTTTACCCAAAACTTGAAAACTTCACAACACAAAACTCAACAAAAAATCTTATGAGCTCCGTTAGTATAAGAAAGCAAATAACTACTTAGGTACTGTTGTGAACTCATTCTAAATTCATATTGGTGTTATATCTACCATATTCCAAATTCTCCATGGTTCATACCCTCCGATACTACTCATGGGTTCATCAAAATAAGCAAACAACACATGAAAAACATAATCAGTTTAAAACAGAACAATCTGTAGCAATCTGAAAACTTTACAAACTTCTAGAACCCTAAAAATTCTGAAAAATTAGGACAACGTAGGAAATTTGTTTATAAATCATTGTTACAAACTACAGCTAATTATCACGTTCCAGTGATTTATTGAATTTTCTGCACTTGACACAAAACTTTCTATTTTTGCACAGAATCAAATCAACTATCATCCACACTATCGCAAAGGCTTTACTTGGCACTTTATTGAAACAAAATATATAAAACATGATTACTACAGTATCTTAATCATGTGAACACACAAAAATAGAAGGTAAAAGTATTGGGTTGTCTCCCAACAAGTGCTTTTCTTTAACGCCTTTTTAGCTAGGCATGATGATTTCAATGATGCTCACATAGAAGTAAAGAATTGAAACGCAAAAAGAGCATCATGAATCGCATGACAAGCACATTTAAGTCTAACCCACTTCCAATGCATAGGGATTTTGTGAGCAAACAATTTATGGGAACATGAATCAACTAGCATAGGAAGGCAAAACAAGCAATACTTCAAAACTTTCAACACATAGAGAAGAAACGTGATATTATTGCAATTCCTACAAGCATATGTTCCTCTCTCGTAATAATTTTTAGTAGCATCATGAATGAATTCAACAATATGACTATCACAAACATCACTCCTTTCATGATGCATGAGCATAGAAACTTTACTACTCCCCACATAAGCAAAATTCTTCTCATTCATTTTAGTGGGAGGAGCAAACTCAACAAAATAACTATCATGTGATACTTGATTAAAATCATGATGACAAGTTTCATGGTTATTGGTATTCTTTATAACATAGGTGTCATCACAATAATCCTCATAAATAGGAGGCATGCCTTCATCATAATAAATTTGCTCGTCAAAACTTGGAGGATTAAAAATATCATCTTCATCAAACACAGCATCCCCAAGCTTGTAGCTTTGCATATCATTAGCATCATGGATATTCGAAAAATTCATACTAACAACATTGCAATCATGCTCATCATTCAAATATTTAGTGCCAAACATTTTATTGACTTCTTCTTCTAACACTTGAGCCCAATTTTCCTTTCCATCATTTTCACGAAAGACATTAAAAAGATGAAGCATATGAGGCAACCTCAATTCCATTTTTTTGTAGTTTTCTTTTATAAAACAAACTAGTGATAAAACAAGAAACTAAAAGATTCAATTGCAAGATATAAAGATATACCTTTAAGCATTCACCTCCATGGCGACGGCGCAAGAAAAGAGCTTCGTTTACGGGATTGAGTGCCGCTTACCTAGCCTCCCCGGCAACAACGCCAGAAAAGATCTTGATGTCTACTACACAACTTGTCCTTGTAGACTCGTGTTGGGCCTCCAAGCGCAGAGTTTTGTAGGACAGTAGCAATTTTCCCTCAAGTGGATGAACTAAGGTTTATCAATCCGTGGGAGGCGTAGGATGAAGATGGTCTCTCTCAAGCAACCCTGCAACCAAATAACAAAGTGTCTCCTGTGTCCCCAACACACTCAATACAATGGTAAATTGTATAGGTGCACTAGTTCGGCGAAGAGATGGTGATACAAGTGTAATATGGATGGTAGATATAGGTTTTTGTAATCTGAAAATATAAAAACAGCAAGGTAACTAATGATAAAAGTGAGCACAAACGGCATCACAATGCTTAGAAACAAGGCCTAGGGTTCATACTTTCACTAGTGCAAGTTCTCTCAACAATGATAACATAATTGGATCATATAACAATCCCTCAACGTGCAACAAAGAGTCACTCCAAAGTCACTAATAGCGGAGAACAAATGAAGAGATTATTGTAGGGTACGAAACCACCTCAAAGTTATTCTTTCTGATCAATCTATTGGGCTATTCCTATAAGTGTCACAAACAGCCCTAGAGTTTGTACTAAAATAACATCTTAAGACACACATCAACCAAAACCATAATGTCACATAGATACTCCAATGTCACCACAAGTATCCGCGGGTTTGATTATACGATATGCATCACACAATCTCATATTCATCTATTCAAACCAACAGAAAGAACTTCAAAGAGTGTCCCAGAGTTTCTACTGGAGAGTCAAGACGAAAACGTGTGCCAACCCCTATGCATAAGTTCACAAGGTCACTGAACCCGCAAGTTGATCACCAAAACTTACATCAAGTGGATCACGTGAATATCTCATTGTCACCATAGATAAGCACATTCAATATATACATCAAGTGTTATCAGATCCTTAAAGACTCAATCCGATAAGATAACTTCAAAGGGAAAACTCAATCCATTACAAGAAGGTAGAGGGGGAGAAACATCATAAGATCCAACTATAATAGCAAAGCTCGCGGTACAACAAGATCGTGCCAGATCAAGAACACGAGAGAGAGAGAGAGAGAGAGAGAGAGAGAGAGAGAGAGAGAGAGAGATCAAACACATAGCTATTGGTACATACCCTTAGCCCCGAGGGTGAACTACTCCCTCCTCGTCATGGAGACCGCCGGGGTGATGAAGAGGGCCACCGGTAATGGTTTCCCCCTCCAGCAGGGTGCCGGAACGGGCTCCCGATTGGTTTTTCATGGCTACAGAGGCTTGTGGCGGCGGAACTCCCGATCTAGGTTTATTTCGAAGGTTTTCCTATTTATAAGAATTTTTGGCGCCGGGGACAAGTCAGGGGGACCCAGGAGGCGACGACAAGGTAGGGGGCGTGCCCTAGAGTAGGGGGCCTCCCCACCCTTGTGGTGGCCTCGTGGCTCTTGTAGTCCATCTCCGGCACTCCGTGGGCTTCTTTTGGTCCATAAAAAATCACTGTAAATTATCAGGTCAATTGGACTCCGTTTGATATTCCTTTTCTGGAAAACTCAAAAACTAGGAAAAAACAGAAACTGGCACTGGGCTCTGGGTTAATAGGTTAGTCTCAAAAATCATATAAAATAGCATATAATCTATACTACTATTAAAAGAGCAAACATTTTCTTTCTTAAGATTACCCCGTCAAAGGTACCTAATCAAATTACTACCGTTAGATTATCTCACTTAATTAGGTCTAATGACTCGGATTAATCTAACCGCACGCCGTGTGTGCACATAGCAGTTATCCTTGGCAGACGAAATTTTCCACCGCACGCACAAGACGCCCCGAGGCTTGTGGCCCCCTCATCTCCTCCGTAATTTTCTATCATTCCTTTCTCTCCCTCCCAACCGTCTCGCATAATCCCCGAGATTGCAGTTCGGACGCCGCCGCCACCCGCCGAGGTGAGATCCCGCCCCACCTCGTGCACCAATGCCCGCCCTCTCGCGTATTCCCAATGAGGAAGACGACGAGAACCTTGGCCATGCCGCCGTCCTCTCCCCGTCGTTGCTCGTCCGGCTCCTTGACCGCGACGGAGACAGGGACGACAGTCTTCACCTCGATGGTCATGCGCTTGGTCTAGCCGTACTTGGAGATAGCGTCTGAGAGGAAGTTGACGAACGTCGTATTGGCCGGCACAGGGGCCAGCTCGCGGGCGCACTTGCGGCTGGCCAGGCTAGCCCGTACGGCGTCCCGCTGCTTGCCGAAGTCCTCCTCCTTCCTTTGAACCTTCACAGGGCCGTGGATGAGGCGGAAGAGCAGCTCGGCGAGCGTGGCGACTTTGCAGTTGAGCGTGCGGGGGTGGTTGTCGTGCAGCCAGAGCACGAAGGCGTAGAATAGAAGCCCTCCTTGTCCGACTTGCCGGTGCCGCGGCGTCCGCGGAGGTTGCAGGCGAGCTTGAGGGCGTCGTGCGCCCATGCGGCGGCATGTACCCCGCCTTTCCGCTCGGCGCTCGCGTATTTGTATTCCCATCGAGGAAGGTGACGAGAATCTCGGCCACGCCGCCATCCTCTCCCGGTCGTCGCGCGCCCCCGTCCGTCATCCCTCTGCAGCATGTCCAGTCAGTCCCGCACGACGGAGAGTCTCGCCGCTGGGCACATGCACCTTGCAATCGTGTTGTGCTTCTCCGTTGGTGCAGTCGTGCAATCGTACACCCATCTTGCAACTAAGTGGCCGTCAATCCAATTGGTGTCTTCCTTTGCACTTGATTCCTTACGTTGGCCTAAAAAGAAGCATCATTTTAGCGTGCTTTATTACAGCTCACAATTACAAATTACTGTAATGCATAATTATTTGGGATGTGTGACCCATTCTGAACAGGAAACATTCTTAGGACACATCATGTTCACTGAATATGTCAAACAGGTCATCCAATTTAGCATAGAAATCTAAAAAAAAATGATTTGTAGAGTGTCTAATGGAGGTTTGATAGCTAACAACATGCATACAAGCATCAGCCAGTTCGAGTCATATTCGCCATATCTAATTTTGATATGCAAAGTCAGACAATGATTTGTAGAGTGTCTAATGGAGGTTCTTCCGTTTACCAATTCATGATCCCAGCCTTTCTGTCCTAATTAAAAAGAAAAACATATTCTGATTGCCTTTCTTGAACTTATCTTTGAGTTAGCTTGCATCAAACAGTTAAGTGCTCCAGGATTAGTCAATCAAAACTGAATTTATGACTATGCGTGTATGAAAAACTGTTAATATATGCGGTTTGACAAATCTCTGGATCGGCTGTACTCCATATAGAACCAGTGATAATAAGATTGCCCCTTTGTGTTTTCTGCAGAAAGTAGCCTCCATGCTTGTCAAATCTGGGTGTTGTTTTATCCATAGGCATTCATCTAAAGAGAAGCACATCGATGGAGAAAAAAGACGTGTTCAAAGACAATTTGTTTCAGGTACATACTCTACTGATTAAAACATACGAGCAAGGTTGCGACAATGATGCTCTATCTCAAAATGTTTTGTAAAAACTTACCTCATAAATTTTATAGTCTTTAAGGAGCACCGTACACATTTGTTCCTAGGTCCTTTTGTCCATAGCTTTGGGTTTCATTCTCTTCATTGTATCGGGATTTTAGAAGCATTGAGCAGTCGCATGGCAAGTACAAGGAACATCATCAGTACAACAGGGAGGTTAAAACAAGAAGTTGAGGTGATCGATCAAGGCAATAAATTGTATTATCATATTCTTATGAATGAAAAGGTACGGTTCCCCACTGTTACAAAATCTAATAACTGAATGGTGCTTTGTTTTTTACTATTATTTGTTGCAGGGCATGGAGATGATTACGATCACTTGCGTTTTTGAGATGTTGCACCTTTGTTTTTGTTGACCTTTGGTTCATGTATATATGTAAATTCTATGCAAATGTATAATAGGAAATGTGAATTCATAACTCAATGATTGATGTAATCTATTTATTTTGAGGTGTCTATGTTATGAATATTCTGAGTAATGAAATACCTATTAATATTAAGTCTTTTTTTCATTGGTTTCTTGTTTTTCGCGATGGTTATACCAGATAGGAAATTATCATTTCCCTACTTTGCCATACCTTGTTTTGGAAACACTACTTTGCCAAACCTGACACCCACATAACCCTTGCTCACGTTTGAACTATGAACCCAACACTTCAAATCTCATTAAGATTTTTTTGCATGGTTAGACGTGCATTGCGCGTGCATGCTTACTATTGCATATAAAACATCCAAGAAAGATAATATAATAGCATGGAACAATAAAAAATTATAGATACGTTGGAGACGTATCAGAGTCCAAATGGAATGAAACTTTACGGTGATTTTTCTTGGACCAGAAGACACCCCGGAGACTAGAGAACCAAGTCAGAAGAGCCATGAGGCGGCAGCAAGGGGGGAGGGTGCTCCCTGCCTTGTGCCCCCCCCCCCCCCCCCCCCCCCCCCC
>LR738711.1:666849738-666878616 GCA_902687465.1 Secale cereale
CCCCCCCCCCGTGACTCCCCTGACCAACCTCTTCCTGATGAATTCACATATATTCCAGAACCATCATAACAAGCCACGAAAACACTTTCTCGTCGCCGCAACCTTGTGTACCCGTGAGATCCCATGTTGGGGCATTTTCCGGCATCCTGCCGGAGGGGGATTCGATCACAGAGGGCTTCTATATCAACTCTATTGCCCTTCCAATGAAGCGTGGGTAGTTTACCACAGACCTACGAGTCCATAGCTAGTAGCTAGATGGCTCGTTCTCTCTCTTTGATTCTCAATACCATGTTCTCCTAGATGTTCTTGGAGATCTATCCGATGTAATCTTCTTTTGTAGTGTGTTTGTCGAGATCCGATGAATTGTGGATTTATGATTAGTTTATCTATGAATATTATTTGAATTTTCTCTGAAATCTTATATGCATGATTTGGTATCCTTGTAAGTCTCTTCGAATTATTGGTTTGGTTTGGCCAACTAGATTGGTTTTTCTTGCAATGGGAGAAGTACTTGGCTTTGGGTTCAATCTTGCGGTGTCCTCACCCAGTGACAAAGTAGGGGTAGCGAGGCACGTATTGCATTGTTGCCATCGAGGGTAAAAAGATGGGGTGTACATCATTTGCTCTAGTTTATTCCTCTACATCATGTCATCTTACTTAAGACGTTACTCTGTTCTTTATGAACTTAATACTCTAGATGCAAGCATGAGTCGGTCGATGTGTGGAGTAATAGTAGTAGATTCAGGTAGGAGTCGGTTTACTTGACACGAACGTGATGTCTATATTACATAATCATTGCCTTGGATATCGTCATAACTTTGCGCTTTTCTATCAATTGCTTGACAGTAATTTGTTCACCCATCGTATTATTTGCTATCATGAGATAAGCTTCTAGTGAAACCTATGGCCCCCGGGTCTATTTTCTATCATATTAGTTTCCAATCTACTATTTTGCAATCTTTTACTTTCAGATCTATAAATAAAAAACACAAAAATATTTTATCTTTTATTTATCTTTCTTTATGAGATCTCACTTTTACAAATAACCGTGAAGGGATTGGCAACCCCTTTATAGTGTTGGGTGCAAGTGTTTGATTGTTTGTGCATGTATTTGCAATTTGTCTGTTTTTGCCCTATTGGATTGATACCTCGGTTCTCAAACAGAGGGACATACTTACCTTACTTTGCTGCATCACCCTTTCCTCTTCAATGGAAAAACCAACGCAAGCTCAAGAAGTAGCACGCCCTGGGGGGTAGGACGCGCCCGCAGGCTTGTGGCCACCTGGTGGGGCCCCCTCTGGATTTTCTTCGCATGATATTTTTTATGTATTCCAAAATAATTCTCCGTAGATTTTCAGGACTTTTGGAGTTGTGCAGAATAGGTCTCTCGGATTTGCTCCTTTCCGGTCCAGAATTCCAGCTGTCGGCATTCTCTCTCTTCATGTAAATCTTGCAAAATAAGAGAGAAAATGCATAAGTATTGTATCATAATGTGAAATAACAGTCCATAACGCAATAAATATCAACATAAAAGCATGATGCGGAATAGGCGTATCAACTCCCCCAAGCTTAGACCTCGCTTGTCCTCAAGCGAAAGCCGAAGTCAATAATCACGACCACATGTTTAGAGACAAAGGTGTCTATAAAATAAAATACAGACATGAGGGCATCATGATCATCTTTAGAACAACAATGTATTGTCATATAAATTCTTATATCAAAGTGATAATTCATTCACAATGTAAAGTATGAATCACAAACCATATTGAAAACTAACAAACTATGATCTCAGTCATTGGAGAAATTGCAATTTATCATAACATCAGAAAGAGTCAATGTAAGAGCTTTATGTAGCAAGTTCACATACTCAATCATCTCTTATTCTTTCATAATTGCTAACACCCACGAGATACTTACGAGATCAAAGTTTCAATCGGACACATAGGAAGATAGGGGCTTATAGTTTTGCCTCCCAATGATTTACCTCAAGGGTAATGTCAACAATAATAGTTTATGATCTTCTACATCCGTATGAATATATGTATCTAGATCGTTCTCCAACATGTTGTGCTTGCCAAAGACAAATGTAAAAATGAAAAGGTGGATATCACCTTGACTCTAGTATTAAGGCAGACATTAAAATAAAATATATGCCCTTCGCAGAGGGAAGCAGAGGTTGTCATGCGCTTTTTAGTTGGATGCACAAAATCTCAATGCAAAGGAACGTCACTTTGTATTGCCACTTGTGATAGAGACCTTTATTATGTAGTTCGTCTCTTTTATTTCTTCTCAATCACAAGATCGTACAAAGTTTATTTTCCGCACACTAAAAGATAGCACATATTTAGAGAGCAATTTTTATTGCTTGCACCGATGACAACTTACTTGAAGGATCTTACTCAATCCATAGGTAGATATAGTGGAATCTCATGGCAAAACTAGGTCGAAGGTTTTTGAATGCACAAGTAGTATCTCTAGTTAATGAAGAAATTTTTGGCTAGCATAAGAGGGGAAAACAAGCCCAACATGTTTGAGGATCTATGACAATATAACTTCTATTTGGATATAAAGGAACATAACACATTACGTCGTCTTCCTTGTCCAACATCAACCTTTTAACATATAATATTTTAATGAGTGCTCACAATCACAAAGGATGTCCAAGATAATATATTTGTATGTGAGACCTCTCTTTCTTTATTACTTCCTATTAATTGCAACAATGACCAAAACTATGTTTGTCAACTCTCAACAAGTTTCATGTAACATACCCTTTATATGTGAAGTCATCACTCCCCATAAGATTATTATATAATCTCACTTTTTAATTTATTTTCTTTCTTTTTCTAAGATCAAAGCACGAAGGTAAAGCCCTCAAATCAAAACTACTCTTTATTATATAACTGTCGCACTCGATTACATAGATATATCACAAAGCAAAACTCAGAAGCTAGATCATACTAAAACTTTTATGCTACTAGAAAGAGATATAACCAAAAGGACTGAACTAAGATAAATGATAGAGGCAAAAGTGTGATGGTGATACGATACCGAGGCACCTCCCCCAAGCTTGGCACAAGCCAAGGGGAGTGCCCATACCCGTGTACTCAAGTCTACTTCTTTGGTGGTGGTGAGGATGAGGTTTTTGATGTCAGAGGCTTATCCTCCGTCTTGCAGGGCATAGGCTCCCCATCATAGAAAGATGAACAGGTCTCCGGAATTCTTAAATCTGCAGCCAAACTCATCCTCTTAAATCTATACTCATACTCATAGTTTTGGTTTTGTAGGTCATAGATCTGCGCTTGGAGATGCACATTTTTCTCATGAAGCTTGAAGATGGCCACTTCAACATCTTAGGTGTCCAGCTTGTGGTCACGGGTAAATTCTAGAATCATCATGTGGTTGGCGTTGAGTCCGCGTTCCACCATCTCTTGGCACTTGAAAACATCCTATTCCAACGCTTCAAGCCTGGCCTCCATGCTCCAGGTCCTCCTGGGCCCTTGAGCATCCCGGATGTGAAGCACCTCCCATGCAACTCCATGGTTTGAGGGTGCTTCATCATATCCAAGAGGTAGGGTTGATGACCTTCTCATAGAACCTGTCCTTGGAGGCACTTGGGGACGTCATGGGATCTAGATTTGTTAGAAAAACAACTCTAAACAAAACAGAGGATATTGCTGTGGTATGGTGGTCAAAACCTTCGGGAGATCATATAATGATTTTTTTTACCGTGGAGAACAAGTATTCTGTGAGAAAACGGAGTCCGGAGGGCACACGAGGTGGTTGATACGTCTATTTTGCATCATGCTTTTATGTTGATATTTATTGCATTATGGACTATTATTTCACATTATGGTACAATACTTATGTCTTTTCTCTCTTACTTTGCAAGATTTACATGAATAAGGAGAATGTCGGCAGCTGGAATTCTAGACCGGAAAGGAGCAAATCTGAGTGGCCTATTCTGCACAACTCCAAAATTCCTAAGAACCAACGGAGAACTATTTTAGAATATATAAAAAATATTGGGCGAGGAAAATCCAGAGGGGGACCCATCAAGTGGCCACAAGCCCGGGGGCGCGCCCTACCCCCTAGGGCGCGCCCCCAAGGCTTGTGGGCCCCCTGTGAAGGAAATATGCCCTAGAGGCAATAATAAAGTTATTATTTATTTCCTTATATCACGATAAATGTTTATTATTCATGCTAGAATTGTATTAACCGGAAACTTAATACATGTGTGAATACATAGACAAAACAGAGTGTCCCTAGTATGCCTCTACTAGACTAGCTCATTGATCAAAGATGGTTATGTTTCCTAGCCATAGACATGAGTTGTCATTTGATCAACGGGATCACATCATTAGGAGAATGATCTGATGGACAAGACCCATCCGTTAGCTTAGCACTATGATCGTTTAAGTTTTACTGCTATTGCTTTCTTCATGACTTATACATGTTCCTATGACTATGAGATTATGCAACTCCCGAATACCGGAGGAACACTTTGTGTGCTACCAAACGTCACAACGTAACTGGGTGATTATAAAGGTACTCTACAGGTGTCTCCGAAGGTACTTGTTGGGTTGGCATATTTCGAGATTAGGATTTGTCACTCCGATTGTCGGAGAGGTATCTCTGGGCCCACTCGGTAATGCACATCACTATAAGCCTTGCAAGCATTGCAGCTAATGAGTTAGTTGCGGGATGATGTATTACGGAACGAGTAAAGAGACTTGTTGGTAACGAGATTGAACTAGGTATTGAGATACCGACGATCGAATCTCGGGCATGTAACATACCGATGACAAAGGGAACAATATATGTTGTTATGCGGTTTGACCGATAAAGATCTTCGTAGAATATGTGGGAGCCAATATGAGCATCCAGGTTCTGCTATTGGTTATTGACCGGAGACGTGTCTCGGTCATGTCTACATAGTTCTCGAACCCGTAGGGTCCGCACGCTTAAGGTTTCGATGATAGTTTTATTATGAGTTTACGAGTTTTGATGTACCGAAGGAGTTCGGAGTCCCGGATGAGATCGGGGACATGACGAGGAGTCTCAAAATGGTCGAGACGTAAAAATCGATATATTGGACGACTATATTCGGACATCGGAAAGGTTCCGAGTGATTCGGGTATTTTCGGAGTACCGGGGAGTTACGGGAATAGAGGAGAGAGGCCAAAAGAAAGGAGGCGTGCACCCCCCTTCTGGTCCGAATTGGACAAGGGGTGCAGCCCCCTTTTCCTTCTCCCTCTCCCCCTCTTTCCTTCTCTCCTACTCCGGAAAGGAAAGGGGAATCCTACTAGGACTTGGGAGTCCTAGTAGGACTCCCCACACTTGGTGCGCCCCCTCTAGGGCCGGCCTCTCCCTCCCTCCTTTATATACGGGGGCAGGGGGGCACCTCTAGACACAACAATTGATCTCTTGATCTCTTAGCCGTATGCGGTGCCCCCCTCCACCATAGTTCTCCTCGATAAATATTGTAGCGGTGCTTAGGCGAAGCCCTGCGACGGTAGAACATCAAGATCGTCACCACGCCGTCGTGCTGACGGAACTCTCCCTCAACACTCGGCTGGATCGGAGTTCGAGGGACGTCATCGAGATGAACGTGTGCTAGAACTCGAAGGTGCCGTAGTTTCGGTGCTTGATCGGTCGGGCCGTGAAGATGTACGACTACATCAACCGCGTTGTTCTAACGCTTCCACTTTCGGTCTACGAGGGTACGTAGACTCACTCTTCCCTCTCGTTGCTATGCATCTGGTAGATAGATCTTGCGTGATCGTAGGAAAATTTTAAAATACTACGTTCCCCAACAGTGGCATCATGAGCCAGGTCTATGCGTAGATGATATGCACGAGTAGAACACAAGTGAGTTGTGGACGATACTAGTCATACTTCTTACCAGCATGTCATACTTTGATTCAGCGGTATTGTTGGATGAAGCGGCCCGGACCGACATTACGCGTACGCTTACGCGAGACTAGTTCTACCGACGTGCTTCGCACACAAGTGGCTGGCGGGTGTCAGTTTTTCCAACTTTAGTTGAATCAAGTGTGGCTACGCCCGGTCCTTGTGAAGGTTAAAACAACACATACTTGACGAAATATCGTTGTGGTTTTGTATGCGTAGGTAAGAACGGTTCTTGCTAAGCCCGTAGCAGCCACGTAAAATTTGCAACAACAAAGTAGAGGACGTCTAACTTGTTTTTGCAGGGCATGTTGTGATGTGATATGGTCAAGACATGATGAGTTATACGGTTTTGTATGAAATGATCATGTTTTGTAAAGTTATCGGCAACTGGCAGGAGCCATATGGTTGTCGCTTTATTGTATGAAATGCAATCGCCATGTAATTGCTTTACTTTATCACTAAGCGGTGGCGATAGTCGTAGAAGCAATAGTTGGCGAGACGACAACGATGCTACGATGGAGATCAAGGTGTCGCGCCGGTGACGAAGGTGATCATGACGGTGCTTTGGAGATGGAGATCAAAAGCACAAGATGATGATGGCCATATCATGTCACATATTTTGATTGCATGTGATGTTTATCTTATTATGCTTCTTATTTTGCTTAGTTCGACGGTAGCATTATAAGATGATCCCTTACTAAATTTCAAGGTATAAGTGTTCTCCCTGAGTATGCACCGTTGCGAAAGTTCGTCGTGCCGAGACACCACGTGATGATCGGGTGTGATAAGCTCTACGTTCAAATACAACGGGTGTAAGCCAGTTTTGCACACGCAGAATACTCGGGTTAAACTTGACGAGCCTAGCATATGCAGATATGGCCTCGGAACACTGGAGACCAAAAGGTCGAGCGTGAATCATATAGTAGATATGATCAACATAAGATGTTCACCATTGAAACTACTCCATCTCACGTGATGATCGGACATGGTATAGTTGATTTAGATCACGTGATCATTTAGATGACCGGAGGGATGTCTATCTAAGTGGGAGTTCTTTAAATTAATATGATTAAATTGAACTTTAATTTATCATGAACTTAGTCCTCGTAGTATTAGCATATCTATGTTGTAGATCAATAGCTCGCGATGTTGCTCCCCGTTTATTTTTATGTTCCTAGAGAAAACTAAGTTGAAAGATGTTAGTAGCAATGATGCGGAATTGTTCCGTGATCTGAGGATTATCCTCATTGCTGCACAGAAGAATTATGTCCTTGATGCACCGCTAGGTGACAGACCTATTGCAGGAGCAGATGTAGACGTTATGAACGTTTTGACAAAAGCTCAGTATGATGACTACTTGATAGTTTAAGTGCACCATGCTTTAGGGCTTAGAACCGGAACTTCAAAAAACGTTTTGAATGCCACGGAGCATATAAGATGTTCCAAGAGTTGAAATTAGTATTTCATACTCATGCCCGTGTCGAGAGGTATGAGACCTCTGACACTACTTTGCCTACAAGATGGAGGAGAATAGCTCAACCAGTGAGCATGTGCTCAGATTGTCTGGGTACTGCAATTGCTTGAATCAAGTGGGAGTTAATCTTCCAGATAAGATAGTAATTGACAAAGTTCTCTAGTCACTATCACCAAGTTAGTAGAACTTCGTGATGAACTATAATATGCAAGGGATGACGAAAGTAATTCCCGAGCTCTTCGCGATGCTGAAATCAGTGAAGGTAGAAATCAAGAAAGAGCATCAAGTGTTGATGGTTAACAAGACCACTTGTTTCAAGTAAAGGGCAAAGGGATAGAAGGGGAACTTCAAGAAGAATGACAAGCAAGTTTTCACTCCCCTGAAGAAACCCAAAGCTAAACTCAAGCCTGAAACTAAGTGCTTCTACTGCAAAGGAAATGGTCACTGGAAGTGGAACTGCCCTAGATACTTGGCGGATAAGAAGGATGGCAAAGTGAACAAAGGTATATTTGATATACAGATTATTGATGTGTATTTTACTAGTGTTCATAGCAACCCCTCGGTATTTGATACTGGTTTAGTTGCTAAAGAGTAGTAACTCGAAATGGGAGTTGCATAATGAACAGAAACTAGTTAAAGGATGAAGTGATGATGTGTATTGGAAGTAGTTCCAAGATTGATATGATCATCATCGCACACTCCCTATACTTTCGGGATTAGTGTTAAACCTAAATAAGTGTTATTTGGTGTTTGTGTTGAACATGAATATGATTTGATCATGTTTATTGCAATACGGTTATTCATGTAAGTTAGAGAATAATTGTTGTTCTGTTTACATGAATAAAACCTTCTATGGTCATACACCCAATGAAAATGGTTTGTTGGATCTCGATCGTGTGATACACATATTCATAATGTTGAAGCCAAAAGATGCAAGGTTAATAATGATAGTGCAACTTATTTGTGGCACTGCCGTTTAGGTCATATTGGTGTAAAGCGCATGAAGAAACTCCATAGTGATGGACTTTTGGAATCACTTGATTATGAATCACTTGGTGCTTGCGAACCATGCCTCATGGGCAAGATGACTAAAACTACGTTCTCCGGAACTGTGGAGCGAGCAACAGAGTTGTTGGAAATCATACATAATGATGTATGCGGACCAATGAGTGTTGAAGCTCGCGGCGGGTATCGTTATTTTCCGACCTTCACTGATGATTTGAGCAGATATGGGTATATCTACTTAATGAAGCACAAGTCTGAAACATTTGAAAAGTTTAAAGAATTTCAGAGTGAAGTGGAGAATCATCGTAACAAGAAAATAAGAGTTTCTACGATATGATCGTAGAGGTAAAATATTTGAGTTAGCGAGTTCGGCCTTCAGTAAAAACAATGTGAAATAGTTTCACTGCTCACGCCACCTGAAACACCACAGTGTAATGGTGTGTCCGAACGTCATAACCGTACTTTATTAGATATGGTGCGATCGATGATGTCTCTTACCGATCTACCACTATCGCTTTTGGGGTTATGCATTAGAGACAGATACATTCACGTTAAATAGGGCACCATCTAAATCCGTGGAAATGACACTGTATGAACTGTGGTTTGACGAGAAACCTAAGCTGTCATTTCTTTAAGTTTGGGACTGTGATGCTTATGTGAAAAAGTTTCAACATGATAAGCTCGAACCCAAATCGGAGAAGTAAATCTTCATAGGATACCCAAAAGAAACTGTTGGGTACACCTTCTATCACAGATCCGAAGGCAAGGTCTTTGTTGCTAAGAGTGGATCCTTTCTAGAGAAGGAGTTTCTCTCGAAAGAAGTGAGTGGGAGGAAAGTGGAACTTGATGAGGTAATTGTACCTTCTCCCGAATTGGATAGTAGTACATCACAGAAACTGGTTCTAGTGATTCCTACACCAATTAGTGAGGAAGCTAATGATGATGATCATGAAACTTCGGATCAAGTTACTGCTGAACTTCGTAGATCAACTAGAGTACGTTCCGCACCAGAGTGGTACGGCAACCCGGTTCTGGAAGTCATGTTACTGGACCATGATGAACCTACGAACTATGAGGAAGCGATGATGAGCCCAGATTCCGCAAAATGGCTTGAGACCATGAAATCTGAGATGGGATCCATGCATGAGAACAAAGTGTGGACTTTGGTGGACTTGCCCGATGGTCGGCAAGCCATCGAAAATAAATGGATCTTCAAGAGGAAGACTGACGCTGACAGTAATGTTACTGTTTACAAAGCTCAACTTGTTGCGAAAGTTTTTCAACAAGTTCAAGGAGTTGACTACGATGAGACTTTCTCACCCGTAGCGATGCTTAATTCTGTCCGAATCATGTTAGCAATTGCCGCATTTTATGAAATCTGGCAAATGGATAACAAAACTGCATTTTTTAATGGATTTATTAAAGAAGACTTGTATATGATGCAACCAGAAGGTTTTGTCAATCCTAAAGGTGCTAACAAAATGTGCAAGCTCCAGCGATCCATCTATGGACTGGTGCAAGCATCTCGGAGTTAGAATATACGCTTTGATAAGTTGATCAAAGCATATAGATTTATGCAGACTTGCGGTGAAGCCTGTATTTACAAGAAGTGAGTGGGAGCACTACAACCTTTCTGATAAGTATATGTGAATGACATATTGTCGATCGGAAATGATGTAGAATTTTCTGGAAAGCATAAAGGAGTGTTTGAAAGGAGTTTTTCAAAGAAAGACCTTGGTGAAGCTGCTTACATATTAGGCATCAAGATCTATAGAGATAGATCAAGACGCTTGATAAGACTTTCGATGAGTACATACCTTGATATGATTTTGAAGTAGTTCAAAATGGATCAGTCAAAGAAGGAGTTCTTACCTGACTTGTAAGGTGTGAAGTTGAGTAAGACTCAAAGCCAGACCACGGCAGAAAAATATAGAGAGAATGAAAGTCATTCCCTATGCCTCAGCCATAGGTTCTATAAAGTATGCCATGTTGTGTACCAAACATGTTGTGTACCTTGCCATGAGTTTGTCAAGAGGGTACAATAGTGATCCAGGAGTAGATCACTGTACAGCGGTCAAAATTATCCTTAGTAACTGGATGACTAAGGAAATGTTTCTCAATTATGGAGGTGATAAAGAGTTCATCGTAAAGGGTTATGCCGATGCAAGCTTTGACACTAAATCCAGCTGACTCTAAGTACCAAACATGTTGTGTAACTGGATGCGTATTGAAAGTGGGAGCAATTAGCTAGAGTAGCTCCATGCAGAGCATTGTAGACACATAGACATTTGCGAAATACATACGGATCTGAATGTGACAGACCCGTTGACTAAACTTCTCTCACGAAGCAAAACATGATCACACCTTAGTACTCTTTGGGTGTTAATCATATAGCGATGTGAACTAGATTATTGACTATAGTAAACCCTTTGGGTGTTAATCACATGACGATGTGAACTATCGGTGTTAAATCACATGGCGATGTGAACTAGATTATTGACTCTAGTGCAAGTGGGAGACTGAAGGAAATATGCCCTAGAGGCAATAATAAAGTTATTATTTATTTCCTTATATCATGATAAATGTTTATTATTCATGCTAGAATTGTATTAACCGGAAACTTAATACATGTGTGAATACATAGACAAAACAGAGTGTCCCTAGTATGCCTCTACTAGACTAGCTCATTGATCAAAGATGGTTATGTTTCCTAGCCATAGACATGAGTTGTCATTTGATCAACGGGATCACATCATTAGGAGAATGATCTGATGGACAAGACCCATCCGTTAGCTTAGCACTATGATCATTTAAGTTTTACTGCTATTGCTTTCTTCATGACTTATACATGTTCCTATGACTATGAGATTATGCAACTCCCGAATACCGGAGTAACACTTTGTGTGCTACCAAACGTCACAACGTAACTGGGTGATTATAAAGGTACTCTACAGGTGTCTCCGAAGGTACTTGTTGGGTTGGCATATTTCGAGATTAGGATTTGTCACTCCGATTGTCGGAGAGGTATCTCCGGTTCCACTCGGTAATGCACATCACTATAAGCCTTGCAAGCATTGCAGCTAATGAGTTAGTTGCGGGATGATGTATTACGGAACGAGTAAAGAGACTTGTTGGTAACGAGATTGAACTAGGTATTGAGATACCGACGATCGAATCTCGGGCATGTAACATACCGATGACAAAGGGAACAATATATGTTGTTATGTGGTTTGACCGATAAAGATCTTCGTAGAATATGTGGGAGCCAATATGAGCATCCAGGTTCCGCTATTGGTTATAGACCGGAGACGTGTCTCGGTCATGTCTACATAGTTCTCGAACCCGTAGGGTCCGCACGCTTAAGGTTTTCGATGATAGTTTTATTATGAGTTTATGAGTTTTGATGTACCGAAGGAGTTCGGAGTCCCGGATGAGATCGGGGACATGACGAGGAGTCTCAAAATGGTCGAGACGTAAAAATCGATATATTGGACGACTATATTCGGACATCGGAAAGGTTCCGAGTGATTCGGGTATTTTCGGAGTACCGGGGAGTTACGGGAATAGAGGAGAGAGGCCAGAAGGAAGGAGGCGTGCACCCCCCTTCTGGTCCGAATTGGACAAGGGGTGCAGCCCCCTTTTCCTTCTCCCTCTCCCCCTCTTTCCTTCTCTCCTACTCCGGAAAGGAAAGGGGAATCCTACTAGGACTTGGGAGTCCTAGTAGGACTCCCCACACTTGGTGCGCCCCCTCTAGGGCCGGCCTCTCCCTCCCTCCTTTATATACGGGGGCAGGGGGCACCTCTAGACACAACAATTGATCTCTTGATCTCTTAGCCGTGTGCGGTGCCCCCCTCCACCATAGTTCTCCTCGATAAATATTGTAGCGGTGCTTAGGCGAAGCCCTGCGACGGTAGAACATCAAGATCGTCACCACGCCGTCGTGCTGACGGAACTCTCCCTCAACACTCGGCTGGATCGGAGTTCGAGGGACGTCATCGAGATGAACGTGTGCTAGAACTCGGAGGTGCCGTAGTTTCGGTGCTTGATCGGTCGGGCCGTGAAGACGTACGACTACATCAACCGCGTTGTTCTAACGCTTCCGCTTTCGGTCTACGAGGGTACGTAGACTCACTCTTCCCTCTCGTTGCTATGCATTTGGTAGATAGATCTTGCGTGATCGTAGGAAAATTTTAAAATACTACGTTCCCCAACACCCTGGCAGGTCTCCGGTGCCCATCTTCTGCTATATGAAGCGTTTTGACCTGAAAAAAAATCAAGAGAGAGCTTTTGGGACGAAGCGCCGCCGTCTCGAGGCGGAACTTAGGCAAAACCAATCTAGGGCTCCGATGGAACTGTTCTGCTGGGGAAAGTCCCCTTCGGGAGGGGGAAATCGAAGCCATCGTCATCACCAACAATCCTCTCATCGAGGGAGGGTCAATATTCATCAACATATTCACCAACACCATCTCCTCTCCAACTGTAGTTCATCTCTTGTATACAATTTTTGCCTCAAAACCTCATATTGGTACCTGTGGGTTGCTAATAGTGTTGATTACGCCTTGTAGTCTTGTAGTTGATGCTAGTTGGTTTATTTGGTGGAAGATCATATGTTCAGATCCTTGATACTATTAAATACTCCTCTGATTATGTACATGAACATGCTTTGTCAGTAGTTACGTTTGTTCCCGAGGACATGGGAGAAGTCTTGTTATAAGTAATCATTTGAATTTGGTATTCGTTCGATATTTTGATGAGATGTATGTTGTCTTTCCTCTAGTGGTGTTATGTGAACGTCGACTACATGACACTTCACCATTATTTGGGACTAGGGAAAGGCATTGGGAAGTAATAAGTAGATGATGGGTTGCTAGAGTGACAGAAGCTTAAACCCTAGTTTATGTGTTGCTTCGTAAGGGGCTGTTTTGGATCCATATGTTTCATCTATGGTTAGATTTATCTTAATTCTTCTTTCATAGTTGCGAATGCTTGCGAGAGGGGTTAATCATAGTGGGAGTATTGTCCAAGTAAGGAAAACACCCAAGCACCGGTCCACCCACATATCAAATTATCAAAGTAACGAACGCGAATCATATGAGCATGATGAAAACTAACTTGACAATAATTCCCATGTGTCCTCGGGAGCACTTTGCTTTATATAAGAGTTTGTCCAGGCTTGTCCTTTGCTACAAAAAGGATTGGGCCACCTTGTTGCACCTTAGTTTCACTTGTTACCTGATAGCCGTTATGAATTATCTTATCACAAAACTATCTGTTACCGATAATTTCAGTGCTTGCAGACAATACCTTGGTGAAAACCGCTTGTCATTTCCATCCGCTCCTCGTTGGGTTCGATACTCTTACTTACCAAAAGGACTACGATAGATCCCCTATACTTGTGGGTCATCAAGACTCTTTTCCGGCACCACTGCCGGGGAGTGAAGCACCTTTGGTGAGTGGAATTTGGTAAGGAAAAATTTATATTACGTGCTGAAATTTACTGTCACTTGTCACTATGGAAACCAGTCCTTTGAGGGGTTTGTTTGGGGTATCTTCAGCTCGACCAGAAGAACAAAGAGTTTCCCCTCAACCTACCGAACCTACTGAAAATATTTATTGCAAAATTCCTTAAGTTTGATTGTGTTAAATGTTTGATGAATACCGATGCTTTTCATGAATTTAGCACTAGATATGGACTTGACTCTGAGATAGTAGGTTCTTTTTGTGAGTCATTTGCTACCCATGTTGGTCTCTCTAAGAATAAGTGGTTTAAATATCATCCTCCCATTGAAGTAAAAGTAGTAGAACCCACTAAGGTTGAAGAAGAAACCATTACTTATAATGATAATCAAGTTGTTCCCACTTCTTATATTGAGAAACCACCTTTCCCTGTTAGGTTAAGGGAACTTGCTAAAGCTTCAACCGTTGTCCATAAGAGTCATGTTAGGACACCTACACCCCCTAAATAATTAAAGTAGAACCTAATGTTGCTATGGTTAAGGATCTCTTGGTCAATAATATTGATGGGCATGCTATTTACTTTGTTGGTGAAGCTGCTAGAATTGCCAAACCCGATAAGGAAGACAAAAATAGACCTATTGTTGGCATGCATGTTGTCTCAGTCAAAATTGGAGATCATTTTTATCATGGCTTATGTGATTTGGGTGCTAGTGTGAGTGCTATTCCATTTAATCTTTATCAAGAAATTATGAATGATATTGCACCTGCTGAGATAGAAGATATTGATGTTACTATTAAGCTTGCTAATAGAGATACTATCTCACCAATTGGGGTTGTGAAGATCATTCCTATCCTTACAAGCAAGAAAGTCTCTAGCTACTTCTCCTTCCATAACATATCCCTCGGGAACAATAGGCAATCCATATCTAGGGGAAGTAGGTCTAACATGTGTTTCAAAGTTTTCAGTATCAACAATTTCATCAGTTTCAGAAATACCATCATCTTCAACATAATCAATAGTACTGGATCTAGCAAAATGTTTATCAAGTAATTCACCCAATGGCACAATTTCATCATAAGCATCAATCAATAGCAGGTGTAGGTGTCGCAAGTTTACTCAAAACAGACGGTGAATCAAGTGCAGAGCTAGATGGCAGTTCCTTACCTCCCCTCGTTCTAGAGGGAACAATCTTGGTTCTATCATCCTTTAGTGGCCTCATAGTGATCAACAGATATAAATCCCAAGTGACTCAGAGAATAGAGTTATGCTCCCCAACAATGGCGCCAGAAAAAGGTCTTGGTAACCGACAAGTATAGGGGATCACAACCGGTTTCGAGGGTAGAATATTCAACCCAAATTTATTGATTCGATACAAGGGGAGCCAAAGAATATTCACAAGTATTAGCAGCTGAGTTGTCAATTGAACCACACCTGGAAAACTTAATATCTACAACAAAGTATTTAGTAGCAAAGTAGTATGGAAGTAATGGTAATGATGGCAAAGGTAACAGTAGCAGTTTTGTAGTGATGGTGACAGCAGCAGTAACGAAAGTAACAAATCAAGTATCAATATGAAACAAACTCGTAAGCAATGGATCGGTAATGATAGGTGTCGGATAATGTTCATCATGTAGTAGTTATAACCTAGGGTGACACAGAACTATCTCCAATTCATCAATTTAATGTAGGCATGTATTCAGAATATAGTCATACGTGCTTATGGAAAAGAACTTGCATGGCATGTTTAGTCCTACCCTCCCGTGGCAGCGGGGTCCTAATGGAAACTAAGGGATATTAAGGCCTCCTTTTAATAGAGTACCAAACCAAAGCATTAGCACTTAGTGAATACATGAACTCCTCAAACCATGGTCATCACCGGGAAGTGCCCCGGTTATTGTCACTCCGAGTTTGCCGGATCATAACACATAGTAGGTGACTATTGGCTTGCAAGATAGGATCAAGAACACAAATATATTCATGAAAACATAATAGGTTCAGATCGGAAATCATGGCACTCGGGCTCAAGTGACAAGCATTAAGCATAGCAAAGTCATAGCAACATCAATCTCATAACATAGTGGATACTAGGGATCAAACCCTAACAAAACTAACTCAACTATATGATAAATCTCATCCAACACATCACCATCCAGCAAGCCTACGATGGGATAACTCACGCACGGCGGCGAACATCATGAAATTAGTGATGGAGGATGGTTGGTGATGACGATGGCGATGATCTCCACTCTTCGGAGCCCCGAACGGACTCCAGATCAGGTCTCCCGATGAAGAACAGGAGGTGGCGGCGGCTCCGTATCGTAAAACGTGATGGGATCTTCTGTATGAATTTTTTCTCCCCGAAAGAGATTATATGGAGTTGGAGTTGACGTCGCTAGACTCCAGGGGGCCACAAGGTAGGGGGTGCGCCCTGGGGGAGGGGCGCCCCCACCCTTGTGGCTAGGATGTGGGCCCCCTACGATATTTCTTTCCGTCAATATTTTTTCTATATTCTGAAAATATTCTCCGTGAAGTTTCAGGTCATTCCGAGAAATTTTATTTCTGCACACAAATAACACCAAGTCAATTCTGCTGAAAACAACGTCAATCCGGGTTAGTTTCATTCAAATCATGTAAATTAGAGTCCAAAACAAGGGAAAAAGAGTTTGGAAAAGTAGATACGATGGAGACGTATCATTGTTCGAAGAAAATTATGTCTATTTCATTCCTTTCGTTCATGAACATATCATTTTCATGGTCTAGCAAATATTATTCTAAAGGATCAGTTGGAGGTACAACAATAGAAGCAAGACCAATAATTTCACCTTACTA
Source organism: Secale cereale (assembly GCA_902687465.1). Lineage (NCBI taxonomy): Eukaryota > Viridiplantae > Streptophyta > Magnoliopsida > Poales > Poaceae > Secale > Secale cereale. The sequence continues at coordinate 666,866,418 of LR738711.1, forward strand.
GGTGGTTCATTATCACGAGGTTGTCTACGAAATTTAGAGAAATTAAACTCATGAGACACTTCACCAAAATTAACACTAACCGTTTCTTTAGTGCAATCTATTTTACCATTCATAGTGTTCAAGAAAGGTCTACCAAATATAACGGGACAAAAATCATATTGTGGGGAACCAAGAACTAGAAAATCAGTAGGGTATTTTATTTTACCACACAATACTTCGACATCTCTAACAATCCCAAGTGGTGTGATGGTATCTCTATTAGCAAGTTTAATAGTGACATCAATATCTTCTATCTCAGCAGGTGAAATTTAATTCATAATTTCTTGTAAAGAGTAAAGGGAATAACACTCACACTAGCACCCAAATCACATAAGGCATGATAACAATGATCTCTAATTTTAACTAAGACAACATGCATGCCAACTATAGGTCTATGTTTATCTTTTTCATCGGGTTTGGCAATTATAGCAGCTTCACGAAGGAAGTAAATAACGTGCCCATCAATATTATTGACCAAGAGATCTTTAACCATAGCAACATTAGGTTCTACTTTAATTTGCTCAGGGGGTGCAGGTGTTCTAGCATAACTCTTTCGAACCACGGTTGAACCTTTTGCATGTTCCTTTAACCTAACAGGGAAGGGTGGTTTCTCAATATAAGCAGTAGGAACAACTGGATTATCATTATAAGTAACGGTTTCTTCTTCAACCTTAACGGGTTCTACTAGTTTTACTTCAATGGGAGGATTATATTTAAATCACCTATCCTTAGGGAGATCAATATGAGTAGTCAATGATTCACAGAAAGAAGCTACTATCTCAGAGTCAAGTCCATACTTAATGCTAAATTCTCGAAAAGCATCAGTATTCATACAAGATTTAACACAATCAAACTCAAGGTTCATACCTGACTCATTACCTTCGTCGATTCCCAATCTTCAGAGTTGCGTTTAATTCTTTCTAAAAGTTCTCATCGGAATTCAGTAGTCTTCTTCATAAAAGAACCGGTACAAGAAGCATGGATTGATCATTACGAGAAAGGCGAGCATACTTTTTTTGAATAATAATTTCTCTTGGTAGCTCATGATTGGGGCATGAATATAACATTGAATTTAGCCTCCCCAAAGCTTGAATTATACTTTCTCCTTCATGAGGCAAAAAATTATAAATATAATTCCAATCACGATGAACTAGATGCATATGATAAAACTTCTGATGAAATTCCAATTTCATTCGGTTGTAGTTCCAAGCTCCAATATCATCACATAGCCTATACCATGCCAATGCCTTTCCCTTCATAGATAAAGGTAAGACGTTCTTCTTGACCTCATCCTCGAGCAAACCTGCAAGCTTAACTAATCCACAAACTTCATCCACATAGATTAGATGCATATCAGGATGTAGTGTTCCATCTCCTGCATAAGGATTAGCTAGCAGTTTCTCTAACATACCCAAAGGAATTTCATAACCAATATTTTCAATAGGTTTAGTAGGTTGAGGGGCAACTCTTTGTTCTTCTGGTCGAGGTGAAGATACCCCGAACAAACCCTCAAAGGATTGTTTTCCATTATGACAAGTGACAGTAAATTTCAGCATGTAATATAAATTTTCCCTTACCAAATTCCACTCATCAAAGGCGCTTCACTCCCCGGCAACAGCGCCAGAAAAGAATCTTGATGACCCACAAGTGTAGGGGATCTATCGTAGTCCTTTCGACAAGTAAGAGTGTCGAACCCAACGAGGAGCGGAAGGAAATGACAAGCGGTTTTCAACAAGGTGTTTTCTGCAAGCACTGAAATTATCGATAACAGATAGTTTTGTGATAGAGTGAACAAAGGTGCAGCAAGGTGGCCCAATCCTTTTTATAGAAAAGGACAAGCCTGGACGAACTCTTATATAAAGCAAAGTGCTCCCGAGGACACATGGGAATTATTGTCAAGTTAGCTTTCATCATGCTCATATGATTAGCGTTCGTTACTTTGATAATTTGATATGTGGGTGGACTGGTGCTTGGGCGTTTTCCTTACTTGGACAAGCCTCCCACTTATGATTAAGTCCTCTCGCAAGTATCCACAACTATGAAAGAAGAAGTAAGATAAATCTAACCATAGCATGAAACATGTGGATCCAAATCAACCCCTTACGAAGCAACGCATAAACTAGGGTTTAAGTTTCTGTCACTCTAGCAACCCATCATCTACGTATTACTTCCCAATGCCTTCCCCTAGGCCCAAATAATGGTGAAGTGTCATGTAGTCGACGTTCACATAACACCACTAGAGAAAAGACAACATACATCTCATCAAAATATCGAACGAATACCAAATTCACATGATTACTTATAATAAGACTTCTCCCATGTCCTCAGGAACAAGCATAACTACTCACAAAGCATATTCATGTTCATAATTAAATGAGTATTTAATACTATCAAGGATCTGAACATATGATCTTCCACCAAATAAACCGACTAGCATCAACTACAAGGAGTAATCAACATTATTAGCAACCCACAGGTACCAATCTGAGGTTTTGAGGCAAAGATTGAATACAAGAGATGAATTAGGGTTTGAGAGGAGATGATGCTAATGAAGATTTTGATGGAGATTGACCCTCCCTCGATGAGAGGATCGTTGGTGATGACGATGGCTTTGATTTCTCCCTCCTGGAGGAAAGTTTCTCCATCAGAACAGCTCCGCAGAGCCCTGGATTGGTTCTGCCCAAGTTCCGCCTCGAGACGGCGGCGTTTCGTCTCGAAAGCTCTCCTCTGATTTTTTCCAGGTCAAAACCCACAATATAGCAGAAAATGGGCATTAGGGACCTACGAGGGGGGCACAAGCCCTGGGGGCTTGTGGCCACTTGGTGGGTCCTCCTCTGGATTTTCTTCGCCCAATATATTATATATATTCCAAAATAATTCTCCGTAGATTTTCTAGACTTTTGGAGTTGTGCATAACAGGTCTCTCACATTTGCTCCTTTCTGGTCCAGAATTCCAGCTGCCGGCATTCTCTCTCTTCCTGTAAAACTTGCAAAATAAGAGAGAAAAAGCATAAGTATTGTCTTATAATGTGAAGTAACAGTCCATAACACAATAAATATCAACATAAAAGCATGATGCAAAATGGACGTATCACTCATCTGCGTTGGCGTCGAATTTTTTTTACTCCCGCCATTGTTGCCACTTCCGGTCCTGCCATTATTGGCATTACCAGATCCGCAGTTGTCGCCTCCGTCGTTGTTTGCATTGCCACCTCCACCGTCGAGGGTGTCTACCATGTAGATGTCGTAGGTGGAGGTTTCCATCCATTTCCGTGCGGGCATGGTGGATGTTGGTGGCTTATCTGAGGACTCACATACCTCCTCATCCATGTTATCGACTTGGTCACATGCGCTTGCGAGAACCTTAATTAGGTCCTTGACATTGGTGACTAGGTGTGATGAGTCCAAAATATGTGATTATTTTGATTAATATTTTGTGCCTACATGGTTGGCTTTGTGCAACTTTACCGTGTTCGCGCACTACTTTTTGTTGGTATTCCCAGTTAACGTCTTTTGGAGTAAACTAAGTTCTATGGAAGAAACCCCAGGAAATTATGGTGGAATCACATCATTCATTGTGATAATAGACTACCATAAAAAGAATGAAGCAAAGGGACAAAGGAGAAGTCCATACGGCAGTTCCAGAGCAAACCTAGCATACGTGCACACGCTCTCGTATGCGTGGCCATATGGCGTCCATGCGACGCATCCTCGACCACTACTTCCACTCCAAGTCCGACCGGGGAACAGACGAACAGAGGCACCAAAAATGCATCTAGAAGGTAGAACCCTAGCATCCGGAGTCATCCGAAGGAGGGATTGACAAGGAGTAGATCGCCATCTTCACCACCACATGCAAGGGGACGTCAGCATCATCACCACTGTCATCATCATCATCATCTAGATCCATCTCCATCTCATTGTAACGTTAGGAACCTCGATGAACGTTTTTGAAAAACGGACATTTTTAGAATTTTTTTTTTTGAAATTGTGATCAAATATTTGCACACAATTTTTTTTTAAAAAAATGTGTCTTTTTTAAGTCCCCGACATTTCTAAAAATAAAAAAATTGAAAAAGAATAAGAAAACTAAACGGTAGAAAACCAGTAGAAGAAACATTAGGTAAAAGAAAAGAAAAGTAAAAATCTAGACTATAACCTTTGGGAAGTTGCCTAAAACTGAACCGACGTGTGCTATTAGATGGGCTGGCCCAAGAAAAAGCTAGCGAGTGACTTCCCGTGGGATAGTGGTGCCAATTTGCCACAAAATGCTTCGAAAAAACAAATTATTCCAAGCATTTTGTAGCGAATAGAAAACTCCCTCTACTACCCCTCAAAATAAAAACTTTATATACTCGTCTCGGGACTCTAGGCGACACACAGTGCTTTCCACATCCGGGCTTTGCTGGGCACTAAATCAGAAATAGAGGTAAGGAGGAATTTCTAGGCCCCGGGCCATATGTCTCGGCTGCCCTGGTCCAGGAGGGATCTCCTATTGGAGAGCTCCTATCTGGCGCATCAGGTGTTCTGAAAAAAGGCATTGGCGAACATGCTAGCGTGCACCCCCTCTATTCACATGCGCCCTATTGGATCGACCCTTGAGAAGGGATAGACGCCCCCGTCTTGTATTTCATTTTTTTTGCTTGTCACTTTATTTATTTATTTTTTCTTCTTTAAAATAATTAGGAATGGATTTGTTTTCCAAATTTCAAAGTGAAGTTTGAAAAAATGTTCCAGAAATCATAAGATGTTCATGGTTTAAAAATGTTCATGATTTTTATTTTTTTTCGTGAATTGTAGAATATCCACGAATTTCACAAAAACATTCATTGATTCGGAAAATGTTCATCAGTTCAAAAAATAATCACGATTTCAAAATACTGCACAATGATGAACAAAATTTAAATTCAATGAACATCTTTTTTGAATTTTATCAACAAATTTTGAGTTAAAAAATTTCTTTTGAATTCGATGATTTTTTTTAATATGATGAAGATTTGTTTTAAAACTTCTGAACATTTTTGGATATGATGACATTTTTTGAGTTCATGAACAAATTTTGAATTTGATGAACAATTTGAATATGAAATGTTTTTTGAATTTGATGAACAATTTTGAATATGTTTAACATATTTTAAAAGTTTCATGAACTTTTTTAAAAAATATGATGAATAAATACTGAATTTGATGAAAAAATTTGAATTTGGAAAATTTCACCAATTTTAAAATATTCACAGATTTGAAAAAAAATGCCAGATGTCAGAAAAATGCTTGTGAATTTGGAAAAAACTAAAGGAAAATGTAAAAAAGGAAAAATAGAAACGAAAATAAAAAATAAAATGAAAATATGGAAATTAGAAGAGAAGTGAAAAATAGGAAAATAGAACAAGGAAAAAGGAAAACCGGTTTGGAAAGGTTTTAGAACCATCCCCAAACTGGAAAAGAGCAAATATGGGCTGGCCTACTTGTTCGCAAGGGGGAGCGCACACGACATACATGCTGAATAGGAGAACCCAGCTCGGATATGATCCTTTATGCGCCTGTTCAGGGGCGCCCCTTTGCGCCTGTTCATGCTGGCCCATACGCGCGGAATGACACAACCTCGTTTTTTTGTTTATACTTTAAAATATTCTAAATATACTAGCACATATGCCTCTGCGTTGCAACAGGAGAAGTAATTGATATATCCATCAAAATGTATATCAATGCGACACGACAACATGCAGATGGTGCCACCTGACGGCAATAGGGATACGCACGCCGAGGTTGAAATCTACTCTCTTCTTTGTTGTGATAGAGGAATTTAAAAACACACACGAGAAGGCTTTTTATAAAAGTATGACGGCGGACAGACAGAAGCACATCGTACTTTATTAATAGGGATAGATATATTGCAAGAAACACTCTAAAAAGTATTTTTTAAAAGTTAAATGTCTATAGAGGATTTTTTTATCACGTATACAAAAAATGTATAGAAAAGAATGTGTATGAAAAAATAGATCATGTATTTAAAACATTGTAATCAATCATTTCAAAAATGTTAAGCACAAATTTGAATATTGTTAAACAAGTATTTGAAAAATGTTAATTGAGCATTTGAAAAATGTAAATATGCATAGTAAACTGTTGACCATGTATTAAAAAATAATGAATTATTTGATCATGTATATGAAATTGTTTGTCAAGCATTTGCAAAATGTAGAACAAGTATTAAAAAAATGTTAATAAACAATTTGTAAAATGTAAAATGTGTACAGAAAAAAATGTTGGCCAATTAATAAAAATGATGATTTTTTTATCATGGTTATAAAATGTTAATCATGCATTTGAAAACTTGTTGAATAAGTATTTAAAAATGTTAATCAATCATTTGGGAAATGTTAATGTGTATAATTTTTTGACCATGCTTTTAGAAAAAGGGTAATGTTTTATTTGAATAATGTTAATCAAGTATTTTAAAAAATGTTTAAAAATTATATAAAAATGTTCACTATGTATTGAAAATGTTAATCTTGTATTTGAAAAATGTTAATCAATGATTTTTGAAAATGTGTAAAGAAGCAATGTTGCCATGTTATTAAATATGTTAAGTTTGCATTGTAAAAATGTTAAACATGTAGACATATACGAAAAATGTAGAACGAAAACCAAAAAGAAAAAAAAAACAGAAAACCAAGAGAAGAAAAAGGAAAAAAATGGAAATGAAAAAAAGAGAAAACCGAATAAAATTGGAGAAAAAGAAAGAAAAGAACAAACTTTGTGAATACAGAAAAACCAGTGAAAAGATAAAGAAAAAACAAAAGAAAAAAACCAGGAAATAACAATGTAAAACAGACTCTCTTACCCTCATCTAGGTCCTGCCCTAGAAATTTTCATGAAGCTGAATCTAGCCTATTGGCTAGCAGAAATGCAACTAGGCCTGGAGACCCTGTTTCGGAACCTAATTTCACTTATTAATTTTGTTCTTTGTTTTTTCTTTTAAACTATCGGTAACAGGCCGGCCCAATAGCTACAGCGCCGGAGAAATTCATGCGTTTTTGTTTTTTAACAGGAAAAAAACTAAACTGTCCGGGCCATCTAGCGGGAGGGGGTCTGCGCTTTCAAGCTTCCGTTAGCAAAATGGTGTATAACGGGCGCCTGAACCGCCAAGTAGGAAGCGCCGGTATGGAAATGGAACGCATAACCCTGAAATAAAAGTATAGAATGCATGAGCACTATATATACATGTACATATATACTCCCTCCGTTCCCAAATATTTGTCTTTCTAGACATTTCAAATGGTTATAATATACGGATGTATGTAGACATATTTTAGAGTGTAGATTCACTCATTTTGCTTCGTATGTAGTCACTTGTTGAAATCTTTAGAAAGACAAATATTTAGGAACGGAGGGAGTATCTTCCATCTTCCAAGTTTCAAGTCTGCATGAGAATTTGATCAACATACTTGTTGGCGATATGGCATGGTTAGGGAAAGGTTATCCATGAGCATGTATTTGAAGGGCCGTTTGCTACTAATCAGTTTGATCCAACATCATTGAAGACTTTGGCTTGTCGAGAAGCGCTCTCACAAGACTTACATATTGCTTCAAACTGTGAAGGTGTGATCAAAGATATCCACAAAAATATGGATGGGTTACACTTCAGTTTAAGTAGATCAATATAGCGAGGCTATGTGCCTCAAGATTAGTTTCTCCATCACGCCTGACGGCGAGCTCCAACACGGCAAGTCGCGTACAAGTACGTTGTGCATACGCAGACGCCGGCGAGGAAGCGATCGACCGAGGACCACTCCGGCGACTAAAAGTGAAGCATGCCGCATGCGCTCGCGGCCAGGCCACCGGTTGGTTCGACCGACCCTTCCGTCGGCCAGAGTACGGGGAAGCGCGAGTAGGGTGTACAGGCGGTCCATCTATCTTTCTCGCCTAGATGGATAGAATCTAGCATCGGCAACCCCGTCTAGCTAGGTGGCGATCGACTCCATGATGCGAGTGCGACCGTCTCTCTCATTACTGATCCGTAAATGTCATCGCCTGGACCACCTTAGCGAACTGTAGCTCGTTGATTGTGTAGGTTAGGGTTACTCCATTGATGCCATTCTTGACTGTTATCAGGCGCGAGCTGCAAAAAGAAGAATTTGCATGCGATCGACTCACCAGCTCCGGAAAAGGCGACCCTCAAGGTTCTGGTTGGCCGGTGGCTAGCAGCATCTACCTTAGACATTTTGTCACTGGTATTCTTCGTTCGAATGTCTCTGTTGATGTAATCGCGGGACGCGGCCGGCGCTCAACAGTCACCAAGTCTCCGTTACAGTACCCGCGCCCCATCCTGGAGGTGCAATGATCGAGCTGCCCGGCACCGCCGCACCGGAGAAAAATGAACGCACGAAGTTGTTATTAATACCAGAGGTCGGCAGCACGCGTGTTGCTTGCCGAGGCAAACGACCCGCACATGGATAAGATCGATATTTCTAAAGTTCAAACATGTACATACCCTAGACTCGACACCTACGCGGGAACAGATCCGACATTTCGTCATACTATCTTCGTCCTGTCTACTGATCCCGGTTAGTATTTTGTGCCAAATTTTAACCGTGGATTAATTTAACTAAATGTTAATGCATGTCACAAAAATTAATATCGTTAAAACTATGTTTATATACGAATACAACGATACTCCTATAATTTTTTATGACAAGCATTAACAATTTGCCAGTTAAATCTATGATCAAATTTTGACACAAAACACGAAGAAGACCAATAAAACAGGATGGATGTAGTAATATGTTTACAATCATTTTCTCATTTCCGTCTTTGGAAATCATAGTTCAATAGTACTCCCTCCGTCCGAAAATACTTGTCATCAAAATGGACAAAAAAAGATGTATCTAGAACTAAAATACATCTAGATACATCCCCTTTTATTCATTCTGATGACAAGTATTCCCGGACGGAGGGAGTACCAATTAAGTACCACATGATAAAGCTTTAAAAAGTATGACCACATATTTGACTAGCAAAAATTTAATGCATGCCGGTCAAAAAATATCATCACAATCAAAATTTTAATATCAGTGATATTAGTTTGTTAGTACATATAATTTATATTTTATTAGTTTTTTTGGGTATATTTTACTATTAGTTAGAGATATAGTCAAAATATTATCCAAAATACGAGGGCTGAGGTAGTAACAATCAATTTTTGAGTCAACCTCCCGTGGACGTTTGACCGATTACCAACTTGCAGGGACGATGCAATTAGTCTGCTCTTGGACCACCTGCTGCGTGTTAGTCGCCTCACACAGATGCAATGCACCGCACACAGCCGATTAACGCCTCTGCTTAATCATTCAAAAGTGTTGACTACGCACTACATTACCCATTAATACACGACCAACAGTTGAATGATGCACAGATAGATCGATCGGTAGGAGAGGTGTTGAACTAGGAAGATCGATCTGCTGGTCCCCGGCCTGGCGAGTAAAGTGGTACGGGGCCGGCGCGAGTGAAGAGCGCAGATCGAGCCAGTGCAACCAGAACTACATTTCCATGCACACTCATGCATATGGCTCCACTGCAGCTAGCCATCTAATGGTAACCTAATACTACTAATGGTAACCTAATAATGGAGTAATGGTAGTAAGACCGACCAGATACCGCTTCCCATTTATCCTTGCCTCCCTATCAGATTCAGAAGGAGATCCAGGAAGAGGATGCAAAGGAGGGGCAGAAGTTCTGCTCATCAGAGGCAGTGGAATGGGCATGTGTGCATGCATGTCCCGCGGAATGGCAGGGAAATGTTCCTGCGCTGCGTGCGTACGTGCATCTCCAGCGTGCGCTCTCGGCGTCGGCTATCCAAGCGGAGCTAGGCTAGGTGGAGGTTGGTGCATCAATTCGCGCCTCACGGGCACGGACACATCCCGACGCCGACGTGATCTTGGCCCCGGAAACAAAAGCCACCACCCATCCCTCTCCTCAATCCGTATCCGCCCGCGATCCGCCTCCGCAAAACTGGTGGCGTAGAAGCCCTCTGAAGGCCGCGCGCTGGATTCTTGCGACGGCGACGGGCACGACGGGGACGGCGGGCGCGCGCGGGGACAAGGCGAGAGCATTAAGCCGGCCAGTGACAGCGTGCATGTACAGGGACCGGTTCTTGGAGCCCCCCGGGGGGCCGGGGGCCGGGGGCGATCGCTCTGGGCGGCCGGGTGAGCTGAACTGACCGGGCAGGCCAGGGGAGCTGCGAGAGGGCGCCTCCGCCATAATTGAGGTCTGACCTGCAGGCTGCGCCCCCCGGGGTGGTCCGCGCGGGCGACAGGGACGTGTGCTGCCGCGCGCGCTCCCGCTGGGTGCGTATCCGGCCCATCTCGCGTAGCCCTCCCCACGGGCGACCGGGGCTCGGCAGAGCGCGCGCGGGGCGCGGAGCGCGGGATCGGATCGGAGGAGGAGGAAGCAACTGGGAGCGAGCGGCCATGCCGATTAAATTTGGGGGCTCGATCCGGGGGCAGAGTGCGCGGCCTGCTTACTTCGCCCAGCTCAGCTGCGCGCAGGACGTATCATACAGGATCCGGGATCCCGCCAAAACGACATGCACCCCTACCTTGGTCCAAGGAAATACTGCTACAAAGATCTTGCTGGGTGTCGATCGTGTAGAAAGTACGTAGTAGAAACTAGTGGTATGGTGTGCAATAGCGTTCCGGCCGGTAGTTTCATGGGAGTAGACTCATCACTCGACCAACCTATGGGCATTGCCAAAATGGTCCATGCGTAGGATACCTGAGAGGTTGCTTTTAGAAGCACTAGCGCGGAACATGGTGGGATCAATGAAGCTTCAATGTCGGAGATCGGTACTCCGGTGGTCCAAGCTAGGCTATCAAATGTGTCCTGCTGCATTATGGAATTTATTTACGGAGAGTACCACAGAGTACTAGCAGTTAACTGCAAACTTTATGCAAGACTTCATGAGGCTGATCGGAATGGGAGTATCATAGATAGTATCATGCATGTCAACTAAGCAAATTTGTTAATGTGACATAGAATTAAGAGGGTGCTTGGATACGTTTTAGTCCCATGACTAAAAATAGTGGGACTAAAACCTGCTAGCATCACCCATGCTTGGATTCTAAATACTAAAGAGACTAAAATCAAGTTAATGAGCATTTATTATCCTCCAAACCCTTCAATCCAGACCTTGCATGTGTTAAAGGAGAGGAGTTAAATGAGGAGAGAGATGACTAATTCACATTTTAGTAGGGGTACCCCTGACTAAAAGATTTTAGTCTCAAGACTAGTTTTAGCCCCTCTTTAGTCAGGGGTGCTTGGAACTTTAGCCTCTTAAAGAGACTATTTTTAGTCAGACTAGTTTTAGTCCCTTGAATCCAAGCAAGGCCTAAATCAAGAAAGAGAGGGTTGAGTATCATATCATGATACCATATCATATTAAATGTTGTGCTACTTTGTGTCATGCATGTCAATAAATGAGCTTATCCATGATACTAACATATGATAATATGCACTACAGATGTAGTATCATACACTAGTATCATATGCATGATACTAGTATATGATACTTGCCATTACGACCAGCCTGAAAGGCACCTAGGAAATCAGAAATCCAAACTCTGATCTGAGGTCACACGCTCCCCAAATGAACTGAAAATTCGAATAAAATACCAAACTTTCTTAGAAAAAGCTAGATTTACGCATCAAAGATGAGAGATCCTTATAGCTGCTTGCATTTTTTCACGCTGAGATGACATCCGAGAAGCTTGGTGCAAAAAGTTATAACCAGATCTCTATCGATTTTTTTTAGTACTGAGCACCTCCGATGTCACCTCAACATGAAAAATTGCAAGCCCCTACAGAAGTCTCTCATCTTTGATGTGTAAAATTCTATATTTATTTAATTTATAGTTGACGCAGATGAAGTTACACCCGATCGCAAAAGCCACTGCTCTTCGTAAGAAATAATGTACTATGTTCTTGTGTGTGAACCAAGAAATTCGTACATTTCCCATCTCCTAGAACGTAAGGCTACCACAAATAAGTATGCATCCGGTAAATCCCTCTGGCTAGATCTGAGTGCCCACGGGCCAAATCCATGGGATGCGCCATTGGGGACGACTCATCTCCTCGCCGGGGAGTTTTTTTTTTGGGGGGTGGG
>LR738711.1:666878703-666952862 GCA_902687465.1 Secale cereale
GGGGGTTCAACCTATTTCATGCTGGTGTTCATCTGTTGTGGTCGTGCTCGTGGGTCATGTTCTCCATGGACGGTTCGTACGGCGGCTCCTCAGCCCGATCTATGTGCTTCTCGTCTCCCTTGGTGTTCAGCTCGACGGGGTCTAGCCTCCACCCCAACTCTTCGGCTTCCTGCCACGATGTACCTTTTTGGTTGGTACGCGGTCTCTGCCGGCAAGCTCATGTTCCGCTTGCCCACATGGCGGCGCTGGTTTGTCCCATCACCGGAGATGGATCCATTGGATCCCCTCCTCCTCTTGTTGTATGGACGGTGGTGGTCATCTTGGCAGGAGATTTTACCTCGCCGCATGGATGTCACGATTATTTCAGTCCTTGTAGTCGTACTTGTGCATATGGGTTTCTCTTGCGGCTGGTAGCGGATGCCATCGTAGAGGGCTGGGGCTTCTATTCTCATGGTCATTGTCATAGTCCTCGGATGCTGCAAGCTCTTTCATTGTATGCTTAGGCTTTCATGGATGTCCATTGCCCCCTGCTTCGTTCTTTGCTTCAGTTGATAGTGTCTGCCTTGGTCGTTCATCATTTACCCGTGTGCCGGTGATCTTTAGATTTTTTGTTGTCTCAGTTGTGGTTATGCTTTTGTGTTGTGCTATCCTTGCCATCATATCGGTTTACCATCTTTGACGATCTAAACTCCTTTCTATCTTAATGGATACATGCAGCTCTCTTGCATGATTCAAAAAAGTCAATGTGATCAGTGATGCATAAGTTTAAAATATAATATCGTTGGTTCTGTCCCTTGTTTAGATCTCCTTGGGTACAATTATCATAATCAAAAGTATTTCATATGGGAAATAATGTGACAACCTTTTTGACAATATTATGATCAAATTGAACACTCTCCGAACTAGTGAGATCTTTTCGACCTAAAGTAATGACCTTTCCGAGCCCATTTTCTTTATCATCATAGCTAATATTCAACAATTGAAAGAGTCCATATTCAAGAGGGGTTTGAAGAGTAGTTTTGACCTCTCCAATACCCCTTTCAACATAAAATTCAGCATTTCTAGACTCTCTCTTTCTCTCTTCTATCCTGACTCCTACCACAATGATCATGATAAATGGGTGGTTTATATATGCATATCAGGGTTCTTATCTATCCCAATATCATGCAAGTGTTGTCTTTTAGGACAAACTAGATTCATTTTTATAGCAGCTTTCTGAGTGTCTTTTACAACTTCCACTAATATATTAAGATTGGTGTAATCAGATGTGAAATGTTAAAATTTTGAAAGCTCTTTGTAAGGTGATACAAAATGTTCAGAAACTTCTGAAGATCTCACCCTTTTTTGTAAGAGAATCAAGATGGTTTTCATAAGTAAATAGATAATTTACTGAAGCGGTAGGATTTGGTTCATGTTTTGCTGCCATTTAATAATCAAGGTGGATTGTGTGTCAACCATGTTTGACGGAAGCTTCAATGCTTGCTAATTGAGTTCACAATCCTATTACTCAAGGTGTTGGCCTAACCCCCTTAGAATTGAGGAATGTGTTGGTCTATAAAGCATGCAACTATTGCATCACCAAAAATTTATACTACCGCGCAGAAAACCGAGGAACATGCTTTGGAGATAGATCACATGATTACCAATAGACGTGTAGTCCACGCAGCTTAAGAAGATTCACAGTAGCGCGTCGCCAGAGTCGTCTCCTTATCGTCGTTGATCTCCCTAGCTAGATCCCTCAAATAGGCTCACCATAACAACACAAGTGCACTACCTCTAATGGCATGTACACGTATGACAGGAATGTCGGGCCAGGAACTGCTAGGTCCGATCGCACAACTGAGCTAAATTGAGGTGGCTAGATGAAACACATGCAAACCCTTGTCGATGCAACAATCCTACATCATCTGTTACCTAAACCAGTAGCACCCCTCCACTTATATAAACGTCTATGATGGGCTCAACACATGAGGCCCATTAGGACTCCAGAGGCTCAAAATCTACTTAACCCAAATCGAAGTCTAAGTCAGATCATATCCGACCAGCGAAGTCGGATCCGACCTCGTATGTTCCTTCCCTTAAGCGCGTGGCCCCTTAGTTCTTCCCTTTGTGACATCTCTTCAACATATTGAAATTGGACCTCACCTCATTTCTCAGCAGTGTATTTATCCCTAGCTTTCCCCTAAACATTGAGAGATGCTATCAGATTTTCAACCGATATCTCTTGTCTCTTATTATGTTTCATGGTGAAGAAAGTCCTCCATGAAGAGGAGGTAGCTTTGCAATCATGCACCCAATTAAAAATTTACAAGGAGTTCCAGTTCCTTTACAATGCACTATGTCCCATGAGCTTGCTTAACAACACAACAATTGTTGACCATCTTGTAGTCACGAAAGCTCTCCATGGTGTACAATTCACAGTCTGCTTCTGTTGCACTGAGTTTAGCATTCAGTACCTCCCATAGTTGCTTCCCATTTTGTATATGCATATACACATCACAAGACGGTCAAAAAGAACACTCAGATCGTATCCCGCGAATATAGTATTGACTTCGTGAGAGATTCTCTCTAGAATGCCAGGACTAACATGGAAAACTTCCAGGGCAATATGCTAGAGTGTGGACTTCACTTGCCACCTCTTGAATTGCACACCGATAAAGTTATCCGCGTTAGCATCAATGAATCCAGTTGTAGATAACTCAAAAAATTGCCTACAATTAGATTTTTGATTGTTGGGAAATTATACAATTTTGTGACTAATTCCGGCAAATAATTCATGACTAAAACAATTTATCATGCGTAGCTCTAGTATACTAGACAAACATAATAGAAGCAACACACATGCAACAACAAGCATAATTAGAGACATGACCACATCACAACACACATACTGTTCGTTTGTAGATGAAGTAGGCATGACTGCTGGAGAAGCGATCTTGTTGATGACGACGTTGGTGAAGATCAATCGAAGCAGGCGGCGTTGAGGACGCCAGTACGCGACACCACCCGACTTGAATGGAAGACGACCCTTGGTAACGAACTTGAGCAATTTAGCATAAAGCTTCCAAAAACCTAGTTCACCCTTTCCTGGTGCATGATCACAAGGACGAGAGGTTCCAGAGATCTGCTCTCCCGCTCGACGGTGCACACCGGCGTTTGGGATGGAGTAGATTGTCGCGACGCAAGTAGCGAAAGGAGGCAAAAATCTAACATATGGGAAAACTGATGTCGTCTGATGTCGCGATGATGATCAAAACTATGTAGGTTTCCAAAACTTAATGGTCAAGAAACCATCTGAAAACTTGTTGTACATGAAACCCATAAATTAAAAGGTAAAAGAAATATGCGCTCCTGCAAGGCCATGGACCCATGGACGGGATTTAGATGGACTATTCACACACATGTAGCACGCCCGTACCTTTCAGCCAGCCAGGCAAGGCGAGGCGCGTGTGATGCTCTCTTTCTCTTCTCATACCAATCACTTAGTGTAGCGGGAGAGAACCATTATATAAAGTGGTCTCACACCTTCTCCACCACGGCACATGAGACTAAACATTTGCATCACCTGTTACCATTTATTTATGCGGCTTTGAGATTAATTTGGGAATTTCTGAAAAACAAAATACATGGGTCAGGCCCATTAATTCTAACACATGTGAGTTATCCGAGGTGAACGATTAAACAAGACTACAGGCACCATATCAATGGCCTCTTTATTTATTTATTTTTGCCAATGAAAGGCCTCTTGATGAATCGAGGTGAATTATGAAACAAGACCACATGCACGGTGCTTGTGGAATGGATGTGTCCTACTGACGAGTAACGATCGTAGGATCAGCGAGCTTAAATGACGGAGATATGCAGCTTGGTACAATGGACCATGCACCATTAAACCCCTCCTTTGCTTTCTGCAGTTCGGACCGTTGCATTTGGTTGGAGTAATAGGCTCCAACAATGATTGTTGTTCGTTACGCCAAACCTCCTCGTAGAGTTAAGAAAAACCATCAGTTGGTGCAACAAAGTAGGTGATCCATCGATGGCAAAAATACGGAGAGGTGTACCACATACAATACTCGTACCTTCTCCATCCATGTTCGTATACCATCCCCGTATTGACGCACAACCATGCAAGTGGTTTGTTTCATGCAGCAGCCTTCGCAAATTCCACGTTGCTTACCGCCAAGACCTTCTTTAATCAACATCGTTTTCCTGCCAGCAAACAATTCCATGTTGCAATAGTGTTGTATGCAGCCAGAAATGACCAGGAATTGGTAGTAACACAAAACATATGCCTCGAAGGAACCAGATAGCGAACTGAGCAGTGCACAACACTAATGTAATCCAAGTACGTACTGGTACAAGCTAATAGTGGTCTTAGGTGAGCTACCGATGTCCATGTCTAGCCGCATTGTTCATTGCACCCGTGCCATTTCTCTCGCCCGAAAATAGACAGATCCCTACCGAGCTGCGAACCGCCACTTGTGCCTCATATACAACTCGCAAGTGTCATGGAATAATAGACCGGCCGGTTCGCGTCATGCGGCAGTACAGTTTCCCGCGCGATTTTATCCTCAAGCACTGTGTGAACAGTAGTAGCTATAGCTAGCTGGACACTTTGTTCACCCTTGACATGCACATCATCAACGGAGTTCAGCTTCAGCGCGTACGAGCGCCGACCGGGACGTTGCCCGCCGGTGGCAACGATGGATCGGATCGATTACGCGTGTGCGCAGCTCAGGCTCTGCATTGTTGCCATCGGCCGCCTCCCGATCGATCGGTTACGGCGAACCGACTGAGTGCGTGACCAATCGTGGGCGTTTATGGGCTAGCGTTGGTGTCAGGCTCACTGACCGCTACTGACGGCGCGGAGGAGGCGATGAATCTGCTAGCTTGCTGGGCGAGATCGAAACCTGCGAATTAAAACGCAGGGACGGATCGGTCTGAGTTGTTCGGGAACTGCAATAATAAATGATGGATATACTGACACGAGTTGATTACCAACCAAAACAGATTAATCATCTGCTACTATTATGATTACAGAGAACGAAAACAACAGAGAAGAACCAGTCAGAAGAATCAAATATGGCAATGACAATGAACACAACGCGTCATGAAATCATCATCCATCACGATCAATTATCTTAACTGCCAGCTGAGCATCATTTATCCATCAGAGTACAAAAGCTGGGTCAACATCCTGATAGCAAGCTATGTACTGTACAGTCGTACACTTTACAGTAGCTATCTGGTAAAACAGTGCCAACCCGTGCTTTACTAGGACAAGTATACAACAAGAAGCACAATTTGTCTACACTACACACTGGTTCTCCGGGGGGAAAGAACAGACGGCGGGACACATGGTTTGATAATAGCAAAGACACAAGATTATGTTTTCTCATGAGTATACATATATGTTTTCTCATGAGTATACATATAGGCTGTTCGCCATTTTGAAATTTCAATGTAGCTCGACATCACCAACAGATACATATAGCGCACTATCGGATAACCAATCCTTTAATGCTCGACAACACTATCCATAGGATACAACACGAACCATACGTTCTGCACACATACTAGTAATGAAGTAGCGTGTAAAAAGTGATAGATCCTCTGGATCGGTTAGGCCATGATGAAGTAGTGGCCGCTGATGGCAGGGAGTGTGGCGACGGTGGTGGAGCTTCCCGTGAGCACCGCGCTAACCCTAAATCGGTAGAGAATGTCGGTAGGGATTGTGGCAGCGATTAACCTCGTAAGTCGTGCCCCGGCCTCCATCTCTGTTTATATAGCGTGGGTCACAAGGGCCCATCAACCATAGTGGGTTGAGCGTCCCTCGATCAGGGCGCGGATCTAAGGGCCCGGTGGGTCGTTGGGTCCACACGGTGGAGATCAACCTAACAAAAAGAGCATAGTAGTACTACAAATATGGGATTGCACATCTGTACTACAAATATGGGATTGCACATTTGTACTACAAATATGCAATGTTCTCAGTGAAAACCATGTATTCTGACCTAATTGATTATGCGCCATTGTCAAGGTCGTTGCACATTTGGAAGATTAAAGTTCCGCTTCGTATTGAAATCTTTACGTGGTTTGTTCATAAAGAAGTCATTCTTACCAAAGATAACTTGGCAAAACGGAATTGGGTTGATAATTAATTCTAGGTGTTGTTTTTGTGATCAGAATGAAACGGTTAAACACCTCTTTCTCGATTGTCCTCTAGCAAAATTATTATGGAGATCGATTCAAATTGCTTTTAACGTTCGACATCCTAGAGCATAAACACGTTATTTGGGACGTGGCTTCATGGAGTGGAGGTTCACTTAGCTAACTTATTCGGAGAGGAGTATGTGCATTGCTATGGGCTATATGAAACACTAGAAATGACATGTTATTTAATGGGAAACAATTCACCAATTTTTTGCAGGTTATCTACAGAGCTACAGCCTGGATCCGTATGTGGTCCTTACTCACTCCTGTGGACTTCAGGGAGCTTATAGTTATTGGGTGCAACCGTTGGGAGGCGGTAGCACGTGCTGGGGAACGTAGTATTTTAAAATTTTCCTACAATCACGCAAGATCTATCTACCAGATGCATAGCAACGAGAGGGGAGAGTGTGTCTACGTACCCTCGTAGACCGGGAGCGGAAGCGTCAAGTGACGCGGTTGATGTTGTCGAACTTCTTCACGATCCAACCGATCAAGCACCGAACGTACGGCACCTCCGCGTTCAGCACACGTTCAGCTTGATGACGTCCCACGAGCTCTTGATCCAGTTGAGCTTCACGGGAGAGTTTCGTCAGCACGACGGCGTGGTGACGGATATGATGTGTTCACCGGCGCAGGGCTTCGCCTAAGCTCCGCAACGGTACGACCGAGGTGTGATTCTGTGGAGGGGGGCACCGCACACGGCTAAAACAATTCAACTTGTGTGTCTTTGGGTGCCCCCCTGCCCCCGTATATAAAGGAGCAAGGGAGGAGGGGCCGGCCAACTCTCCTGGTGTGGCTAGGGAAGGGATTCCTACTAGGAATAGGATTGCAATCCTATTCCTAGTAGGATTCACCGAAAGGAAGAAGGGGGAAAGGAATAGGAGAGGTGGCGCCCCCCCCCCCCAATCCTAGTCCAACTAGGATTCCTAGGTGGGGGCGCCGGCCAGCCCTATGGGCTGCCTCTCTCTCACCCTTTGGGCCCACTATGGACCATCCCTCTCGTAGGGGGTTCCGGTAACCCCCTCCGGCATTCCCGATAAATCCGAAACTTTTCCGGTATACTTTCGGTGTCCGAATATAGCCGTCCAATATATCAATCTTTATGTCTCGGACATTCCGAGACTCCTCGTCATGTCCGTGATCTCATCCGGGACTCCGAACTACCTTCGGTACATCAATACTCAAAAACTCATAATACCGATCGTCATCAAACGTTAAGCGTGCGGACCCTACGGGTTCGAGAACTATGTAGACATGACCGAGACTCATCTCTGGTCAATAACCAATAGCGGAACCTGGATGTTCATATTGGCTCCTACATATTCTACGAAGATCTTTTATCGGTCAGAACCGCATAACAACATACGTTGTTCCTTTTGTCAAACGGTATGTTACTTGTCCGAGATTCGATCGTCGGTATCTTTATACCTAGTTCAATCTCGTTTACCGGCAAGTCTCTTTACTCGTTCCGTAACACATCATCTCGTGACTAACTCATTAGTCTTTTGCTTGCAAGGCTTATTATGATGTGTGTTACCGAGAGGGCCCAGAGATACCTCTCCGACACTCGGAGTGACAAATCCTAATCTTGATCTATGCCAACACCACGAATACTTTCGGAGACACCTGTAGAGCATCTTTATGATCACCCAGTTACGTTGTGACGTTTGATAGCACACAAGGTGTTCCTACGGTATTCGAGAGTTGCATAATCTCATAGTCATAGGAACATGTATAAGTCATGAAGAAAGCAATAGCAGTTAAACTAAACGATCATAGTGCTATGCTAACGGATGGGTCTTGTCCATCACATCATTCTCCTAATGATGTGATCCCGTTGATCAAATGACAACTCATGTCTATGGCTAGGAAACATAACCATCTTTGATCAATGAGCTAGTCTAGTAGAGGCATACTAGGGACATACTGTTTTGTCTATGTATCCACACATGTACTAAGTTTCCGGTTAATACAATTCTAGCATGAATAAAAGACATTTATCATGATATAAGGAAATACAAATAACATCTTTATTATTGCCTCTAGGGCATATTTCCTTCAGTCTCCCACTTGAACTAGAGTCAATAATCTAGATTACAAAGTGATGATCCTCACACCCATGGAGTCTTGGTGCTGATCATGTTTTGCCCGTGGAAGAGGCTTAGTCAACGGGTCTGCAACATTCAAATCTGTATGTATTTTGCAAATCTCTATGTCTCCCTCCTTGACTAGATCGCGGATGGAATTGAAGCGTCTTTTGATGTGCTTTGTTCTCTTGTGAAACCTGGATTCCTTCGCCAAGGCTATGGCTCCAGTGTTGTCACAAAAGATTTTCATTGGACCCGATGCACTAGGTACTACACCTAGATCGGATATGAACTCCTTCATCCAGACTCCTTCATTTGCTGCTTCCGAAGCAGCTATGTATTCCGCTTCACACGTAGATCCCGCCACGACGCTCTGCTTGGAACTGCACCAGCTGACAGCTCCACCGTTCAATAAAAATACATATCCGGTTTGTGACTTTGAGTCATCCGGATCAGTGTCAAAGCTAGAATCGACGTAACCGTTTACGACGAGCTCTTTGTCACCTCCATATACGAGAAACATATCCTTTGTTCTTTTCAGATACTTTAGGATGTTTGACCGCTGTCCAGTGATCCACTCCTGGATTACTTTGGTACCTCCCTGCTAGACTTATAGCAAGGCACACATCAGGTCTGGTACACAGCATTGCATACATGATAGATCCTATGGCTGAGGCATAGGGAATGACTTTCATTTTCTCTCTATCTTCTGCAGTGGTCGGGCATTGAGTCTTACTCAACTTCATACCTTGTAAAACAGGCAAGAATCCTTTCTTTGACTGATCCATTTTGAACCTTTTCAAAATCTTATCAAGGTATGTGCTTTGTGAAAGTCCAATTAAGCGTCTTGATCTATCTCTATAGATCTTGATGCCTAATATGTAAGCAGCTTCTCCGAGGTCTTTCATAGAAAAACTTTTATTCAAGTATCCTTTTATGCTATCCAGAAATTCTATATCATTTCCAATTAACAATATGTCATCTACATATAATATTAGAAATGCTACAGAGCTCCCACTCACTTTCTTGTAAATACAGGCTTCTCCAAAAGTCTGTATAAAACCATATGCTTTGATCACCTCATCAAAGCGTATATTCCAACTCCGAGATGCTTGCACCAGTCCATAGATGGATCGCTGGAGTTTGCATACTTTGTTAGCACCTTTTGGATCGACAAAACCTTCTGGTTGCATCATATACAACTCTTCTTTGAGATATCCATTTAGGAATGCAGTTTTGACATCCATTTGCCAGATTTCATAATCATAAAATGCGGCAATTGCTAACATGATTCGGATAGACTTTAGCATCGCTACAGGTGAGAAAGTCTCATCGTAGTCAACTCCTTGAACTTGTCGAAAACCTTTCGCAACAAGTCGAGCTTTGTAAACAGTAATATTACCGTCTGCGTCGGTCTTCCTCTTGAAGATCCATTTATTTTCGATGGCCTGCCGATCATCGGGCAAGTCAACCAAAGTCCATACTTTGTTCTCATACATGGATCCCATCTCAGATTTCATGGCTTCAAGCCATTTTGCGGAATCTGGGCTCATCATCGCTTCCTCATAGTTCGTAGGTTCATCATGGTCTAGTAACATGATTTCCAGAACTGGGTTGCCGTACCACTCTGGTGCGAAACGTACTCTGGTTGATCTACGACGTTCAGTAGAAACTTGATCCGAAGTTTCATGATCATTATCATCAACTTCCTCACTAATTGGTGTAGGAATCACTGGAACAATTTCCTGTGATGTACTACTTTCCAATATGGGAGAAGGTACAATTACCTCATCAAGTTCTACTTTCCTCCCACTCACTTCTTTCGAGAGAAACTCTTTTTCTAGAAAGGATCCGTTCTTAGCAGCGAATATTTTGCCTTCGGATCTGTGATAGAAGGTGTACCCAACAGTCTCTTTTGGGTATCCTATGAAGACACATTTTTCTGACTTAGGATCGAGCTTATCAGGTTGAAGTGTTTTCACATAAGCATCGCAGCCCCAAATTTTAAGAAACGACAACTTTGGTTTCTTGCCAAACCATAGTTCATAAGGCGTCGTATCAACGGATTTAGATGGTGCCCTATTTAACGTGAATGCAGCTGTCTCTAAAGCATAACCCCAAAACGATAGTGGTAAATCGGTAAGAGACATCATAGATCGCACCATATCCAATAAAGTACGGTTATGACGTTCGGACACACCATTACGTTGTGGTGTTCCAGGTGGCGTGAGTTGTGAAACTATTCCACATTGTTTCAAATGAAGACCAAACTCGTAACTCAAATATTCTCCTCCACGATCAGATCGTAGGAACTTTATTTTCTTGTTACGATGATTCTCTACTTCACTCTGAAATTCTTTGAACTTTTCAAATGTTTCAGACTTGTGTTTCATTAAGTAGATATACCCATATCTGCTCAAATCATCAGTGAAGGTCAGAAAATAACGATACCCGCCGCGAGCATCAACACTCATTGGTCCACATACATCAGTATGTATGATTTCCAACAAATCTGTTGCTCGCTCCATAGTTCCGGATAACGGAGTTTTAGTCATCTTGCCCATGAGGCATGGTTCGCAAGCACCAAGTGATTCATAATCAAGTGATTCCAAAAGTCCATCTTTATGGAGTTTCTTCATGCGTTTTACACCAATATGACCTAAACGGCAGTGCCACAAATAAGTTGCACTATCATTATTAACCTTGCATCTTTTGGTTTCAATATTATGAATATGTGTATCACTACAATCGAGATCTAGTAAGAATAGACCACTCTTTAAGGGTGCATGACCATAAAAGATATTATTCATCAAAATGGAACAACCATTATTCTCTGATTTAAATGAATAACCGTCTCGCAATAAACAAGATCCAGATATAATGTTCATGCTCAACGCTGGCACCAAATAACAATTATTTAGGTCTAAAACTAATCCCGAAGGTAGATGTAGAGGTAGCGTGCCGACGGCGATCACATCGACTTTGGAACCGTTTCCCACGCGCATCGTCACCTCGTCCTTAGCTAATCTTCGTTTAATCCGTAGTCCCTGTTTCGAGTTACAAATATTAGCAACCGAATCGGTATCAAATACCCAGGTACTACTACGAGCATTAGTAAGGTACACATCAATAACATGTATATCACATATACCTTTGTTCATCTTGCCATCCTTCTTATCCGCCAAATACTTGGGGCAGTTCCGCTTCCAGTGTCCAGTCCCCTTGCAGTAGAAGCACTCAGTTTCAGGCTTGGTTCCATAATTGAGGCTTTCTGTGAGAACAGCAACAATTTTGCTATTCTCCTTGAAAATCCCTTCCTTGCCCTTTTTCTTGAAACTAGTGGTATTGTTAACCATCAACATTTGATGCTCCTTTTTGATTTCTACCTCCGCAGCTGTGAGCATAGCGAAGAGCTCGGGAATTGTCTTTTGTATCCCTTGCATATTATAGTTCATCACGAAGCCATTATAGCTTGGTGGTAGTGATTGAAGAATTCTATCAATAACACTATTCTCATCAACTTGGCAACCAAGTTGAGTCATATGATTGTAGTGCCCATACATTGTGAGCAAGTGTTCACTGATAGAACTATTCTCCTCCATCTTGCAGCTGTAGAACTTATTGGAAATCTTATATTTCTCAATCCGGGCATTTGCTTGAAATATTAACTTCAACTCCTGGAACATCTCATATGCTCCATGACGTTCAAAACGTCGTTGAAGTCCCGGTTCTAAGCCGTAAAGCATGGCACACTGAACTATCGTGTAGTCATCAGACCGCGACTGTCAGACGTTCAAAGCGTCTGCATCAGCGGAAGGGGGCTTGTCACCTAGCGGTGCTTCAAGGACATAATTCTTCTGTGCAGCAATGAGGATAATCCTCAGATTACGGACCCAGTCCGTGTAATTGCTACCATCATCTTTCAACTTAGCTTTCTCTAGGAATGCATTAAAATTCAAAGGAACGGTAGCACGGGCCATTGATCTACAACGACATAGATATGCAAAACTATCAGGACTAAGTTCATGATAAATTAAAGTTCAATTTAATCATATTAATTTAAAGAACTCCCACTTAGATAGACATCCCTCTGGTCATCTAAATGATCACGTGATCCAAATCAACTAAACCATGTCCGATCATCACGTGAGATGGAGTAGTTTTCAATGGTGAACATCTTATGTTGATCATATCTACTATATGGTTCACGCTCGACCTTTCGGTCTCCAGTGTTCCGGGGCCATATCTGTATATGCTAGGTTCGTCAAGTTTAACCCGAGTATTCTGCGTGTGCAAAACTGGCTTACACCCGTTGTATTTGAACGTAGAGCTTATCACACACGATCATCACGTGGTGTCTCGGCACGACGAACTTTCGCAACGGTGCATACTCAGGGAGAACACTTATACCTTGAAATTTAGTAAGGGATCATCTTATAATGCTACCGTCGTTCTAAGCAAAATAAGAAGCATAATAAGATAAACATCACATGCAACATATGTGACATGATATGGCCATCATCATCTTGTGCTTTTGATCTCCATCTTCAAAGCACCGTCATGATCACCTTCGTCACCGGCTTGACACCTTGATCTTCATCGTAGCATCGTTGTCGTCTCGCCAACTATTGCTTCCACGACTATCGCTACCGCTTAGTGATAAAGTAAAGCAATTACATGGCGATTGCATTTCATACAATAAAGCGACAACCATATGGCTCCTGCCAGTTGCCGATAACTTTACAAAACATGATCATCTCATACAAAACCGTATAACTCATCATGTCTTGACCATATCACATCACAACATGCCCTGCAAAAACAAGCTAGACGTCCTCTACTTTATTTGTTGCAAGTTTTACGTGGCTGCTACGGGCTTAGCAAGAACCGTTCTTACCTACGCATACAAAACCACAACGATGTTTCGTCAAGTATGTGATGTTTTAACCTTCACAAGGACCGGGCGTAGCCACACTTGATTCAGCTAAAGTGAGAGAGACAGACACCCACCAATCACCTTTAAGCAACGAGTGCTCGTAACAGTGAAACCAGTCTCGCGTAAGCGTACGCGTAATGTCGGTCCGGGCCGCTTCATCTCACAATACCGTCGAAGCAAAGTATGACATGCTGGTAAGCAGTATGACTAGTATCGTCCACAATCTCATTGTGCTCTACTCGTGCATATCATCTACGCATAGACCTGGCTCATGATGCCACTGTTGGGGAACGTAGTATTTTAAAATTTTCCTACGATCACGCAAGATCTATCTACCAGATGCATAGCAACGAGAGGGGAGAGTGTGTCTACGTACCCTCGTAGACCGGGAGCGGAAGCGTCAAGTGACGCGGTTGATGTTGTCGAACTTCTTCACGATCCAATCGATCAAGCACCGAACGTACGGCACCTCCGCGTTCAGCACACGTTCAGCTTGATGACGTCCCACGAGCTCTTGATCCAGTTGAGCTTCACGGGAGAGTTTCGTCAGCACGACGGCGTGGTGACGGATATGATGTGTTCACCGGCGCAGGGCTTCGCCTAAGCTCCGCGACGGTACGACCGAGGTGTGATTCTGTGGAGGGGGGCACCGCACACGGCTAAAACAATTCAACTTGTGTGTCTTTGGGTGCCCCCCTGCCCCCGTATATAAAGGAGCAAGGGAGGAGGGGCCGGCCAACTCTCCTGGTGCGGCTAGGGAAGGGATTCCTACTAGGAATAGGATTGCAATCCTATTCCTAGTAGGATTCACCGAAAGGAAGAAGGGGGAAAGGAATAGGAGAGGTGGCGCCCCCCCCAATCCTAGTCCAACTAGGATTCCTAGGTGGGGGCGCCGGCCAGCCCTATGGGCTGCCTCTCTCTCACCCTTTGGGCCCACTATGGACCATCCCCTCTCGTAGGGGGTTCCGGTAACCCCCTCCGGCATTCCCGATAAATCCGAAACTTTTCCGGTATACTTCCGGTGTCCGAATATAGCCGTCCAATATATCAATCTTTATGTCTCGGACATTCCGAGACTCCTCGTCATGTCCGTGATCTCATCCGGGACTCCGAACTACCTTCGGTACATCAATACTCAAAAACTCATAATACCGATCGTCATCAAACGTTAAGCGTGCGGACCCTACGGGTTCGAGAACTATGTAGACTTGACCGAGACTCATCTCTGGTCAATAACCAATAGCGGAACCTGGATGTTCATATTGGCTCCTACATATTCTACGAAGATCTTTTATCGGTCAGAACCGCATAACAACATACGTTGTTCCTTTTGTCAAACGGTATGTTACTTGTCCGAGATTCGATCGTCGGTATCTTTATACCTAGTTCAATCTCGTTTACCGGCAAGTCTCTTTACTCGTTCCGTAACACATCATCTCGTAACTAACTCATTAGTCTTTTGCTTGCAAGGCTTATTGTGATGTGTGTTACCGAGAGGGCCCAGAGATACCTCTCCGACACTCGGAGTGACAAATCCTAATCTTGATCTATGCCAACACCACGAATACTTTCGGAGACACCTGTAGAGCATCTTTATGATCACCCAGTTACGTTGTGACGTTTGATAGCACACAAGGTGTTCCTACGGTATTCGGGAGTTGCATAATTTCATAGTCATAGGAACATGTATAAGTCATGAAGAAAGCAATAGCAGTTAAACTAAACGATCATAGTGCTATGCTAACGGGTGGGTCTTGTCCATCACATCATTCTCCTAATGATGTGATCCCGTTGATCAAATGACAACTCATGTCTATGGCTAGGAAACATAACCATCTTTGATCAATGAGCTAGTCTAGTAGAGGCATACTAGGGACATACTGTTTTGTCTATGTATCCACACATGTACTAAGTTTCCGGTTAATACATTCTAGCATGAATAAAAGACATTTATCATGATATAAGGAAATACAAATAACATCTTTATTATTGCCTCTAGGGCATATTTCCTTCAGCACGGGCTATCTTCATCCGATTTGGATGGCGGGCTAATAATAGGCTAGGTGTGTAGGCATCGCAGCTTATTGTTTTTATCGCCGGATGTGTCTTTTTTCAGATCTTTATCGCGGGATGTGGCGTTTTTCAGATTTTTTCAGACTTACGGCTCATTTTATGAGCCGCTTGGACCTCATGACTTGGTTCCTTTTTTATTTAATAATATGGCTGCATGCATCGATTGATGCAGAGATCGGGGTGATCCTTCTTTCAAAAATAATAATAATATGAGATTGCATTATTATTTTCACATTTTTTGTACGCCAATGCTAACCCCAGGCAGAACTAAATCAGAAAATTCATGAAAAAGAGAACTTTCATCTCGCTGCATAATAATGGTCTCATGCCCAAGTTTAAATTCGGGATAGCATACTCGCGTCGACATTGCCTTCAATCAAGCGAATTTTAGCCACATTCTAGCTTGTGACGTGTCTAGAATAAGAATTTTCATCTGGGATGCCGGTACACAATCAATCGAGGCCAGGTAACGGCACAAACACATACCTTCAAGGTACTAGCTAAGAAAGTATGTCCCCTTTGTGTCCAACACATATAGACCAAGTCACAGGTTTTTACCACGAACTCACCATCTAGACGGCAGATCTCCCAAGCACCATGGAGTCCACCGGATAGCCACAAAGCCGACCACCACCACCATCGGAACTCCTCAAAACCATGCATCAACCACTCCTTGAACCATAAGTAAATTGAACGGCTCGACATTGTAATTTAGGATCCGAAGTGTTTATAGATGAACTCGAAGTACCATCGCATGAGCCTTCATTGACTCGAAGTCTATAAATTTTGCCACTATACCCAAACCACAATGTCAACCACTCCTTTCTGAAATATAGCCATATTTATTTTTTAGAAGACTCCTGAAAAAATGTCTTCTCTTTCTAGGCATAACTTCCCTCGTATGTACCTTTTTCTTTTCTTTCATTTGACTCGTAGACTACAAGCTAACTGTGTAGCATGGGTCGAAATATGAATAATACGTCTAACCATATAGTTTCTTTACATGAGCTTCTTTTCGTTTACAGGGTCTTCACCATCAGCTTCAAGGGTCGAAATATGAATGTGCAATTATTGCTGAAGGCGGCAACTTTGATGGATTTTTTTTTTTTTGCGAAAAAACTTCTATGCATTTCAATTTTTTTTATTCTCTGTGTTTCTTTTTACGGTTTTTGCTATAACTCATCTAGCTAGATTTCAGTTATGTCACATTCACCTTTATAGCCGTTGGATATGATATTATTAGATGCGTGTGTGCTGACGTGGCTGTAGTACTACTTTGTTTCCGTTTTTTGTTTTCAGGTGAATGAGACCAAATTATATCTCATCTAGATGAGTCCTAGGCACTCCTTTCTTTTCACTTCACGTATTAATTTTGTTTCAAGTTAATCTTTTTGAAATTTGTTATAGAAAAACAACACCATTCATAACACCAAATCAATATCACTAGATACATCATGAAATATAATTTAACTTTATATTTGTTTGGAATTGAACATTTTGAAACTTCCAACATAAAAGTGATCGAACATTATAAATGTTTGACCAAAAATATCAAGTATACAAAGTAGGAGGTGGAGTCGGGGCTCCCTCCTGCCCGGCGGTGGTGCTGCTCGGCTGGCGGCGGGGTTCCGCGAGCCTCGAGCGCCCTTGACGCGGCGCTGTGGTCGTTGGCTGCGAGGCGATGCGGTGTGTTGCTGGCCGGCGGCGCCCGCTCGGCCCAGATCTGGGCCCTTCAGGGCCCATCTAGGCTGGGGCAGGACGACGGTTCGGGGCGCGACGGCGTTGCTCCCTGGTGGTGGTGGCGAGGCATCTGTGGCTGCAAGTGGTGATGGCTGCGGCGGCCGGCATGTTGTAGCGTGGTAGCAGGGACTGTCCGGACCCTTTGGAATCCGGTGGGACGTGTGGAGACCTGGTTAGTCCTTGTCGCTATGTCTGGTCGGCTCAACATGATGGTGGAGGATATCCCCTCCTGTCGGCTGTGTTGCGGTTGCCTCGGGCCCGTGATGGGGAACGTTGCATGAAAAACAAAACAAAAAATCTACGCACACGCAATGATCTATCCATGGAGATGCATAGCAACGAGGGGGGGAGTGTGTGTATGTACCCTCGTAGAACGTAAGCAGAAGCGTTAGACAATGCGGTTGATGTAGTCGAACTTCTTCGCGTTCCAACCCATCGAGCACCGAACGTACGACACCTCCACGTTCAGCACACGTTCAGCTCGATGACGTCCTCCGCCTTCTTGATACAGCAAGACGGCAATGTAGTGGATGAGTTCCGGCAGCACGATAGCGTGGTGACGGTGATGGTGATGCAATCCCCACAGGGCTTCGCCTAAACACTACGAAAATATGACCGAGGGAGTAAACGATGGACAGCGGCGCCGCACACGGCTAAGACAATGTTGTGTCTCCTTGGGTGGCGCCTCCTCCCCTCATATATATATATATATATGTGGGAGGGGAGGAGAGGCAGCCAGGGTGCCCTAGGGCTTGGCCGCCGCCACCTAGGGGCCCTGCCTTGCCCTGCGCCCCCCTTTCGTTGTACTCCCTCGGGTCCTTTTTAGTTTGCATATAAGATTTGTCTGAAGTCAAATGTTGTAAAGTTTCACCGACTTTATAGAAAAAATATAAACATTCACAACGTGAAATCATTATCATTAGATGCGCCGTGACTCAAATTTTCATATTCTACATCTTTAGCATTGTAGATGTTGATATTTTTTCATATAAATATGGTCAAACTTTACAAAATTTGACTTCAGACAATTCTTAAATGCAGAGTAAAAAGGACCAGAGGGAGTATGAAGAAGGGGGAAGGAAAGAGGGGGGAGAAGGGGTAGTCCTACTGCAGACTTTCCTTTCCCTCCCCTCTTTCCTTCTCCTCATAGGACGGCCTCTATAGGGTACGAGTCAGCCCCTTATGGGCTTGTGTGTTCCCTCTCTTGGCCCATAAGGCCCATAGCTTTCCCGGGGGTGCCCGAAACTCCTTCCCAGTGACCCGATAAGTACCCGATACCCTCCGAAACACTTCCGGTGTCCAAATACCATCGTCCTATATATCAACCTTTACCTCTTGACCATTTCGAGACTCCTCATCATGTCCGTGATCTCATCTGAGACTCTGACCAACATTCGGTCACCAAATCACATAAGTCATATAACACTATATTGTCAACGACGTTAAGCGTGCGGACCCTGCGGATTCGAGAACTCTGTAGGCATGAACGAGACACCTCTCTAGTCAATAACCAATAGCGGAACCTGGATGCCTCCATATTGGCTCCTACATATTCTACGAGGATCTTTATCGGTCGAACTGTTATGGCAACATACACAATTCCCTTTGTCTGTTGGTATGTTACTTGCCCGAGATTCGATCGTCGGTTGATAACCCACAAGTATATATGATCACAACAATTTTCGAGGGTAGATTATTCAACCCAAATTTATTGATTCGACACAAGGGGAGCCAAAGAATATTCTCAAGTATTAGCAGTTGAGTTGTCAATTCAACTACACATGAAAGACTTAATATCTGCAGAAAAATATTTAGTAGCAAAGTATTATGGAAGTAAAGGTAACAGTGGAAAAAGTAATAGTGGCAGTTTTGTACTGATGGTGACAGCAACATTAACGAAAGTAACGAAGCAAGTATCAATATGAAACGAACTCGTAGGCAATGGATCAGTGATGATATGTGTCAGATAATATTCATCATGTAGCAGTTATAACGTAGGGTGACACAGAACTAGCTCAAATTCATCAATATAATGTAGGCAGGTATTCCGTATATAGTCATACGTGCTTATGGAAAAGAACTTGCTTGACATCTTTTGTCCTACCCTACCGTGGCAGGGGGGGGGGTCCTAACAGAAACTAAGGGATATTAAGGCCTCCTTTTAATAGAGTACCGGACCAAAGCATTAGTACTTAGTGAATACATGAACTCCTCAAACTACGACAATCACCAGAAAGAATCCCAATTATTGTCACCTTGGAGTATGCGGATCATAACACATAATAGGTGTCTACAACTTGCAAGATAGGCTTAAGAACACATATATATTCATCAAAACATAATAGGTTCATATCTGAAATCATGGCACTCGGGCCCTAGTGACAAGCATTAAGCATAGCAAAGTCATAGCAACATCAATCTCAGAACATAGTGGATACTAGGGATCAACTAACAAAACTAACTCGATTACATGATAAATCTCATCCAACCCATCACCGTCCAGCAAGACTACGATGGAATTACTCACACACGGCAGTGAGAATCATGAAATTGGTGATGGAGAAAGGTTGATGATGACGACGGTGACGATCTCCACTCTCCGGAGCCTCGAACGGACTCCAGATCGGGTCTCCCGAGGAAGAATAGGAGGTGGCGGTGGCTCCGTATCATAAAATGTGATGAATGCTTCTTCTTTATTTTTTTCTCCCCGAACACGGATATATGGAGTTGGAGTTGAGGTCGGTGGATGTCTAGGGGGCCCACAAGGACGGAGGGCACGCCCTAGGGGGGCGCGCCCCCACCCTTGTGGCCAAGGTGTGGGCCCCCTTTGGTGGATCTTTTCGTCAGTATTTTTTATATTTTTCTGAAAATACTCTTCGTGAAATTTCAGGTCATTCTGAGAACTTTTATTTCTGCACAAAAATAACACTAAGGCAATTCTGCTAAAAACAGCGTCAGTCCGGGTTAGTTCCATTCAAATCATGCAAATTAGAGTCCAAAACAAGGAGAAAAGAGTTTGGAAAAGTAGATACGACGGAGACGTATCAACTCCCCCAAGCTTAACCCATTGCTTGTCCTCAAGCAATTCAGTTGATAAACTCAAAATGATAAAGAAAAACTTTTACAAACTCTGTTTGATGTTGTTGTTGTAAATATGTTGTAATGTCCAGGATGGGACTATACCTCCTACGTGTCGAGGCACGACTTAAAGGTATAAGCCCATTCTGGAATGATCTCAAGTTTGGTATCTTTGCACGACTCATGTAAAAATAGGGATGAAATTGCAAAAGGATAGCTGGCTTACACTCGCCACGTCACACAATACATTACATAAGCAAATCATCATCCAAATAACATCACAACCCGACTACGGGTGAAGATCCAAATGAAAGATACCAAATACATTAAGCCACAGGTCCGAATCGCCCCTAGTAGAAACCACTACTGATCGTCGAAAACGTCACAAGCATACGGCCACGCTCTTCATCGAACTCCCGGTGGAGTTCCGATCCATCTCCTGCATCATTCTCGGCTGAACCTGCATCTGGTGTTGTAGTAACTGTGAGCCACGAGGACTCAGCAATCCCATAACCATGGGTATCTAGACTAGCAGAGCTTTATGGGTACGAAGAAGGGTAGTGGTGAGGTTGCAGCAGCGGCTAAGCATAATATGGTGGCTAACTTACGAATACCAGAATAAGATGAGCATCTACGCAAACGGTCGCAAACTAGTAATGATCGCTAAAGATCCTGAACTACCTACGAGTCAAGCATAACCCCACCGTGTTCTCTTCTCAAAGTGAAAAGAGTCTGTCACGGTTACTCACACAGTTGTGTGTTTTACTTCGGATCCTCTGTCAAGTTTTCTACAACCAGACATTAACAAATTCCAATCTGCCACATAACCGCGGGCACGACTTTCGAAAGATCATAACCCTGCAGGGGTGTCCCAACTTAGCCCATCACAAGCTCTCACGATCAGCTGAAGTAATAATAATTATTACCCCTTATCTTAGGGAAATCCGACCAGGCTCGGTATCCCGGTGCACAAGACATTTCGACAATGGTAAAACAAGTCTAGCAAGACCTCCCGGCGTGCCGACACCCTGATAGTAGCCACGCGTATCTCGTCTTAGGCCACAACCGGATAGGTGATCCTACGGGAGCCAATCCTCGAGTTTCCTCGTGGTGGCCCCGCAGTCTCCCCGTTTGGACCAACACCATCAGCACTGGCCCCCCTGCTATGTAGAAGAATCCTCAGGTAGTGCTAACTCCCTATGCAATTTAATTAATTAATTAAGTTGTTATTATGAGCAAATTAAAACCAATGTTGGGCCTTGCTGGAGGAGTTTTATTCAAAGACGAACTGTCAAGGAGTCCCCATATACCCAATCGTGTAAGGAACGCAAAATCAAGGAACATAATGCCGGTTTATCGGCGCCTAAGGTGGCATGAGTGGAACAAAACACCGAGCAAAAGGCCAAGCCTTCCACCCATGCCCAGTATATAGGTGTGTTAATAATAATAATAGATACTGTGATATTCCAACAACAAGTTCCCACCTGGAACGATCTTCATCTTCACCAGCAACTAACAACGCTATAAGAGGGGCTAAGCAAGCGGTAACATAGCCAAACAATGTTTTTTGCTAGGAAGGTGTCAAAGGTTAGAGGTTTCATGGCAACAAGGAGAGGGGCTGACAATAAGATGGGTAGCGCGACATAACGATAGCATCGAGACAACTAAGCAAAGGCAATGATAGTAAAGGTATCCAAGGGTATGGTCATCTTGCCTGAGATCCCGCAAGGAAGAAGAACGGATCCATGAAGAAGACGAAGAAGAAGCCTTGAAGAAGAACCACGGGTAGACGAACGAATCCTCACGATCGCAACGGATCAAGCACTAACGAGAAGAAGCAAGCAATATGGTAAACACACAACACAAGAACACGACAATATGCTCAACCAAGTATGATGCAAAACAAGTCTACATATGATGCACAACAAGTCTATACAGGAAGCAAAACATGGCAAGGTAGGAAGCACAGAAAAACAACACAAGTTTATATATGATGCAATACATGGCAAGGTATGATGCAAGACAAATCTATACAGGAAGCAATACATGGCAAGGTAGGAAGCACAGGAAAACAACACAAGTCTTTATATGATGCAATACATGGCAAGGTATGATGCATAACAAGTCTATACAGGACGCAATACCTGTCAAGGTAGGAAGCACAGGAAAACAACACAAGTCTTTATATGATGCAATACATGGCAAGGTATGATGCATAACAAGTCTATACAGGAAGCAATACATGGCAAGGCAGGAAGCACAGAAAAACAACACAAGAACATGACAATATGCTCAAACATGTATGATGCAAGACAAGTCTATATATGATGCAATACATGGCAAGGTATGATGCAAGACAAGTCTATATAGGAAGCAATACATGGCAAGGTAGGAAGCATAGAAAAACAACACAAGTCAACAAGTTTAAATGAGGCCGGAAACTACAACAATAATTCTAGAAAATCCCCATATTCATGTTTAGCAATTTTAAGAAAACAACAATTCACACATTTTAATGTTGTTAACATGATGCGGATGACATGATCAAGTTTTATGCAATTTTTAGTAAAAGTTAACATGAAGAGATTTGAAGCATTTGTCACCATGGTGGAAGGAAAGGGCCACGGCGACGAATCCGAAATGATGCCACGCAACATATCGGTTCCGGTAACTCGTTGAGAGTCTGGTGCAAAAGATGACGGAGAGCGTGTCATGCAAGAAGAAAGGTGGGGTGATCCCGTCACCGGGTTCCCACGGGTTGGCGACGAGGCAAACGAGGGGCATGACAAGAGACGAATTCGGCCACGGTGCACACAAGTACTTCATCTCATACATCAAACAACATTCGTTTGTTCATGGGCATCGTCTCGGGGTTATACCTTTGAAGCGTTCGTTTCGGGGCGGCTCGAGATCGTAGAGGAAGTAGTGGTACTCGCGGGTCGTGGTACACGTTTTGTAGCCGTTCACGTCTCCGAAGATGTTCGGGGTCGACGGTAGAGGTACTTGTCGCATCCACCAAGTGTAGTCGTACTCGTTTCGAAGATGAACTTGATCCGATGCCTTCGGGCGTCATGGTACTTGACGAATTGCACATCGACCGTAGTTGTACATGTATCGACGAGGTACTTGTTGGATCCTTTGTCCTTCGGATACGGTCTTGGCAAAATGTAGATGGTAGAAGAGATACATGACGCATCCAGGGAAGGGTCTTGGCGTCCAACAACATCAACAAAACCATGGGTTACCTCCATGGCGGCCATGGTCAACGCCCGAGCAGATCGAGGCTCGTTCGATGCAGGCGGGGCCTCGAAGGAGAGGAGCATTTCGCGAGCGCGGGCGCATGGTCAGAGGCGCGGAGACGGAACCTTGCAGCGGCGGCAAAAACGACCAGCGGAGGGCGAGGTCGAGGTGGCGGAGGTCGCGGAGACGGCGCGTCGGCAGCCGCTCCGGTGGTCGCCGCAGAGCTTCGCCCTGGCGGTGCCATGAAGGAGGCCAGGGAGGAGAAGGGGGCCGCGGAGGAGGTGCAGGAGAGGTCCGGGCGCGGGGGCTCGAAGGAGGGCCGACGGGGGCTCCACTCCCCTGGCGAGGCAGAGCACCGCGACGCTGCTGCGGCCTGCGCGGGAAGGAGCAGAGGGGCCGGGGACGAACAGCTCGCTCGGGGAGCTCCTCGGGCGCGGGGAGTAGGCGCAGGGGACGGCGGGTCCAGCTGGCGCTCGCCGGCGTGGGCATCGGCGCGAAGAAGATGAGGAGGAGGCTGGGAGGAGAGGGGTCGCGCCGATCTGCTCGGGTGCTCGAGGGGGAGCGAAAGAGATCGAGCGAGGAGCGGGTCGGGGCCTCTGGCGGCGCGAGGAAAGAGCGAGAGGAGGGATCGGGAGAGGGAAGAGGGAGATCGAAGCTAGGGTTAGGAGGAGGGAAGCGGGCTGCGGGGAGAGAGGCTGGGCCTTGGGCCAGATGGTGCGGCCGGCCTGGCTGCAGGGAGATGGGCCTTAGAGGCCGCAAGAGGCCCAAGTGGCCGGCTGGTCTAACTCTCTCTCTCTCTCTCTCTTCTCTTAAAAAACCCAGAGATGAGACAGAAAGAAAGAGGGGTTAGGAAAGGAATTAGGGCAAAGGGACTATTTTCCCGGACTCACAAAATTGTAAGGAAAAATAAATAAAATCAACGGAAGACTTTTGGGAAAAGAAGATTCAAACAGGTTTGAACAAAAGTCAAACTATTTGAATTCACGAAAACCCTTTTGATGGAATCCAAAGGGGTGTGATTTGAGGATGTGGCTTAACTCAGCCAATAAGATTCATGGGCAAGGTTGAGGCCAGAATTGAGAAAGGGAAGGCATGGGAAAAAATGCAAGTGTGTTATGGTGAATTCCAAACAAATGGAATAATTTAATATAGCTCCCTAATAATATTGAGAGGCTTTTATATGTTATAAAGAGAAGTCACCATAGCGAGCATCCCTCAATTTAAATGGATCGAGGATCCAAACAGTTTATTTAGTTGAGTTGCAGAAATTAAAGACACGATGGCATGATGACATGATGCAATGCAAAATAAATAGAGCAAGCCCAACTGAACACACGGTGAAACCCGGAACATCTGGAATCCTCTGGGGCGTCGGTCTTCGGGCGTCACAACTCTCCCACACTAACAGAGGATCTCGACCCGAGATCCTGAAGATGGCACCGAATAGAAATGGAAAAGGAGAAGTAAAGCAAAGTTGCTTCTTTGACAAACGAGTGAAACCACGAACCTTGAGAGGTTGAACAATCTTGAAAGAAAGAATACAACAGAGATGAATGAAGTTAAGAGCACTTCGGTAAAAAGGAGGAACAAGGGACATTACGAGAACCTTGTAGGTTGAAAGACAAGAAACAAGAGCTCACGGATGACGAAAGAATTTCAAAACCACTCCGGTTAACCAAGATTGAGAAGGAATAAGAACGAAATAATTTGGACAACATTCCATCTGAAAATGGAAGGAATTAACATGAACTTGAGGAGATGGAATGATACTTGATGAAATCAACAACACACTGCCTCTGAAACAATTGAAAGAATGGCACAAGGGGTAAGAAGGATTCAGTGAGCACTCCAGTTGAAAACAGAGGAAAAAACTAGATAAGATGACGGAACTTGAATGGAGGACACAACACTCCGGTTAAATGGACAAGCAAAGGAAAGAACATGATATCGATAAACGAGATGATGGTTTGGATTGAGATCAACAAGGAGATGAAAAACTTATTTCACCGGAATGATAATGAAGAACTTGGGTCATTTATAAGCACCATAATTAGCAACAATCCTTAGGGAAAGCTTTTAGGTGAAATACAACCCAAGATTACTCCAACGAATAAATTGAATGGTTGGAAAGATCTCCTGAACAAAGAAAATGATGGGTTTAAATATCTCATTCCTGACAATTTGTGAATCATGAAACATGAAGGGAAAATTGTCAAGAATGACATACCACCATCTCAAACAATAAGGTAGAAAGAATTGCAATTGGAATGCATGATGAAGAATGCTTGAGCTCCAACAAGAATCTTGATGAAGACTTCGAAGATGAATTAAAACATGATGAACCACCATGAAGAACCCCGGTAATGAAAGCATGAGAAGTGAAAGATGAAAAGAATAAGATTCAAGGCCTGTGATGAATTAGATGGAGGTTTGAAATGATATAATTGAAATAATTTGGAGCTCCGGAAAACAAGATGAACAACTTAGAACCAAGGATATGATATGATGAACAAGCTCCAAAAAAAAAAGAGATTAATCACTTCGAGGAAATAAGAATAAGATTTACTGTATGCTTATCCTTCATCAAATTAAATTGATGACAAGCAACGGATTTGGCCTACTACTTATTCTCGTTGGAAAGAATTAAAGGTAGATCTCGCACAAACTTGAGAGAGTATTCAACGAATCACTGGTATGATTTCAGAAAGAACAAATTAATTGATATGATGACAAAGGGAAATGAATGTTGAGCGAACCACCGTAAAAAATATCGAAACCGAGTGATGATAGAGAACAAACCACCATGAAGAATTAGAAAATGAGCGAAGATACATGAGGCAATCTAGATACAAAAGAACGAATGGACCACGAGCAGAGTAAAGAATACTTGAATGATGCACCGGAAGAATATGGAGACCAACGGAGAGGCATCGATGAAGAATATTTGGAGGACAAAGTTGAAAAACTGAGAACGAAGAAATATTCTGAAATGATAGCCTTCGGAGGATCACAATAGAAAGAATTCATGAAATGCTTCGGATGGTATAAAAGAATTCCTCACAATCGGAATAATAATGAGGATGGTATGAAGCTAGAACCACGAATCTTCAAGCGAACGGGCCCAGATTTAAGAGAAACTCTTCTTCGTTCTTCAAATCTGAGAAGATGATGAGATACACCACCATGAATTGTTGAGGCACTCCGGAATGAAGAATTAAAAAGGTTGAACCAACGATGAAAAGAATTTGAAAGCGATCTTGGAGAAGGCATGTGACTGACGGGAATCATTCTTACTTTGAAAAGAATTTGAGTATAACTCCAGAAAATAGAAGAGTGAGGTAAGATCCTGGAAAAGACCTGTGGGTTAGGGCCCACTAAAGAAATCACCGTTGAAAAAGATTGCTTAAGAAATATTGCACCGGTTGAATTAAATGGCTTGAGCGAGATAACCACCTCAAAATAGTTTGAACGGATTAAGAATGTAATTATGAATCATCTAAGTTGTCTTGTACACTTCGGATAAGAATAGGAGAGATGTGAAGAAATACGAGAGCCTTGGATAGGAAATTCCAACACGGAAAACATGTGAAACAAGAGGAACAGATACGATCAACACCAAGCTTGAATTACATCCACCGGCAGAATATGAGAACAAAAGAATGATGAACTTGGAGTTTCCTGAGCATCTTCCTGAGAATCACCGGATAATGAAATTG
Source organism: Secale cereale (assembly GCA_902687465.1). Classification (NCBI taxonomy): domain Eukaryota; kingdom Viridiplantae; phylum Streptophyta; class Magnoliopsida; order Poales; family Poaceae; genus Secale; species Secale cereale. The sequence goes on from LR738711.1 coordinate 666,905,787, forward strand.
AACGAAATGAATGAAGAAACATCAGATTAATAAATGGATATTTCATTTAAGAATATTTGGCTCCAAGAAGAAGAAGGGTGGGAGGGTGGGGAAAAACAAAGACAACTTGGGATGAATGAAACAGACAAATCGTCAGATTTCTCAATGGCGTCCGTATGGAATAACTTGAAGAGAAGGCACACCGGTTGAAAAGGATTAACATGAAATTCCCGATGGTCAAGAAGAATTAGCACTCTCATAGAAATATGAGAACACCGATTTGGAAGGTATGGAATCAACATTTGACATCAAAGAAACTCGAATACCAAAATCAAAACAAAAACAAAGGATAGATATGTTGCAACATAACCTTCACAATATCATCCGGACAGAGAATTGAACGAATGAATTCCAAAGCTTAATGGCACATCAACTTGATGAGAAGACACTTGGGAGAACAAAAGATGAATAAAAACAACAAGGACCAGATAGAACAAATACAAGATAGCAGTTTCGTTCCACATGTTCGTACTGAAAGCTCATGGAACGTGTTACAACAAGGTTTTGCAATCCCCAGATCGGCATAGCCAAGGACCCTTTAAGATGCAACTCCCGATTGGAACAACGCTCATAAAACCTCTTCACTCAATGTTGAACCCCGAACTCCATACCATGCACTCGTTGGAAGAATGCCTACGAGCTACTAGATGAACCCACCTATTAATTTCCGAAAGTTTCCAGTTATGCAATCAGGTGTTGGGGATACAGGGGAAGCATCGCGCACTCAACTCTAATCCTACATCCAGCTGTATCCATCCTTCAACACATAACCAGTTATTTCCGGAAACCGTTTACCTCGGACCTTCGAAACACATCTGCTATACAAGCTATGGCAATACTCCCGAACTACCTCCCCAGTACTGGGTGATGTCGGGGTTATCTTGCCACTAACCGCATAGGAGAGTTTTCGATGTCAACCGTTTTAAGTATTCCAGAACTGCTGCGATAAATTTGTGACGACAACACCTTGGAGCTCAACTCCCCGGGACACTGCCACAACCCCTAAATGACAGGAGGCATCGAGAACAATGTTCTCGTCACAAAGACATCGGAACAATCCAAACAATACTCGCATGATCCAAAAAAAAATTTAGTGAATTTTTGAGAGTAGAAGAGGTAGAGTAATCGTCAGGATTCCTCACCAGAGTGAAAAGAGATGAGGAGCAAAAGAAATCCTACTCTCCGATATATATATAGGACTCAAAATATTTTAAGTGTGTGCCTAGACTCAACCGTCAACGATTCGATCAATCAGTGGGGGCTCCTAGGTCGGAGAAGGCTCTGATACCAACTTGTAATGTCCAGGATGGGACTATACCTCCTACGTGTCGAGGCACGACTTAAAGGTATAAGCCCATTCTGGAATGATCTCAAGTTTGGTATCTTTGCACGACTCATCTAAAAATATGGATGAAATTGCAAAAGGATAGTTGGCTTACACTAGCCACGTCACACAATACATTACATAAGCAAATCATCATCCAAATAACATCACAACCCGACAACGGGTGAAGATCCAAATGAAAGATACCAAATACATTAAGCCACAGGTCCGAATCGCCCCTAGTAGAAACCACTACTGATCGTCGAAAACGTCACAAGCATACGGCCACGCTCTTCATCGAACTCCCGGTGGAGTTCTGATCCATCTCCTGCATCATTCTCGGCTGAACCTGCATCTGGTGTTGTAGTAACTATGAGCCACGAGGACTCAGCAATCCCATAACCATGGGTATCAAGACTAGCAAAGCTTTATGGGTATGGAGAAGGGTAGTGGTGAGGTTGCAGCAGCGGCTAAGCATAATATGGTGGCTAACTTACGAATACCAGAATAAGATGAGCATCTACACAAACGGTCGCAAACTTGTAATGCCCAGGATGGGACTATATCTCCTACGTGTGGAGGCACGACTTAAAGATATAAGCCCATTCTGGAATGATCGCAAGTTTGGTACCTTTGCACATCTCATGTAAAAGTAGGGATGAAAGCTGAAAAGATAGTTGGCTTACACTCGCAACTCCAAGGTGGGAAGGCCCGAGTATCCTCGGAATCCCATGCTCAAGATACTCCGACTAAGGTAAGGCTAATCCAGCAAATCCTCCCGGCGTGCCGACACCCTGATAGTAGCCGCGCGTATCTAGTCTCAGGCCACGACCGGATGAGCGCTACGTACATATACCGAAGATCCCAGCGAACTGGGTGGCACCGCAAGTGGCTCTAGTTTGGACCAACACTCAAATCGAGCACTGGCCCAGGGGGGTTGATTTAATAATCCTCGGGTTAATTACTCCCTCGGTAAGTTTTTAATTGTTTAGGAAAATAGTACCAATGTTGGGACTTGCTGGAAAAGACTTAGCACTTAGCGGTTTATCGAGGGGGTCCCATAACCCCAACCGTGTGAGGAACGCATAATCAAGGAACATAACACCGGTTTATACGGTTCCTAGCGGCATGAGTGGAACAAATCACCAAGCAAAAGGCTTAGCCTTCCACCCAGTACCAATATATAGATGATTTCATTTAATAATTAATATAGTGTGATATCCCAACAAGCTTCAACAAGAGCAAGAATCTTCAATCTTCTCCTGCAACTAGCAATGCTATAAGAGGGGCTGAGCGAACGTACTTAGCCAATCAAAGGTTTGCATAGGTAGGTTGGTTAAACAGGTTCATGGTTACAATAGGAGGCTGACAGGAAAAACATGGGCATCGAGGCAAAACTATAGATCGAGACTTCTAGCAATAGGCAAAGATAGTAATGATATCCGGGTTCGGTCATCTTGCCTGAAGAGTTGTCGATGGGATCGTAAGAGGGGTCCTAATTCTCAACCTCGGTAGTAACCTCGTGCTCGTACTCGTACTCAGCTTCCGGCTCTACTCAACACAAACACACAAGGCACGAAATCAACAAGATGCAATGCACAAAACTACTGGATGCATGGCTGATGCACTATGGAAGCAAAACAGATGCACTTAGGAAGCACAGAAAGTCTACATAGGAAGCATAGTGTTACAGCACAAGAAGCATGGCAATTTGCATCAAGCAAAAATACTTCAAAACATACTAACAATAGGATATTATGAATCTACATGCAAAATCACACAAGTTTCATATAGGACTTGCTCAAAACGGAGCAACGGGCTAAAAGTTACACCCGAAACAATAAATATACACAAGCTGAAAATAACAGCCACATAGCAACTTCGGAGCAAGAGATAAATGGCCTACAACACTCAAACATCATGGCAAGGAGCATGAACATAAAGTAGACATATCCTATAGCAAACAAATCCATTGGAGCATCCCCAAAGGAGCCATGGATCAATAGCAACAAGCTATGACATATTGAACTTGACAACAAAATCCTGACAGCAGTAATTTGTTGCAACTTGGGAGCAAGAGTTAAATATGCTACAACCACCCATATAAGCATGTGAGAGCATGAATGGATAGCCAACAACTTATACAACAAGGAATCATTAAGAGTCACCCCAAAACTATCATGGATTTGCCTAGAACAACAAGCAAACATGGCATCCGGAAATTACAGATTCCAGACTTAGTGAAATTTCACGAAGTGTTAAAACAATAGTAACATCATGGCATCTTCGTGAGAAAGTTTTAGTCACCTCAAAGCATATCATGGCAAGTGGTAAACACCAGAGCAAAGTACACATGATGGTGAATCCAAAACATCTAAGCATGCATCAAGGGGACAAACACATCAATAGCAACGAGCTCCTCTACGAGGCATCTCGTAACAAGTTTAACGACATCACAGCCACATAGCACTTTGCAAAGGAGATAAACATGTCAAGATGAAATCTATCATGCAAGCTAAAGCACCCAACATGTAGAGCATAACATGATGAACACGTGGACATATCATTTGCTTCATTTGGATAAACATGCAACAAGTTATGACATTGCAAAGATGGCATGCAAACAACTACTAACAGCAGTTTATAACAAGTAGCACTCTTCTCATGAAGATTAAGACATCTAGATGGCCTCAAACATGCATGGCACAATGGAACAAAACGTAGTACATGTCTCCACAAACATTTTGACATATCATTTGCTCAAATCGGACCAACACACAAAAAGTTATTAGTAGTCAAAGTATGCATCAGATTATGAGTTAACTCGGACTTAGCAGAAAAAACTACTAAGGGAAAAAAACACACGGGCGAGATCTGGGCTGCTCACCACGGGCTGAGGCCCAAAGAAGAGGAGGCTGGAGGCAGGGCAGGCCTGGGGCGGCTGGGCCGGCTCGGAGGGAGGTGGGCCTGCGGGGCGGCTTCGGCCCACGCGCCGGCGACGGGCGGCAGAGGAGGCTGAGCGCCTGGTGCTGGGCCTTGCGGCCTGGGAGGAGGTGGCCCGCTCGGCCTGGCGGGGACTAGGCCACGCGGCCTGGGAGATCCGATCGGCCTCGCCCTCGATCCGATGCAGCGGCGCCGCTCGATGCTCGGCCGGTGCGAAGGAGATCGGGGCGGCGGGGATGCCCGGTGGGCGCGGCGGTGCGGAGGAGGTGGCCCGGCCGGCGAGGCCTGGCCGGAGGAGGCGGGGGAGCCCGGCGGGGCGCGGCGCCGGCGAGGCCCGCGGTGGCGGAGGCCGGCGAGGAGAGGTAGAGGAGGCCCGGTGGCGGAGGAGAGAGAGCTCCGGCGCGGCGGCGGCCGGAGGCGGAGAAGACAGCGGCGGCGGTTCGGAGGTTGAAGACGACCTCGCGGGGGCCCACACGTCGGAGCGGAAGCACCACGGCGGCACTACGGCAGCACGGCTCGCTGGGACTCGGAAACACGGCGGCTCAACGGTGGAAGCTCCGCGGTGCAACGGTGGAAGCACCGCGGTGCAACGGTGGAAGCACCGGCGGCGAACTGTGGAAGCATTAGGGTTTCAGGCGCGAAAAATTTGGGGAGTTGGACGTTTTTATAGGCACAAGGAGCTAGGGTTGTCCAAATGAGGTGAGGTTTTCAGCCACATGATCACAATTAGATGGCCTAGATGAAGGGAGTGGTTTGGGTTGGTTTGGTGGGCTGTTGGAGGGGTGTCTTGGGCCTCAAAGTGGAGGTACTTTAAGCCCACGAGAATAACTGTTGGGGTAGCAAACGAACTCCAAACGCGACGAGATTTGACAGGCGGGTTACCCTCACCAAAACAACAACACACGACAAGTCTCACGCCAAACCGGAAACGTTACACGGCCAAACACCAAAGTAGGCCTCGGGAATGCCACGGACACTTTAGAGAGCTCTGGAACTCGAACGGACAACGGGAAGGAACGAGTGGGACCGGATGCAAACGGCAACACAAATGCAAAGCGATGCACATGGCAACATGATAAGGATGAAAGCCACACACGCACACAACAAAAAGACGAAAACCCGAAAGACGAAGAACCCAGAATGGAATTGATGAAGCCAGAGATACATATATTACCCAAAAGGGAAAGTATTACATCCGGGGCATTACAAACTCTCCTCTACTACAAAAAGATCTCGTCCCGAGATCTAGGACTGGAAAAAGGAAGGGTACTCAGAACGAAGGTGATCTTCTCGTTCCCACGTAGCTTCTCGGTCGGTATGGTGTGACCACTTGACTTTCAAGAATTTGATGGACTTATTGCGGGTCTTGCGCTCGGTTTCTTCGAGAATAGCAACTGGGTGCTCTCGGTAAGACAAGTCTTGTTGAAGATCAATCTCCTCAAACGGAATCATGCGTTCAGGTGTCTTGAAGCACTTGCGGAGCTGAGACACATGAAACACATCATGAACATTGGCAAAGTTGGAAGGGAGCTCAAGTTGATAGGCTAGATCGCCTCTTTTGCCAAGGATCTTGAAAGGCCCGACGTATCTAGGAGCAAGCTTTCCTTTGATACCGAATCTTTGGGTGCCTTTCATCGGAGAAACATGGAGATAGACATGATCCCCAATGTTGAAGGCCAAATCACGATGCTTTCCGTCATAGTAGCTCTTTTGACGCGACTGAGCGGCCTTGAGATTCTCACGTATGACTTTGCACATCTCTTCGGCTTCTGAGATCAAGTCATTGCCAAGAAGTTGACGTTCACCTGTCTCGGACCAGTTGAGAGGGGTACGACACTTTCTGCCATAGAGGATTTCAAACGGAGCTTTGCCGGCACTTGCTTGGAAGCTGTTGTTGTAAGAGAACTCGGCAAACGGAAGGCAATCTTCCCATTTCATGCCAAAAAATATGACACAGGCTCTGAGCATGTCTTCTAGAATCTGATTCACTCTCTCGACTTGACCACTAGTCTAAGGGTGAAAAGCAGTGCTGAACCTGATCTTAGTGCCCATGGCAGACTGAAAGGAGTCCCAGAACTTGGAAGTGAACAAACTTCCACGGTCGGAGGAGATAACTTGAGGAATGCCATGTAAGGACACAATTCTGGAAGTGTACAACTCTGCCAATTGAGCTGCATTGATGGATTCTTTGACTGGAAGGAAGTGAGCGACTTTGGTAAGCTTGTCAATCACCACAAAGATAGAATCATTCCCTCTCTTGGACTTAGGAAAACCAGTGACGAAATCCATTTCAATGTGGTCGAATTTCCACTCGGGAATAGGAAGAGGTTGGAGAAGACCGGCTGGACGTTGATGCTCTGCCTTCACTCTTATGCAGACATCACATTCATTCACAAATTGGGCGATCTCCCTTTTCATGCGTGTCCACCAGTAAGATTGCTTGAGGTCTTGGTACATCTTGGAACTACCAGGATGAATGGAAAGGAGGGAATCATGTGCTTCGTCCATTATGAGCTTCCTGAGATCACCTTTGGGAACGACGAGTCTGTCCTCAAAGAACAAGGTATCTCTCTCATCAACGCGATAGCACTTGTATTTAGGAGTACCCTTTGCAATACCATGTTTCACTTTCTGCACCATAGCATCACTGAGTTGGGCCTCACGGATCTGATCTTCCAAGGTAGGAGCAACTTGAAGATTTGCAAGAAAACCTTGCGGAACAACTTGGAGGTTGAGCTTCCCGAATGCTTCACAAAGCTCAGGCTGGAACGGCTTGATAAGGAGGCTGTTGCAATATGCCTTTCTGCTCAAAGCATCTGCAATCACATTCGCCTTGCCAGGTGTGTATTCGATGCTGGGATCATACTCTTGGATCATTTCGACTCAACGAGTCTGGCGGAGGTTCAGATTCGGCTGTGTGAAGATGTACTTCAAGCTCTTGTGATCGGTGAAGATGTCGACTTTTCTGCCCAACAGAAGGTGTCTCCTCGTAATCAAAGCATGTACCACAACTGCTAGTTCGAGATCATGTGTGGGGTAGTTCTTCTCACTTGGCTTCAGCTGACGAGAAGTGTATGCCACAATTCTCTTGTCCTGCATAAGCACACCACCAAGTCCTTGAAGAGAAGCATCACAGAATACTTCATAGGGCTTGGACTCATCTGGAGGAGTAAGAACTGGAGCAGAGACGAGCTTTTCTTTGAGAGTTTTGAATGCCACTTCACAATCTGGAGACCAGTAGTACTTGACATTCTTCTGCAGCAAGTTGGAGAGAGGCTTGGCAATCTTGAAGAAGTTCTCAACGAACCTTCTGCAATAGCTGGCAAGACCAAGAAAGCTTCGGAGTTGCTTGACGCTCTGAGGAGGTTCCCAGTTGACAATTGCTTCAACTTTCTCGGGGTTTACCGCAATACCGTCAGCGGAGATGATATGGCCCAGATACAAGACCTTATCGAGCCAAAATTCGCACTTGGAGAACTTGGCATAGAACTTATGTTCACGGAGTCGGTCGAGAACCAGACGGAGGTGCTTTTCGTGATCCTCTTCATTCTTGGAAAATACCAAAATATCATCCAGATACACAAGCACAAACTCGCCGGTGTAGGGGTTGAAAATGTAGTGCATCATTCTCGAGAAGGTAGGAGGAGCATTAGCGAGGCCAAAGGACATGACTGTATACTCATATGAGCCGTAGCTCGTTCTGAAGGCAGTCTTGGGGATATCTTCTTCTCGAATGCGAATTTGGTGATAGCCCATTCGGAGATCGAGCTTTAAGAATACTTTAGCTCCTTTGAGCTGCTCGAACAGTTCATTGATGTTGGGGAGCGGATACTTGTTCTTTATTGTCTTCTTGTTCAATGGCCGGTAGTCGACGCAAAGGCGCTCCGTGCCATCCTTCTTCTTGACAAATAAGACACCACAACCCGAAGGAGACGTACTAGGCCTGATCAGACCCATACGCTCCTGTTCATCAAGCTGTTTCTTCAACTCCTTCAACTCTTTAGGAGAGAGGTTGTACGGACGCCGGCATGCTGGCTCAGTACCAGGCTCGAGTTCAATGACGAATTCCACTTGACGGTGTGGAGGCATGCCTGGAAGTTCTTCAGGAAAGACGTCTTCGTATTCGTTTACCACCGGAATTTGAGAGATGGCATTAATCTCGCCCTTGTCATTGAGAGAGAAAAGCCTGATTGTGTTATCCCTGGAGGCGAAGATAATCACATCTTCATCGGAATGAGTAATCTTGACTTCCTTATTTGGACAATCAATTTGAGCATCATGCTGAGAAAGCCAATCCATCCCGAGGATGAGGTCAATGTCGGAATTGCCGAGAACCACCGGATTAGCCAGAAAGCGATAATCACCCATGCGAATAGATACATTCGGAGCAACTGAGTTGGAAGTCATTTGCAAACCCGGAGAAATAATCTTCAAAGGTCTAGGAATGCTCTCCAAAGCCAATTCATGCTTAGCAACAAAAGGTCTTGAAATGAAGGACAACGAAGCACCCGAATCAAACAAAACTTTTGCAGGAAAAGAGTTAACTGAGAGGTTACCCAATATCACATCAGAAGAATTCTCCGCTTCAGCTGCATTCATCAGATTCACCCTTGCAGACTTTGGATTATGCTTGAAAATAGCTGTGCTGACAGGTGGAGGAGGCGGAAGGCGCTTTGGGTTGGGGCACTTGTTAGCATAGTGACCTTTCTGGCCACACTTGTTGCACACCACTTCTGAGAGAGGACGGAAATGAGAACCACTTGACTTGGAGCCTTGAGACTGATGCTTCGACTGGTTGCTTGGGTTGGGTGGGTGGGAGAACTTGTTGTTGTTGTAGGGAGCTCGGATCACTAGAGGAGGTGGAAGCCAAAATTTCTGTTGCTTCGCGACGACTTGAGAAGATGAGGAGGAGTGAACGGCATCTCGAATCCTCTTTTTGGAAGCCTCCATCTTGAGCTGGGCTGCCTCTTGCTTAAGCGCCATGTTATAGAATTTGTCAAACTCATCAGGCTCGAACAAGGTGAGAGCAAGTTGAAGTTCATCCTTCAGTCCTCCACGGAACTGATAGATCTTGCTCTTGGCATCTGGTATGTCTTGCTTAGCATAGCGGGCAAGGTTTTGGAACTTGACATTATACTGGTAGACAGTCATTGAGCCTTGCTTCAGGTTGCGGAATTGCTCACGCATACCCTCGATGACACTTGTTGGAATGTGGTGAGAGCGAAAGTCCTTGCAGAAATCATCCCAAGAGATCACACGCCCTTCTCTGGAGTCTTTGTACTGCTGCCACCAGTCAGCTGCTTAGTCCTTGAGTTGGAAGGCTGCAAATTTCACATAGTCCTCAGGCCTGACGTTACTGCACTCAAAATGCTTCTTGATATCGGTAATCCAATCTTCCGCATCGAGAGGGTCGACACAGTAACTGAAAGCCTTTGGTTGATTAGCCAAGAACTGGTTGAGCGTAGCATGGTGCTGTTGGTTGAAGAAATTGCCTTGGTTCCCTGGAGCACCCTGATTTGCTTGATTTGCTTGCATTTGCTGCATCATCTGCATCAACATCTGGGTGTTCTGGTTTGTAGTCTGCATAATCGCTCCCCAGGCCTCAGACGGAGGAGGAGGGGAAGAAGGACGATCTGGAACCTCTTCACCCTCTGGGTTAGCGTTGGGAACCCGTTTCGGAGCCATCCTGAAAGAGATGACCACCAATCAGCAATTTTATTGAAAGAAGGTATAAGCTGAAACAACGGATTGAAATGCAACATAGTCTTCACAAGAATCATTCGAACAAGAGGAACGAATGAAATTCTCAGTTTAATGATAGCAACAATCTTCACGAGAAGCCACTGGGAGACAAAAGGTAAATAAATAAAACAAGGTACAGATGGAACAATCACAAGATAGGAGCTTCGTTCGACATCTTTGTGCTGTAAGATTATGGAACGTGTTACGAAAGGGTTTTGCAATCCCCGGATCAGCATAGCCAAGGACCCTTTAAGATGCAAATCCCGATCGGAACATCGGCCATAAAACCACTTCACTCAATGTAGAACCCCGAACTCCGTAACCTGCCTTCGTTGGAAGAATGCCTACGATCTACTGGATGAACCCACCTATTAATCTCCGAAAGTTTCCAGTTATGCAATCAGGTGTTGGGGATACAGGGGAAGCATCGCGCATCCAACTCTAATCCTACATCCAGCTGTATCCATCCTTCAACACATAACCAGTTGTTCTCGGAAACCGTCTACCTCGGACCTTCGAAAAGCGTCCACTATACAAAGCTATGGCAATACTCCCGAACTACCTCCCTAGTACTGGGTGATGTCGGGGTTATCTTGCCACTAACCGTATAGGAGAGTTTTCGATGTCGGCCGTCTTAAGTATTCTAGTATTGCCGCGATATGTTTGTGACGACAATACCCCGAAGCTCAACTCCCCGGGACACTGCCACAACCCCTAATGTCAGGAGGCATCGAGAACAATATTCTCGTCACAAAGACATCGAAACAATCCAAATAATACTCGCGAGATTCCTAAAAAAAATTGGTGCAATATTTGAAAGTAGAAGAGGCAAGAGTAGTCGTCAGGAGTCCTCACCAGAATGAAAAGAGATGAGGAGCAAAAGAATTCCTACCCTCCGATATAAATATAGGACTCAAAACATTTAAGTGTGTGCCTAGACTCGTAGGACTCAAAACATTTAAGTGTGTGCCTAGACTCGACCGTCAACGATTCAATCAATCAGTGGGGGCTTCTAGGTCGGAGAAGGCTCTGAATACCAACTTGTAATGCCCAGGATGGGACTATATCTCCTATGTGTCGAGGCACGACTTAAAGATATAAGCCCATTCTGGAATGATCGCAAGTTTGGTACCTTTGCACATCTCATGTAAAAGTAGGGATGAAAGCTGAAAAGATAGTTGGCTTACACTCACCACGTCACACAAATACATTACATGTTCAAACATCATTCAGATAAACATCACTGCCCGTCTAAGGGTAAAGATCCAAATGACAAGATACCAAACATAACATTAAACCACAGGTCTGAATCGAATCCTAGTAGAAGCTCTACTGATCAACCGGATAGTTCACGTAGTAACGGCTACGCTCCTCGTCGTACTCCCAGTCTAGCTCAGTGCCATCGCTTGTGTAGCTCACCATCGTACCTGCATCTGGTGTGTTGAAGTAACTGTGAGCCACAGAGGACTCAGCAATCCCGTTCCCGGGAAACATGACTATCCAAGCCGTGGGTGTGGAATAAGGCTGAAGAAAGAACAAGAGTTTGCAGTAGCACTAGCCTAGCTTACGTAAAAGAGAGCGAGAAGAGAAGGTGCCTCGGTTGACAGATGATCACGAAGTGATCCTAACTAGCAATTCATACATAACCCCACCGTGTTCACTTTCCGAATCCCTTTCGGAAAATGACCGTCACGGTACTCACGCTGGTAGTGTATTGGAACATGGTGTGAAGTTTTCTACAGCCGGATATTAACAAATTCCCATATGCCACATAACCGCGGGCACGGCTTTCGAAAGTTCATAACCCTATAGGGGTGTTCCAACTTGGCCCATGACAATCCCACGATCCGCGAAGTCGCAACTCCAAGGTGGGAAGGCCCGAGTATCCTCGGAATCCCGTGCTAAAGATACTCCGACTAAGGTAAGGCTAATCCAGCAAATCCTCCCGGCGTGCCGACACCCTGATAGTAGCCGCGCGTATCTAGTCTCAGGCCACGACCGGATGAGCGCTACGTACAGATACCGAAGATCCACGCGAACTGGGTGGCACCGCAAGTGGCTCTAGTTTGGACCAACACTCAAATCGAGCACTGGCCCAGGGGGTTGATTTAATAATCCTCGGGTTAATTACTCCCTCGGTAAGTTTTTAGTTGTTTAGGCAAATAGTACCAATGTTGGGACTTGCTGGAAAAGACTTAGCACTTAGTGGTTTATCGAGGGGGTCCCATAACCCCAACCGTGTGAGGAACGCATAATCAAGGAACATAACACCGGTTTATACGGTTCCTAGCGACATGAGTGGAACAAATCACCAAGCAAAAGTCTTAGCCTTCCACCCATTACCAATATATAGATGATTTCATTTAATAATTAATATAGTGTGATATCCCAACAAGCTTCAACAAGAAGCAAGAATCTTCAATCTTCTCCTGCAACTAGCAACGCTATAAGAGGGGCTGAGCGAGCGTACTTAGCCAATCAAAGGTTTGCATAGGTAGGGTGGTTAAACAGGTTCATGGTTACAATAGGAGGCTGACAGGAAAAACATGGGCATCGAGGCAAAACTATAGATCGAGACTTCTAGCAATAGGCAAAGATAGTAATGATATCCGGGTTCGGTCATCTTGCCTGAAGAGTTGTCGATGGGATCGTAAGAGGGATCCTCGTTCTCAACCTCGGTAGTAACCTCGTGCTCGTACTCGTACTCAGCTTCCGGCTCTACTCAACACAAACACACAAGGCACGAAATCAACAAGATGCAATGCACAAAACTACTGGATGCATGGCTGATGCACTATGGAAGCAAAACAGATGCACTTAGGAAGCACAGAAAGTCTACATAGGAAGCACAGTGTTACAGCACAAGGAGCATGGCAATTTGCATCAAGCAAAAATACTTCAAAACATGCTAACAATAGGATATTATGAATCTACATGCAAAATCACACAAGTTTCATATAGGACTTGCTCAAAACGGAGCAACGGGCTAAAAGTTACACCCGAAACAATAAATATACACAAGCTGAAAATAACAGCCACATAGCAACTTCGGAGCAAGAGATAAATGGCCTACAGCACTCAAACATCATGGAAAGGAGCATGAACATAAAGTAGACATATCCTACAGCAAACAAATCCATTGGAGCATCCCCAAAGGAGCCATGGATCAATAGCAACAAGCTATGACATATTGAACTTGACAACAAAATCCTGACAGCACTAATTTGTTGCAACTTGGGAGCAAGAGTTAAATATGCTACAGCCACCCATATAAGCATGTGAGAGCATGAATGGATAGCCAACAACTTATACAACAAGGAATCATCAAGAGTCACCCCAAAACTATCATGGATTTGCCTAGAACAACAAGCAAACATGGCATCCGGAAATTACAGATTCCAGACTTTGTGAAATTTCACTAAGTGTTAAAACAGTAGTAACATCATGGCATCTTCGTGAGCAAGTTTAAGTCACCTCAAAGCATATCATGGCAAGTGGTAAACACCACAGCAAAGTACACATGATGGTGAATCCAAAACATCTAAGCATGCATCAAGGGGACAAACACATCAATAGCAACGAGCTCCTCTACAAGGCATCTCGTAACAAGTTTAACGACATCACAGCCACATAGCACTTTGCAAAGGAGATAAACATGGCAAGATGAAATATATCATGCAAGCTAAAGCACCCAACATGTAGAGCATAACATGATGAACACGTGGACATATCATTTGCTTCATTTGGATAAACATGCAACAAGTTATCACATTGCAAAGATGGCATGAAAACAACTACTAACATCAGTTTATAACAAGTAGCACTCTTCTCATGAAGATTAAGACATCTAGATGGCCTCAAACATGCATGGCACAATGGAACAAAACGTAGTACATGTCTCCACGAACATTTTGACATATCATTTGCTCAAATCGGACCAACGCACAAAAAGTTATTAGCAGTCAAAGTATGCATCAGATTATGAGTTAACTGGGACTTAGCAGAAAAAAACTACTAAGGGAAAAAAACACACGGGCGAGATCTGGGCTGCTCACCACGGGCTGAGGCCCAAAGAAGAGGAGGCTAGAGGCAGGGCAGGCCTGGGGCGGCTGGGCCGGCTCGGAGGGAGGTGGGCCTGCGGGGCGGCTTCGGCCCACGCGCTGGCGACGGGCGGCAGAGGAGGCTGAGCGCCTGGTGCTGGGCCTTGCGGCCTGGGAGGAGGTGGCCCGCTCGGCCTGGCGGGGAGTGGGCCACGCGGCCTGGGAGATCCGATCGGCCTCGCCCTCGATCCGATGCAGCGGCGGCGCTCGATGCTTGGCCGGTGCGAAGGAGATCGGGGCGGCGGGGGTGCCCGATGGGCGCGGCGGTGCGGAGGAGGTGGCCCGGCCGGCGAGGCCTGGCCGGAGGAGGCGGGGGAGCCCGGCGGGGCGCGGCGCCGGCGAGGCCCGCGGCGGCGGAGGCCGACGAGGAGAGGTAGAGGAGGCCCGACGGCGGAGGAGAGAGAGCTCCGGCGCGGCGGCGGCGGTTCGGGGGTTGACGACGACCTCGCGGGGGCCCACACGTCGGAGCGGAAGCACCACGGCGGCACTACGGAAGCACGGCTCGCTGGGACTCGGAAACACGGCGGCTCAACGGTGGAAGCACCGCGGTGCAACGGTGGAAGCACCGGCGGCGAACTGTGGAAGCATTAGGGTTTCAGACGCGAAAAATTGGGGGAGTTGGACGTTTTTATAGGCACAAGGAGCTAGGGTTGTCCAAATGAGGTGAGGTTTTCAGCCACATGATCACAATTAGATGGCCTAGATGAAGGGAGTGGTTTGGGTTGGTTTGGTGGGCTGTTGGAGGGGTGTCTTGGGCCTCAAAGTGGAGGTACTTTCAGCCCACAAGAATAACTGTTGGGGTAGCAAACGAACTCCAAACGCGACGAGATTTGACAGGCGGGTTACCCACACCAAAACAACAACACACGACAAGTCTCACGCCAAACCGGAAACGTTATACGGCAAAACACCAAAGTAGGCCTCGGGGATGCCACGGACACATGAGAGAGCTCCGGAACTCGAACGGACAACGGGAATGAACGAGTGGGACCGGATGCAAACGACAACACAAATGCAAAGTGATGCACATGACCACATGATAAGGATGAAAGCCACACACGCACACAACAAAACGACGAAAACCCGAAAGACGAAGAACCCGGAATGGAATTGATGAAGCCAGAGATACATATATTACCCAAAAGGGAAAGTATTACATCCGGGGCATTACAGAACTAGTAATGATCGGTAAAGATCCTGAACTACCTACGAGTCAAGCATAACCCCACCGTTTTCTCTTCTCAAAGTGAAAAGAGACAGTCACAGTTACTCACACAGTTGTGTGTTTTACTTCGGATCCTCTGTCAAGTTTTCTACAACCGGACATTAACAAATTCCAATCTGCCACATAACCACGGGCACGGCTTTCGAAAGATCATAACCCTGCAGGGGTGTCCCAACTTAGCCCATCACAAGCTCTCACGATCAGCTGAAGTAATAATAATTATTACCCCTTATCTTAGGGAAATCCGATCAGGCTCGGTATCCCGGTGCACAAGACATTTCGACAATGGTAAAACAAGTCCAGCAAGACCTCCCGGCGTGCCGACACCCTGATAGTAGCCGCGTGTATCTCGTCTCAGGCCACAACCGGATAGGTGATCCTACGGGAGCCAATCCTCGAGTTTCCCTGTGGTGGCCCCGCAGTCTCCCCGTATGGGACCAACACCATCAGCACTGGCCCCCCTGCTATGTAGATGAATCCTCGGGTAGCGCTAACTCCCTATGCAATTTAATTAATTAATTAAGTTGTTATTATGAGCAAATTAAAACCAATGTTGGGCCTTGCTGGAGGAGTTTTATTCAAAGACAAACTGTCAAGGGGTCCCCATATACCCAACCGTGTAAGGAACGCAAAATCAAGGAACATAATGCCGGTTTATCGGCGCCTAAGGTGGCATGAGTGGAACAAAACACCGAGCAAAAGGCCAAGCCTTCCACCCATGCCCAATATATAGGTGTGTTAATAATAATAATAGATATTGTGATATTCCAACAACAAGTTCCCACCTGGAACGATCTTCATCTTCACCTGCAACTAACAACGCTATAAGAGGGGCTGAGCAAGCGGTAACATAGCCAAACAATGGTTTTTGCTAGGAAGGTGTCAAAGGTTAGAGGTTTCATGGCAACAAGGAGAGGGGCTGACAATAAGATGGGTAGCGCGACATAACAATAGCATCGAGACAACTAAGCAAAGGCAATGATAGTAAAGGTATCCAAGGGTATGGTCATCTTGCCTGAGATCCCGCAAGGAAGAAGAACGGATCCATGAAGAAGATGAAGAAGAAGCCTTGAAGAAGAACCACGGGTAGACGAACGAATCCTCACGATCGCAACGGATCAAGCACTAATGAGAAGAAGCAAGCAATACGGTAAACACACAACACAAGAACACCACAATAGGCTCAACCAAGTATGACGCAAAACAAGTCTACATATGATGCACAGCACATCTATACAGGAAGCAAAACATGGCAAGGTAGGAAGCACAGAAAAACAACACAAGTTTATATATGATGTAATACATGGCAAGGTATGATGCAAGACAAATCTATACAGGAAGCAATACATGGCAAGGTAGGAAGCACAGGAAAACAACACAAGTCTTTATATGATGCAATACATGGCAAGGTATGATGCATAACAAGTCTATACATGAAGCAATACATGGCAAGGTAGGAAGCACAGGAAAACAACACAAGTCTTTATATGATGCAATACATGGCAAGGTATGATGCATAACAAGTCTATACAGGAAGCAATACATGGCAAGGTGAAAACAACACAAGAACATGACAATATGCTCAAGCATGTATGATGCAAGACAAGTCTATATATGATGCAATACATGGCAAGGTATGATGCAAGACAAGTCTATATAGGAAGCAATACATGGCAAGGTAGGAAGCACAGAAAAACAACACAAGTCAACAAGTTTAAATGAGGACGGAAACTGCAACAATAATTCTAGAAAATCCCCATATGCATGTTTAGCAATTTTAAGCAAACAACAATTCACACATTTTAATGTTGTTAACATGATGCGGATGACATGATCAAGTTTTATGCAATTTTTAGTAAAAGTTAACATGAAGAGATTTGAAGCATTTGTCACCGTGGTGGAAGTAAAGGGCCACGACGACGAATCCGAAATGATGCCACGCAACATATCGGTTCCGATAACTCGTTGAGAGTCCAGTGCAAAAGATGACGGAGAGCGTGTCATGCAAGAAGAAAGGTGGGGTGATCCCGTCACCGGGTTCCCACGGGTTGGCGACGAGGCAAACGAGGGGCCTGACAAGCAATGAATTCGGCCACGGTGCACACAAGTACTTCATCTCATACATCAAACAACATTCGTTTGTTCACGGGCGTCGTCTCGGGGTTATACTTGCGAAGCGTTCGTTTCGGGGCGCACGGTTAGAGGCGTGGAGACGGAACCTTGCAGCGGCGGCGAAAACGACCAGCGGAGGGCGAGGTCGAGGTGGCGGAGGTCGCGGAGACGGCGCGTCGGCAGCAGCTCCGGTGGTCGCCGCGGAGCTTCGCCCTGGCGGTGCCATGAAGGAGGCCAGGGAGGGGAGGGGGGCCGCGGAGGAGGTGCAGGAGAGGTCCGGGCGCGGGGGCTCGAAGGAGGGCCGACGGGGGCTCCCCTCCCCTGGCGAGGCAGAGCGCCGCGACGCTGCTGCGGCCTGCGCGGGAAGGAGCAGAGGGGCCGGCGATGAACAGCTCGCTCGAGGAGCTCCTCGGGCGCGGGGAGGAGGCGCAGGGGACGGCGGGTCCAGCTGGCGCTCGCCGGCCTGGGCAGCGGAGCGAAGGAGATGAGGAGGAGGCTGGGAGGAGAGGGGTCGCGTCCATCTGCTCGGGTGCTCGAGGGGGAGCAAAGGAGATCGAGCGAGGAGCGGGTTGGGGCCTCTGGCGGCGCGAGGGAAGAGCGAGAGGAGGGATCGGGCGAGGGAAGAGGGAGATCGAAGCTAGGGTTAGGAGGAGGGAAGCGGGCTGCGGGGAGAGAGGCTGGGCCTTGGGCCAGATGGTGCGGCCGGCCTGGCTGCAAGGAGATGGTCCTTAGAGGCCGCAAGAGGCCCAAGTGGCCGGCTGGTCTAACTCTCTCTCTCTCTCTTCTCTTTAAAAAAACAGAGATGAGACAGAAAGAAAGAGGGGTTAGGAAAGGAATTAGGGCAAAGGGATTATTTTCCCGGACTCACAAAATTGTAAGGAAAAATAAATAAAATCAACGGAAGACTTTTGGGAAAAGAAGATTCAAACGGGTTTGAACAAAAGTCAAACTATTTGAATTCACGAAAACCCTTTTGATGGAATCCAAAGGGGTGGGATTTGAGGATGTGGCTTAACTCAGCCAATAAGATTCATGGGCAAGGTTGAGGCCAGAACTGAGAAAGGGAAGGCATGGGAAAAAAATGCAAGTGTGTTATGGTGAATTCCAAACAAATGGAATAATTTAATATAGCTCCCTAATAATATTGAGAGGCTTTTATATGTTATAAAGAGAAGTCACCATAGTGAGTATCCCTCAATTTAAATGGATCGAGGATCCAAACGGTTTATTTAGTTGAGTTGCAGAAATTAAAGACACGATGGCATGATGACATGATGCAATGCAAAATAAATAGAGCAAGCACAACTGAACACACGGTGAAACCCGAAACATCTGGAATCCTCTGGGCGTCGGTCTTCGGGCGTCACATATGTAAAGCCAGCATTCAAGTTTTCAGCAAAGATTATGAACTAACCACATTCACAATAACATTTAGGTCTCACATTTACTCATATCAATAACACAATTAGCTAGCAAGCAATAATAATAAATCTCAGGTGACAACACTTTTTCAAAACAAATAATATGACAAAGTGGTATCTCGCTAGCCCTTTCTGAGACCGCAAAACATAAATGCAGAGCATCTGAGAAGATCAAGGACTGACTAGACATTGTAATTCATGGTTAAAGAGATCCAGTCACACTCATACTCAATATCAATTAATAACAACACATATAAATGACAGAGGTGCTCTCTAACTGGTGCTTTTGTAAGAGGACGATGGCTCAGCAATAAAAGTAAATAGATAGGCCCTTCGCAGAGGGAAGCAGTGATTTGCAGAGGTGCCAGAGCTCGAGGTTTTAAAACAGAGATGAATATAATTTTGAGCGGTATGCCTTCGTTGTCAACGTTATGACCAAGAGTTCTCAATATCTTCCATGCTACATAAATTATAGGCGGTTCCCAGATAGAATGGTAAAGTTTTACTCCCCCTCCACCATCAATCACACTCCACGGCTTATCTAAAACAACCAGTACCATCCATACCAACAACAGTCCTCGGGGAGTTTTGTTTAGTTATATTTTGATTTGATTTTGAGCATGGGACTGTGCATCCCAGTTACCAGCCATTTTCTCGTGAATGACAAGCGGAGTCCACTCATCGTGAGAATAACCGACCTAACATGGAAGATAAAGACAACCCCTAGTCGCTACATGAGTGATTTGGGCATACAAAACAGAATTTTATTTGAAGGTTTAGAGTTTGCCACATGCAAAATTACTTGGAACGGCAGGTAAATACCGCATATAGGTAGGTATGGCGGACTCATGTGGAACAACTTTGGGTTTATGGAAGTGGATGCACAAATATTATTCCCGCTTAGTACAGGTGAAGGCTAGAAAGAGACTTGGAAGCGATCAGCTAGAGAGCGACAACGGTCATAAACCTGCCTTGAGATTAACCAACATTGAGTGCAAGCATGAGTAGGATATAAATTACCATGAACATAAATATCGTGAAGGCTATGTTGATTTTGTTTCAACTACATGTGTGAACATGTACCAAGTTGAGCCACTTAAATCATTCAAAGGAGGATACCATCCTATCATACTACATCACAACCGTTTTAAAAGCATGTTGGCATGCAAGGTAAACCATTAGAAACTCCTAGCTAATTAAGCATGGCATGAGTAACTATAATCTCTAATTGTCATTGCAAACATGTTTCGTTCATAATAGGCTGAATCAGGAATGACAAGATAATCATATTTACAAAAACAAAATAGGTCGAGTCCATACCAGCTTTTCTCCATCTCAATCATTTCATCATATATCGTCATTATTGCCTTTCACTTGCACAACCGAATGGTGTGGATAATAATAAGAGTGCACATACATTGGACTAAGCTGGAATCTGCAAACATTTATTCAAAGGAGAAGACAAGGTAATATGGGCTCTTGATAGATAATCAATAATTCATATGAGAGCCACTCATCATTTTCATCGTGGGCTTCTCCTCTCGACCCCCAAATAAAAAGAAAAGAATTTCAAAGAAACACACTGAAATGTTTTTGGAGTTTTTGTTTTTCCTGAAGAAAGTAAAACAAGAACGAGAAAAACTATTTACACGGGAAAGCTCCAAACAAACAAAAGACGACGAGAAATCTTTTTGGGTTTTCTTTTAAATACTACCAACTTACTAAAAGAACAAGCAATAGAGAAAGGACAAAAAGAAACGAGAAATATTCTTGGGTTTTCAAAGTTTTTTTCCAACACACAAGAAGAAAGCGTGAATGTGTGAACATGAATTTAATGTCAGTGAGAAATATGTACTCCCCCAAGCTTAGGCTTTTGCCTAAGTTGGTCTAGGCCACGGCTCAAAGTATCCCTCTCCTGGGTACTGAGGTGGATCCTGAGGGTTCCACTGGTTGGCGAGCTCCTGCAGCATACGGTTCACTCGGATGAACTGTTTGTGATTAGGCAACACAAAAGAAACGGTCAACCAGATCAACGTGTGTGCGATATACAACATGCGGTACACTCGGCCTTGTCGTCAGTGTGTGAACTCTGTGGCAACCGTTTGCTCCCAACTAGCCTCTTCTTGTACCGTGGCAATTGTCCACCGCCTCTTCGCCTTTCACTCTCGATTTGGAACTGCTGTCGCACACTCTTCCTCCCTCCATTTGCCTCCAGCCTTCCTTCTGCCATTGTTCGATCGTCTTCTCCATGGAGGGAACAGGCCGGAAACGACCCCGTTATTCTTGCCCCGGTATGAAAGATGACGTGGTGGAGGAATTCATTGATCGGTGCGACGTCATCACCTCAGCTAGCATGGCAGGTTCATACAAGACCATTCTCGACTCAACAAATAGGATAATTACAAAGAACCCAAGGGTTCAGGAGCAACTTGATCTACCCTATCTTCTTTGCCATGACCCTGCTCGCCATCGCGAGGACGACAGAAGCCTTGCCTTGCGCAAGTTGATGCCGCTTGATAATGATACGTGTGATGTTAAGATGCCAGCGCTTAAGGGTAAGGCATGGGCAGGCGCAAATGGAGATTGGGTTGTTTATATTGGGAACAACTGCGAGTGGGAACTTGTGAATGTGTGCACTCGTCACCGGGTTCCACTTCCAAAAATCTCAGACTGCCATTAGGTTCAGCACACAGATAGTCTACATACGTTCAGATACGATCATCATGACATTCGTCTATGGAAGATAGTAATTTCTCGAGTTTCCATCCGCTCTTGGGAATACAAGAACTATGATGTTGTTGCTATCTTCGACAAGCTTGTTGTCGTCTTTGCTTCCACGGATGGATGGATATTGCTCAAAAATCAATTTATGTACACGAATGAGTATTGTGATGCAATTCAATACGAGCGTCTTGTGTTGGCTGCCACCACTCGTAGCACTGTTTTTGCATGGGATACTTATTGTTTCGGTACGTTTGTCTTCCACCGTAATTAGAATTGTTTCATCCACATGCATGCTAGTTAGTATCACCGTACTAATTAACCTTCTTGTGTTTCCAAGGTCCTGTGAACATTCCACCACCTATACTTGAAAATTTTTATAATCAAGGGGGAGATGACGATGGTGATGATCACAAGCATGAGGACAAGCAGGACCCATATACTCAGTGGCGCTTGGCAACTTTTTCCGATGGATCACCTCTTCTTGTATGTATACAGGGCACTGCTGATGTTACTAACGAAGCAGGTGTTGTCTCCCATGGCCGCAATATCCGGACCTATTCCAACATCCGTTGGTGGGTATTCCGAATGGATACTAGTGTACTAGCGCCAACACCTCCTTCTCCCTGGTACAATATTGATAGTCTTGGAGAAAACTCGCTCTTCCTTGGAAAAAACTATCCAATGATGGTGAAAGGAGATCCAGCTGCTGTTGACACAGCGTTACTACCATTTATGAGAAGCAATTGTATCTATACCTTGGACATTGCTATGGTTCCCTACCCTGGCTATCACAATATGCGTCCTGATATAGGCCGCTTCAGCCTGGATGATCAGTCATGCTTTGGTCTCGAGATTGACAATAGATGGCCCTTCCTAGAGAATCAGTTATGGTTCAAAGCAAGCGTTTCCAATACCGAGGATTGGTTGAGCTGAAGTTCATTTCATCGCTTTGTTATTTGTTGTGTGAGAAAAAATTTACTATACTAGAATGTTTTGTTGGAAATAATCTATAATCCAACATGTATCCTCGTTGTTGTTTTGTGTTGATGACTTGTTGTATGTAATGAATTGTACATTTGCATATGCGTCCCATCAACTCACGCATGCTCGCACGTCACACGGGTCGCATGGCGGCACGTATATTATTTTTCTATTTGGATGACAAAGAAAAGTAGAATGCCACTTTGTATCGGTGTCCATATGAACAGTGCTAGTGATTTTAGTTGCAAAAATTAGATATTGCTAGTGATTTTTAGCTGCATATTTTGACAAATCGCAGTGTTACAAGGTTGACAAATGGCAATGTTACTAGATAAACAAATGTCAATCTTTCCAGTTTGACAAATGGTAACATACCCAAAATGGCAGATATGCAAATCTTACCCAATTGTTTGTACATGGTAGCTCACAGGTCATGCAAAACAACCATTTGCGTTGTAGGGGTGCAGAAATCCTGCTTGGCACATTTTCCCTTGGCTTCCTAGGGAAGCTGTCGGTTTGCATCCGGGTGTTCTAACTAAAACGTTTGCGATGTGTGTTTCATATTTGAAAACCATTAACGTTTTTTCAAAAGAAAATCGTTTGATAAGTCTGTACATTATGAGATAAAAACGCAAGTTCATTCAAACCATGTCTTTCATTCAATCACACTGCAAATTTATATTCATATGATCGAGAATTCGAGATACAATATTAAACCCCCAAAAAAACTATTTCCGGCGGCAGCGGAGGCGGCGTGCTGCGCCGTCGTTATCGTTGTCATCCTCCGGGACGCCGTTGTTGAAGTCTTCAAGCCAGCACAAAATGTTCTTCACTTGTAAATAAAACATCATGTCGTCGTGCGATTGAAGGGCGGGGCGCGGGAGGACGGCAACTGGCGCAGCTGAGTGGTAGGGGCCGACGGCAGCGTCCCATGCCGCTGGGGGGGGGGGCATGCACGGGCACGGGCACAATGGATGCAGCCAAACACACGGGGGCCGGTGCCACGGTGGGTGGAGGGGCGGGCACGGGCACAGGCGCTGGCGCTGGCATGTATACGAGCTCGCGCAGGTCCGCGGAGACCTCGCTGACGCCCGTGGCTTCCAGCTCTGCAATAGTGCTCGGCGACTAGCCCATTAATGCTACGGGGATGGTCGCTGGCGCGAGTGCGGGGAAGGGAGCTGGGACGGGAGTGGGGGCAGCAATCGCCGCGGCCAACTCATTCTGGGCCATGTCCATGAGGCCCCATTCCTCCTTATTTTCTATCTCCTCCGGCTCGGAGTCGACTTCACCAAACTTCAAGACTAGTGGCAGATGATTGTTCTGCGCCATGTCGTTGGTGGAGGTCTGCGGGAGGGAGAGGAATGGGAGGCGAACAGTGTTGGAAATATGCCCTAGAGGCAATAATAAATTGGTTATTATTATATTTCCTTGTTCATGATAATTGTTTATTATCCATGCTAGAATTGTATTGATAGGAAACTCAGATACATGTGTGGATACATAGACAAACACCATGTCCCTAGTGAGCCTCTAGATGACTAGCTCGTTGATCAATAGATGGTTACGGTTTCCTGACCATGGACATTGGATGTCGTTGATAACGGGATCACATCATTAGGAGAATGATGTGATGGACAAGACCCAATCCTAAGCCTAGCACAGATCGTGTAGTTCGTATGCTAAAGCTTTTCTATATGTCAAGTATCTTTTCCTTATACCATGAGATTGTGCAACTCCCGGATACCGTAGGAATGCTTTGGGTGTACCAAACGTCACAACGTAACTGGGTGGCTATAAAGGTGCACTACAGGTATCTCCGAAAGTGTCTGTTGGGTTGGCACGAATCGAGACTGGGATTTGTCACTCCGTATGACGGAGAGGTATCTCTGGGCCCACTCGGTAGGACATCATCATAATGTGCACAATGTGATCAAGGAGTTGATCACGGGATGATGTGTTACAGAACGAGTAAAGAGACTTGCCGGTAACGAGATTGAACGAGGTATCGGTATACCGACGATCGAATCTCGGGCAAGTACTATGCCGATAGACAAAGGGAATTGTATACGGGATTGATTGAATCCTTGACATTGCGGTTCATACGATGAGATCATCGTGGAGCATGTGGGAGCCAACATGGGTATCCAGATCCCGCTGTTGGCTATTGACCGGAGAGTTGTCTCGGCCATGTCTGCATGACTCCCGAGCCCGTAGGGTCTACACACTTAAGGTTCGATGACGCTAGGGTTATAGGGAAAGTATGTACGCGGTTACCGAATGTTGTTCGGAGTCCCGGATGAGATCTCGAACGTCACGAGGTGTTCTGGAATGGTCCGGAGGTAAAGATTCATATATGGGAAGTCCCGTTTTGGTCACCGGAAAAGTTTCGAGCGCTATTGGTAGCTTACCGGGACCACCGGGAGGGTCCCGGGGGTCCACCGGGTGGGGCCACCGGCCCCAGAAGGCTGCGTGGGCCAAGTGTGGGAGGGGACCAGCCCCAGGTGAGCTGGTGCACCCCCCCACCAGGGCCCAAGGCGCCTCCAGGAGGGGAGGGGGGCAAACCCTAGGGCAGATGGGCCCTAAGGCCCAATCTGGTGCGCCCCCCTCTCCCTCTTCCCCTCTGGCCGCCACCCTCAGATGGGATCTGGGGTGGCCGCACCCCTAGGGGTGGGAAACCCTAGAGGGGGCGCAGCCCCTCCCTTCCCCCTATATATATGTTAGTTTTGGGGCTGCCCACAACACGGTTTTGACCTCTCTCGCTTGGCGCAGCCCTACCTCTCTCCCTCCTCGTCTCTCGCAGTGCATGGCGAAGCCCTGCTGGAATCCCGCGCTCCTCCACCACCACCACACCGTCGTCCTGCTGTTGGATGGAGTCTTCCCCAACCTCTCCCACTCCTTTCTGGATCAAGGTGTGGGAGACGTCATCGGGCTGCACGCGTGTTGAACGCGGAGGCGCCGTTGTTCGGCGCTTAGATCGGAATCAACCGCGATCTAAATCGCAGCGAGTACGACTCCTTCATCCGCGTGTCACAACCCTAGTTCTGGTATGCACTAGGTTAGTTTTGTGGTTTGCATCATGTTTAAATTTCAAATGAAATTGAATTGAGGACTTGTGAAACCCTCAGAAACCCTTTTAAAAATGACTCAAATAAAAGTTGCTCCAAAAAGGTCCAAGAAAATGTTCATGTGGCCCTCTAAAAATATTGGTCAGAGATAAAAATCAAACCAATATTATTAGGAGCTCATAAGTATTCATTTTGGGCATTTGGAATTAATGCAATAAATGATTTAGTTTAGAAATTAAATCAAAACAAATGTCAGAAGAAAATAGAAAAGAAAAATAAAAAGGGCAGGCTTACCTGTGCTGGCCCAGCACAGCACGGCCTGGCTGGCCCAGCTGGCCAGCCCAGCCCGCTCCTCCCTGTCGTCTTCCTCCTCGACAGAAGGACGAGCGTGTGCTCGTCGCGCGCCGGCCACGCGCCGCGCCACCTCCTGCTTCCCGCCGCTGCCGACGCGCCTAGCAGCCCCTGGACGACGCCACGCACTCCTGGACCCTCTCACTCCCCCTCGGTCCCTTCTCCCCTCTCCTGGTGCTCTCCCTCGCGGACGCCCGAACGCCACCGTCGCCGCCGCCCGCCGTAGTCGTGGCCACCGTCCCCCTCTCGCCTCGCCGGAGTGCCCAGAAGCTCCGCACCGCTCCTCTCCTTCTCCTCGCCGAGCTGCCCGACGCCAGAAGCTCCTGGAGCGCCGTCGACGACATCGTCTTCAACCTGCGGCCGTGAAGATCGCCGGCGACCCTGCGCCCGCTCCGACGCGTCCCCGAGCTCGCTGCCGACGCCTTCGAGATCGTCGTGAGCTCCTCTATCTTTCCCCTCTTCTCTCGTGCTCGCGCCCGTCCCCTAGCCCCGATTCCTTCCACGGCCGAAAGCTTCTCGCCGCCGGCCATGGTGTAGCCGTGGCCACAGCCGCACGGGCTCACAACGGAGCACGTCTTCGTGCTCAGGAAGCTCCCAGGAGTCTAACGCACCCACTCCCTCGCCTTCACGTGCACCGCAGCACCTAAACCGACGAGGCCCGAACTCTGGCCGCCGCTGAGCTCGACGCCGGCGACGATTCCGGCCGCTCCAGCTGCTGCCGCCTAGCACGTTGGATGCGCAAGAGCCTGCGCATCCCGTAGATGCCCTTCGCCGCTCGAATGGTCGACGGAGGCGAGTTTCCGACGCCCTCCGCCGCATTCGGCCTCGCCGGCGGCTAACCGCCGGTGGGTTTTGATCCAAACCCACCGGGTTTGACTTCCCTGAGTCTATGACATGTGGGGCCACCTTTGACTAATTTTTAGTTTAGGGTTTTAATTAAGTTTTAATTACTGACATTAATCTAATTAGACACTGACATGTGGGCCTTTGTCTGTTTAGTTTAGTTTTAAACTTTAGTTATTTAACTGAGTCACTGACCAGTGGGACCCCACTGTCAGGTTTGACTCTGGACAGCCCCTTTGACCTGCTGACGTCATGCTTGTGTCATGCTGATGCAATAATCCAGTTCTGGTTTTTAAATAAATCTTAAATGATTTATTTATTTCAGAATTTGGCCTAAACTTCAAAAAAATCATAGAAATTCAACCGTAGCTCAGAATGAAATAATTTATATATGAAAAATTATCAGAAAAATTCAATCTATCCATCTGTACCATTTTCATGCATGACAAATGAAGTTAAACCTACTGTTTATATGAAAACACATATATGGCATTTTATAATACTTATTAAACAGTTGCATTTGAACCCTTGGTTCAAATGGACTTCTTCCAAATTGAATGCTAGTTGCACTAGCCCAAACAACATCATAACTTCATGCTATATTCATGCATCATATTGTTGCATATGCTTGTGTTTGATTGTCGGCACCGTTCTTCTCGATAGGTCCAGCTCCGGAGACCGATCCAGAGTACCTGTCAGAGGAGCAGTGTTCTGCACATTGTTTTACCAGGCAAGCAAACCCCCTTGTTCATTCCGATACAATCCCTCTCTCGCTCCTGCTCCCTGTTATTGCATTAGGACAACAATGATCTCAACTTCTACTTTATGCTGCGGTAGTTGAACCCATTCCTCTGCATGACCTGTCTTTCCACAGTAAATAGTTGAAACCCACTAGCATGTGTAGGAGTTGATTGAAGCCATGTTGTGATCTTACCATGCCTTGCTTGCTATTGCTTAGAGTGTGTCAGGTCTGATTCATCGGGAATGAATTAGAGTGAAATGATATGTTCTGATGCTGAGGGTTAAGTGTGTGAACACGATTTGGTAAAGGTAGTGGTGAGAGGCCATGTAGGAGTACATGGTGGGTTGTCTCACTGGAACCGTCCCTAAGAACTGAGTTCTGTGTATGTTGTCCAATGATCAGCTACTACCACGCATTGGAATGCTTAAGTGCCCCTCTTGACTTATTAATCAACATGATCTCTGTCCAGGAGTTGCAACTAGTTTCTAGCGTTTGTAGGTAGTGTTATTTCTCTACCAGGTGGCACCCGGCAGGGTGGGCTTGGGACAGACTAGGCACACGTGGCCCGGTGTACCGAGTGGCACCCGGATGGTGGGCTCGGGAACCCTGTACACATCGTTTGGGTCCGTGATGGAAACCTCGGCCGGACTCCCTTGCGGATGGAACCCGAATAGGCGATAAACCTGGACGAGAGACTTGTGTGGTTAGTCAGGTCATGGCCGACACCCTCGCCAGGCTTCCGCTTGAAGGTTGCCGAGATACACGACGTGTACCTGGCGGTAAGTGGCGAGAGCGTGTGTGAAGAAGTACACCCCTGCAGGGTTAACATAATCTATTCGAATAGCCGGGTCCGCGGATATGGACTTCTTGGATGCTTACGTGGTACATAGACAACTTGAAGTGGATACTCTAAAATGCTCAGGACAAGTGTGAGTGCTATGGATGGCCTTCTCGTAGGGAGACGGGAATGAATCCATAGTGGTGTATTGTGTGGTGCTTAGTGGACTCATGTGCGCCACCTCAAAAGAGTTACCAGCAATCGTAGAATAGGATAGCCACTAAGTCAAAGCTGGCTTGCTGCAACTAAACCCCACTTTGCCTTCTTGATACAAGTGCATGTATGACAGGATCTGATGTAAGTCTTGCTGAGTACCTTTGTACTCATGTTTGCTTAATTTATGTTTTGCAGATAGGATTGATGTCTCACTAGTAGTTCCGCTTGGACTTCGACAAGTAGCTTGATACCTCAGCTACGATCTTGGACGAGTGTTGTAGATAGTCAGGCTCTTCAGCCTTTTTCATTTGTAGATGTCTGTACTCAGACATGTAGTGCTTCCGCTTGTTGCTTGTATGCTCTGAATGTTGGGTCATGAGACCCATGTTTGTAATACGTGGCTCCTCGGAGCCTAATGAATAAATACTTGTTTATTAGAGTCTTGTTGTGATGCCATGTTGTATTTGCACATATTGAGCATATTGTGTGTATGTTATTGAAATGCTTGGTATGTGTGGGATCCGACACCTAGTTGTTTACCCTTGGTAGCCTATCTTACAGGGAAATGTCTCCTAGTGTTTCCACTGAGCCTTGGTAGCTTGCTACTGCTCCGGAACACTTAGGCTGACCGGCATGTGTCCTTCTTCGTTCCTGTGTCTGTCCCTTAGGGGAAATGTCACGCGTTGTTCCTTTAAGTCCTTGTAGCTTGCTACGACTTGGGTTCATACGTTGATGACCGACACGTTCGTTGCTGGGTCACGGATGCCTGTCTCTGTAATTTAGTGCCACTTTTGGTTTATAACTGGTCATGTCGGCCCGGGTTCTCTGTCATATGGATGCTAGCGACACTATCATATACGTGAGCCAAAATGCGCAAACGGTCCCGGGCCAGGTAAGGTGGCACCCGTGGGGATACCGTGCGTGAGGCCGCAAAGTGATATGGTGTGTTACATGCTAGACCGGTGTGACTTAGGATCGGGGTCCCGACAGCGTTGGTATCAGAGCCTGACTGCCTGTAGGATTACCAAGCCAAATGGTCAAAGTTGAGTCTAGAGATTCCTTAGTTATATAAGGGAATTGATTGTGGAAGGGAACGTAAGGCTCTTTTTACTCCTTTTACCTCATGTCTTCTGATCTGAGTCATCTTACCTTTCCTACAGGGTTAAGGAACTAGGCTATCTTTTCCGTTTATCAGGATCACGAGTTACTACTCCGTAGTCCCTTAGGATTGGTTGATCAGAGTCCTACTCCTGTTTTCAAGTTTTTCCGGTGAAGTTGTGTAGTACTATCACAGTACCTTGAGTGATGATGTTGAGATGTTGTACTACCCTTTTCTAGCAGGATGTCTCATTCTGAGCATTTTACTGCCGTTATGCTGCCGGAATTATCCTAGTAGTTCGAGAGATACTAATTTCTTGTTCTACCTTATGCTTCCTATAGTTGTTGATGTTTCCGTCTTCGGTTTCGCTTCTCAGGATGTCTTCAGTTAAGCGAAGCTCAGCTGCTCGTAGACAGAACCCCGAAGGTGGTAGGGATAAGGAGGATCCTCCCGACCAGCCTTCGTTGGCAGAGTTAATGTTAGAGATGGAGAGAAACAAGCGTGAGTCTAACCGCTTGTTGGCACGTATTGAGGAGAACACCGCACATCAGTGCAAGGAATCAGCAACCATCCATGACTTCATTCGTCTGAAACCACCCACCTTCCATCATCCCATTGAGCCACTCGACGCAGATGACTGGCTCCGTAGTATCACTCACAAGCTGCGTTCTGCAAACGTAGCTGAAGATGACAAGGTCATCTATGCCACTTATCACCTGGAAGGTCCTGCTAGTCTTTGGTGGCAGAACTATGAGGCCATGATTCCAGCTGGCCAGATTCCTACCTGGAGAGTTTTCACCGAAGCTTTCCGTGAGCATCATATCCCTCAAGCCCTTATCGATCGTAAGAGAGAAGAGTTCTGTGGTCTTACACAGGCTAAGATGGCTGTTGATGCTTATAGTCGAGAGTTTGAGAACCTCGCCCGCTATGCTACAGAAGAAGTGTCCACGGACGCCAAGAAGCAGGCTAGGTTCCGGAAGGGTCTCAACCCCAAACTGCGTCGTGATCTCCACTTGCATCATTGCAACACATTCCAGGCTCTTGTGAACAAGGCCATCAATGCAGAGACAGCTCAACTCACTTACGAGGAGTCTCGTAAGCACACCCTTGATTTGGGATCTTCCTCTGGTTCTAGTTCCCAGAAGCGCCGGATTTGGGTTCCGAACTCTGTTCTTCCACCCACTTATCCTCCGAGGCCATCTTGTGTGGTACCTTGTCCGGCTCAGTCTTATGCTCCACCCAAGCCTATTGGCAAACCGCTTGTCAATGCGGGTCCACGACCTACCTCAGGGACTTGCTTTACATGCGGAAAGCCAGGACACTATGCACGTGACTGTTCTCAGGCCAGTCTTGCTCCACCCCAGCCCGAGAAGTCCGTTCTTCTTAGTAAGCCACCACGCAAGACTATCATTGCCAATCCAGCTCCCACTAAACATGGACGTGTGCATCACGTCTCAGCTAAAGTCGCTCATGATGATCCAAATGTCGTTCTTGGTACACTCCTTGTCAATTGCCATCCGGCTTCGGTTCTGTTCGATACCGGAGCATCTCACTCCTTTATCTCTGAAGGCTATGCTCGTTTGCACGACATGTCATTTTGTGACATGCCAACTCCGCTCGAAATCCAAACCCCGGGGTCTAGATGGCAAACTACCAGAATAAGCCATGGTAATGGAATCCTTGTTGACAGACTTATATTCCTTGCCTCACTCATAGCCCTCAAGTCTTCAGATATTAACATCATCTTGGGTATGGACTGGATGACAGCTCATCATGCCAAGATCGATTGTTACACTAGGTCTGTTCAGCTTACACACCCATCTGGTAAGATAGTCACTGTCTCCACTAGAGTTGCAAAGCGTCAACTCTATTCTCTTAATGCCAGCCCCCTTCCAGACCTTGAAGATATCCCGGTAGTCCGAGACTTTCCGGATGTCTTACCAGAAGAACTACCAGGTGTTCCACCTGATAGGGATGTAGAGTTCGTCATAGATCTTATCCCAGGAACTGTCCCAAATTCTAGGAGACCCTACAAAATGGCACCCCTAGAACTAGCTGAGCTTAAGAAACAACTTGATGAGTCCTTGCAAAAGGGTTTTATTCGTCCTAGTTCTTCTCCTTGGGCTTGTCCCGTCCTCTTCGTCAAGAAGAAGGATGGCACGGAACGGATGGTTGTAGATTATCGTCCTGTTAATTTGGTCACGATAAAGAACAAGTATCCGCTCCCCAGGATCAACGACCTGTTTGATCAGCTCGCTGGATCCTCAGTCTTCTCCAAAATGGATTTGAGGTTAGGCTACCATCAAATCAAAATTAAAAACGGAGACATTCCTAAGACGGCTTTTGTCACTCGTTATGGCCAGTACGAGTACACCGTCATGTCTTTCGGTCTAACCAATGCTCCAGCCACTTTCTCCCGCTTGATGAACTCGATCTTCATGGAGTATCTGGATAAGTTCGTCGTGGTTTACCTCGATGATATTCTTATTTACTCGAAGAACGAGGAAGAGCATGCCGAACATCTTAGACTTGTTCTAGAAAAACTCAGAGAGCACCGCCTTTATGCCAAGTTCTCCAAGTGCGAATTTTGGTTGCCAGAAGTGACCTATCTCGGCCACGTAATCTCAGGGAAAGGCATTGCTGTCAATCCTGAGAGAGTTCAGGCCGTCCTTGATTGGACTCCGCCTGAAACAGTTAAATAAGTTAGGAGTTTCCTTGGTCTAGCCAGCTATTGTCGCCGCTTTGTTGAAAACTTCTCGAAAGTGGCCAAACCTCTCATAGAACTTCTTAAGAAAGATAAAAAGTTTGAGTGGTCCCCACAGTGTGAGCACAGTTTTCAGGAACTGAAAAGACGCCTGACCTCTGCTCCCATACTTGTGCCACCGGATTTCACTAAGGACTTTGTTATCTACTGTGATGCCTCACGACAGGGACTAGGTTGCATTCTTATGCAGGATCGTCGTGTGATTGCCTATGCATCTCGACAGTTGCATCCACATGAGGAGAATTATCCTACACATGATCTAGAGCTTGCAGTTGTAGTCTATGCACTTAAGACCTGGTGGCATTACCTCCTTGGTAATCGTTGCGAGATCTACACCGATCACCAAAGTCTCAAGTATATCTTCACCCAACCAGATTTGAACCTTAGGCAAAGACGTTGGTTGGAGTTGATCTCAGATTACGACTTAGGAATTACCTACACCCCAGGCAAGGGAAATGTCATGGCTGATGCACTAAGTCGTAAGACCTATTGCAACAATCTCATGTTGCAGCAGGGCCAACCACTTCTCCATGAGGAACTATGTAAGCTTAACCTTCACATTGCTCCTCGCGGATTCCTTTCTACCTTGGTGGCGAAACCTACCCTTGAGGATCAGATCATTTCTGACCAGAAGTTTGATAGGGGTGTTGTCCGCATCAAGAGAAACATTAAAAAGGGAGTTGGTGGTTGTTTCTCTATGGATGATCGAGGTGTTGTTTTCTTCGAGAATCGCCTGGTGGTTCCCAAGAATCAACATCTGCGACAATTGATCCTAAAAGAGGCTCATGAATCTCCTCTCACGATTCATCCCGGTAGTACTAAGATGTATCAGGACCTACGCCAGAGGTTCTGGTGGACTAGGATGAAGAGAGAAATTGCTGAGTTCATTGCTAGATGTGACGTTTGTCGTCGCGTTAAGGTTGAACATCAAAGACCTGCTGGCACCCTTCAGCCTCTAGCTATTCCTGAGTGGAAGTGGGATAAAGTTGGTATGGACTTCATCACCGGCTTTCCCAGGACCAAGAGAGGGAATAATGCTATCTTCGTAGTCATTGATCGTCTCTCCAAAGTGGCTCACTTCCTACCTGTTCGAGAGAGTATCACTGCTAGTCAGCTTGCTGACTTGTATATTTCTCGAATAGTGTCACTTCATGGTGTCCCACTAGAGATCAATTCAGACCGTGGTAGTCTTTTCACTTCTCATTTCTGGGAGAGTTTCCAGACTGCCATGGGCACCCATCTTTCTTTTAGTACCGCTTTCCACCCTCAGTCAAGTGGTCAAGTGGAACGGGTTAACCAAATTCTCGAAGACATGCTTAGAGCTTGCGTTATCTCTTTCGGTATGGATTGGGAGAAATGTCTTCCTTTCGCCGAGTTTGCTTATAACAATAGCTATCAATCTAGTCTCAAACAAGCTCCTTTTGAAATACTCTATGGACGAAGATGTCGAACACCTTTGAACTGGTCAGAAACCGGTGAAAGACAATTCTTTGGACCGGATATGATCCAGGAAGCAGAAGAGCAAGTTCGTATCATTCGTGAGAATTTGAAAACAGCCCAGTCTCGTCAAAAGAGCCAGTATGATCGTCATCATAAGGAAGTAGCTTATGAAGTTGGTGACAAAGCTTATCTTCGGGTTACTCCTTTGAAGGGTACCCATCGTTTCGGTATCAAGGGCAAGTTGGCTCCTCGTTACATTGGTCCTTTTCGCATTCTTGCTAAACGAGGAGAGGTTTCCTACCAATTGGAACTACCCCCACATCTTTCTCGAGTTCATGATGTCTTCCACGTCTCTCAACTCAGGCGTTGCTTCTCGGATCCCATCCGCGGAGTGGACCACGAAACGCTTGATCTCCAAGATAACCTCACATATCGAGAGTATCCCGTTCCATTCTGGATCAAGCAGAGCGTGTCACTCGACGTCATAACATCAAGTTTCTCAAGGTTCAGTGGTCTCATCATTCCGAGAGAGAAGCTACTTGGGAGCGAGAAGATCGTCTCCGACTGGAGTACCCCACCTTCTTTCCGCCTACTCCTGAATCTCGGGACGAGATTCTTTCGAGTGGAGGCGAGTTGTCACAACCCTAGTTCTGGTATGCACTAGGTTAGTTTTGTGGTTTGCATCATGTTTAAATTTCAAATGAAATTGAATTGAGGACTTGTGAAACCCTCAGAAACCCTTTTAAAAATGACTCAAATAAAAGTTGCTCCAAAAAGGTCCAAGAAAATGTTCATGTGGCCCTCTAAAAATATTGGTCAGAGATAAAAATCAAACATATATTATTAGGAGCTCATAAGTATTCATTTTGGGCATTTGGAATTAATGCAATAAATGATTTAGTTTAGAAATTAAATCAAAACAAATGTCAGAAGAAAATAGAAAAGAAAAATAAAAAGGGCAGGCTTACCTGTGCTGGCCCAGCACAGCACGGCCTGGCCGGCCCAGCTGGCCAGCCCAGCCCGCTCCTCCCTGTCTTCTTCCTCCTCGACGGAAGGACGAGCGTGTGCTCGTCGCGCGCCGGCCACGCGCCGCGCCACCTCCTGCTTCCCGCCGCTGCCGACGCGCCTAGCAGCCCCTGGACGACGCCACGCACCCCTGGACCCTCTCACTCCCCCTCGGTCCCTTCTCCCCTCTCCTGGTGCTCTCCCTCGCGGACGCCCGAACGCCACCATCGCCGCCGCCCGTCGTAGTCGTGGCCACCGTCCCCCTCTCACCTCGCCGGAGTGCCCAGAAGCTCCGCACCGCTCCTCTCCTTCTCCTCGCCGAGCTGCCCGACGCCAGAAGCCCCTGGAGCGCCGTCGACGACATCGTCTTCAACCTGCGACCGTGAAGATCGCCGGCGACCCTGCGCCCGCTCCGACGCGTCCCCGAGCTCGCTGACGACGCCTTCGAGATCGTCGTGAGGTCCTCTATCTTTCCCGTCTTCTCTCATGCTCGCGCCCGTCCCCTAGCCCCGATTCCTTCCACGGCCGAAAGCTTCTCGCCGCCGGCCATGGTGTAGCCGTGGCCACCGCCGCACGGGCTCACAACGGAGCACGTCTTCGTGCTCAGGAAGCTCCCAGGAGTCTAACGCACCCACTCCCTCGCCTTCACGTGCACCGCAGCACCTAAACCGACGAGGCCCGAACTCCGGCCGCCGCTGAGCTCGACGCCGGCGACGATTCCGGCCGCTCCAGCTGCTGCCGCCTAGTGCGTTGGATGTGCAAGAGCCTGCGCATCCCGTAGATGCCCTTCGCCGCTCGAATGGTCGACGGAGGCGAGTTTCCGACGCCCTCCGCCGCATTCGGCCTCGCCGGCGGCTAACCGCCGGTGGGTTTTGACCCAAACCCACCGGGTTTGACTTCCCTGAGTCTATGACATGTGGGGCCACCTTTGACTAATTTTTAGTTTAGGGTTTTAATTAAGTTTTAATTACTGACATTAATCTAATTAGACACTGACATGTGGGCCTTTGTCTGTTTAGTTTAGTTTTAAACTTTAGTTATTTAACTGAGTCACTGACCAGTGGGACCCCACTGTCAGGTTTGACTCTGGACAGCCCCTTTGACCTGCTGACGTCATGCTTGTGTCATGCTGACGCAATAATCCAGTTCTGGTTTTTAAATAAATCTTAAATGATTTATTTATTTCAGAATTTGGCCTAAACTTCAAAAAAATCATAGAAATTCAACCGTAGCTCAGAATGAAATAATTTATATATGAAAAATTATCAGAAAAATTCAATCTATCCATCTGTACCATTTTCATGCATGACAAATGAAGTTAAACCTACTGTTTATATGAAAACACATATATGGCATCTTATAATACTTATTAAAGAGTTGCATTTGAACCCTTGGTTCAAATGGACTTCTTCCAAATTGAATGCTAGTTGCACTAGCCCAAACAACATCATAACTTCATGCTATATTCATGCATCATATTGTTGCATATGCTTGTGTTTGATTGTCGGCACCGTTCTTCTCGATAGGTCCAGCTCCGGAGACCGATCCAGAGTACCTGTCAGAGGAGCAGTGTTCTGCACGTTGTTTTACCAGGCAAGCAAACCCCCTTGTTCATTCCGATACAATCCCTCTCTCGCTCCTGCTCCCTGTTATTGCATTAGGACAACAACGATCTCAACTGCTACTTTATGCTGCGGTAGTTAAACCCATTCCTCTGCATGACCTGTCTTTCCACAGTAAATAGTTGAAACCCACTAGCATGTGTAGGAGTTGATTGAAGCCATGTTGTGATCTTACCATGCCTTGCTTGCTATTGCTTAGAGTGTGTTAGGTCTGATTCATCGGGAATGAATTAGAGTGAAATGATATGTTCTGATGCTGAGGGTTAAGTGTGTGAACACGATTTGGTAAAGGTAGTGGTGAGAGGCCATGTAGGAGTACATGGTGGGTTGTCTCACTGGAACCGTCCCTAAGAACTGAGTTCTGTGTATGTTGTCCAATGATCAGCTACTACCACGCATTGGAATGCTTAAGTGCCCCTCTCGACTTATTAATCAACATGATCTTTGTCCAGGAGTTGCAACTAGTTTCTGGCGTTTGTAGGTAGTGTTATTTCTCTACCAGGTGGCACCCGGCAGGGTGGGCTTGGGACAGACTAGGCACACGTGGCCCGGTGTACCGAGTGGCACCCGGATGGTGGGCTCGGGAACCCTGTACACATCGTTTGGGTCCGTGATGGAAACCTCGGCCGGACTCCCTTGCGGATGGAACCCGAATAGGCGATAAACCTGGACGAGAGACTTGTGTGGTTAGTCAGGTCATGGCCAACACCCTCGCCAGGCTTCCGCTTGAAGGTTGCCGAGATACACGACGTGTACCTGGCGGTAAGTGGCGAGAGCGTGTGTGAAGAAGTACACCCCTGCAGGGTTAACATAATCTATTCGAATAGCCGGGTCCGCGGATATGGACTTCTTGGATGCTTACGTGGTACATAGACAACTTGAAGTGGATACTCTAAAATGCTCAGGACAAGTGTGAGTGCTATGGATGGCCTTCTCGTAGGGAGACGGGAATGAATCCATAGTGGTGTATTGTGTGGTGCTTAGTGGACTCGTGTGCGCCACCTCAAAAGAGTTACCAGCAATCGT
The DNA here is from genome assembly GCA_902687465.1 of Secale cereale. NCBI lineage: Eukaryota > Viridiplantae > Streptophyta > Magnoliopsida > Poales > Poaceae > Secale > Secale cereale. Next base: position 666,943,349 of record LR738711.1, read on the forward strand.
AGAATAGGATAGCCACTAAGTCAAAGCTGGCTTGCTGCAACTAAACCCCACTTTGCCTTCTTGATACAAGTGCATGTATGATAGGATCTGATGTAAGTCTTGCTGAGTACCTTTGTACTCATGTTTGCTTAATTTATGTTTTACAGATAGGATTGATGTCTCACTAGTAGTTCCGCTTGGACTTCGAAAAGTAGCTTGATACCTCAGCTACGATCTTGGACGAGTGTTGTAGATAGTCAGGCTCTTCAGCCTTTTTCATTTGTAGATGTCTGTACTCAGACATGTAGTGCTTCCGCTTGTTGCTTGTATGCTCTGAATGTTGGGTCATGAGACCCATGTTTGTAATACGTGGCTCCTCGGAGCCTAATGAATAAATACTTGTTTATTAGAGTCTTGTTGTGATGCCATGTTGTATTTGCACATATTGAGCATATTGTGTGTATGTTATTGAAATGCTTGGTATGTGTGGGATCCGACACCTAGTTGTTTACCCTTGGTAGCCTATCTTACAGGGAAATGTCTCCTAGTGTTTCCACTGAGCCTTGGTAGCTTGCTACTGCTCCGGAACACTTAGGCTGACCGGCATGTGTCCTTCTTCGTTCCTGTGTCTGTCCCTTAGGGGAAATGTCACGCGTTGTTCCTTTAAGTCCTTGTAGCTTGCTACGACTTGGGTTCATACGTTGATGACCGACACGTTCGTTGCTGGGTCACGGATGCCTGTCTCTGTAATTTAGTGCCACTTTTGGTTTATAACTGGTCATGTCGGCCCGGGTTCTCTATCATATGGATGCTAGCGACACTATCATATACGTGAGCCAAAATGCGCAAACGGTCCCGGGCCAGGTAAGGTGGCACCCGTGGGGATACCGTGCGTGAGGCCGCAAAGTGATATGGTGTGTTACATGCTAGACCGGTGTGACTTAGGATCGGGGTCCCGACACCGCGTTCTTGCAACGCTTCCGCATCGCGATCTACAAGGGTATGTAGATGCACTCCCCTCTCCCTCGTTGCTAGATTACTCCATAGATAGATCTTGGTGATGCGTAGGAATTTTTTTGATTTTCTGCTACGATCCCCAACAGTGGCATCATGAGCTAGGTCTATGCGTAGTATCTTGCACGAGTAGAACACAAAGTAGTTGTGGGCATGGATTTGTCAATTTACTTGCCATTACTAGTCTTATCTTGATTCGGAGGCATCGTGGGATAAAGCGGCCCGGACCGACCTTACACGTACTCTTACGTGAGACAGGTTCCACCGACTGACATGCACTAGTTGCATAAGGTGGCTAGCGGGTGTCTGTCTCTCCCACTTTAGTCGGATCGGATTCGATGAAAACGGTCCTTATGAAGGGTAAATAGAAATTGGCATATCACGTTGTGGTTTTGGCGTAGGTAAGAAACGTTCTTGCTAGAAACCTATAGCAGCCACGTAAAAACTTGCAACAACAATTAGAGAACGTCTAACTTGTGCTTGCAGCATGTGCTATGTGATGTGATATGGCCAAAAGGATGTGATGAATGATATATATGTGATGTATGAGATTGATCATGTTCATGTAATAGGAATCACGACTTGCATGTCGATGAGTATGACAACCGTCAGTTGCCATAGGAGTTGTCTTTATTTTATTGTATGACCTGCGTGTCACTGAATAACGCCATGTAATTACTTTACTTTATTTCTAAACGTTAGCCATAGTAGTAGAAGTAATGTTTGGCGAGACGACTTCATGAAGACACGATGATGGAGATCATGGTGTCATGCCGGTGACGATGATGATCATGGAGCCCCGAAGATGAAGATCAAAGGAGCAAGATGATATTGGCCATATCATGTCACTATTTGATTGCATGTGATGTTTATCATGTTTTACATCTTATTTGCTTAGAACGACGGTAGTAAATAAGATGATCTCTCGCTAAAATTTCAAGAATTGTGTTCCCCCTAACTGTGCACCATTGCTAAGGTTCGTTGTTCCGAAGCACCACGTGATGATCGGGTGTGATAGGCTCTAACGTTCGCATACAACGGGTGTAAGCCTGATTTACACACGCAATACACTTAGGGTTAACTTGACGAGCCTATCATGTACAAACATGGCCTCGGAACACGGAAAACCGAAAGGTCGAACATGAGTCGTATAGAAGGTACGATCAACATGAAGATGTTCATCGTTGATGACTAGTCCGTCTCACATGATGATCGGACACGGCCTAGTCGAATCGGATCATGTATCACTTAGATGACTAGAGAGATGTCTATCTGAGTGGGAGTTCATTAGATGAACTTAATTTTCATGAACAATAGTATAAGTTGTCTTCGTAAATTATGTTGTAGACCAATAACTGCGTTGTAGCTCCCTGTTTAATACGATCCTAGAGAAAGACTAAGTTGAAAGATATTGTAAGCAATGATGCGGACTGGGTCCATAGTCCAAGGAGTGTCCTCACTGCTGCATAGAATCTTACGTCTTTGATGCACCGCTCGATGTGCAAACCCCTACAACGTTGTCTGTGGATGTTGTGAACACCTGACAGACACGTCCTGATGACTACTTGATAGTTTAGTGCACCATACTTTACGGTTTAGAATCGGGATTCCAATGACGTTTTGAACGTCATAGAACATATGAGATGTTCTGAGAGCTGAAATTGGGATTTCAGGCTCATGCCCGTGTTGAGAGGTATGAGACCTCTGACAAGTTCTTTTGCCAAAAAGATGGAGGAGAATAGCTCAACTTGTGAGCATGTGCTCAGAATGTCTGGGTGCTAAAATCACTTGAACCAAGTGGGAGTTAATCTTACAAATGAGATAGTGGTTGACAGAATTCTCTAGACACTATTACCAAGCTACTAGAACTTCGTGATGAACTATGACATGCAAAGGATGGAGATGATCCCGGAGCTATTAGTGGTTCTTAAGACCGCAAAAGTAGAAATCAAGAAGGAGCATCAAGTGTTGATGGTTTAACAAGACCACTGGTTTCAAAAGGGGCAAGGGCTAGAAGGGAAACTTCATGAATGGCAAACCAGTTGTCGCTCTGATGAAGGAACCCATGGTTGAACCCAAACCTCGAGACTAAGTGCTTCTATTGTAAGGGAAACGGTCACATGGTAGCGGAACTACCCCAAATACATGGTAGATAAGAAAGCTGACAACTTCAACAAAGTGTGTTTGATATACGTGTTATTGATGTGTACCTTACTAGTACTCCTTGTAGCACCTGGGTATTGGATACCAGTTCAGTTGCTATTATTAGTGACTTGAAGCAAAAGCTACGGACTGAATGGAGACTAGCTAAGGGCGAGGTGACGATGTGTGTTGGAAGTGTTTCCAAGGTTGATAAGATCACCATCGCACGCTCCCTCTACCTTCGGGATTAGTGTTGAACCTAGATAAATGTTATCAGGTGTCTACGTTGAGCATGAATATGATTAGATCATGTTCATCGCAATACGGTTATTCATTTAAGTTAGAGAATAATGGTTATTATGTTTACATGAATAATACCTTTATGGTCATGCACCCAATGGTTTATTGAAATCTCGATACACATGATAATAATATTAACGCCAAAAGATGTAGAGTTAATAATGATAGTACCACTTTCTTGTGGCACTGCCGCTTAGGTCATTTTGGCATAAAATGCATGAAGAAACTCCATGCTGATGGATGTTTGGAGTCACTTGATTTTGAATCGCTTGACATATGCGAGCCATGCCTCATGGGCAGGATGACTAAGATCCCGTGTTCAGTACAATGAAACGGGAAAGTAACTTGTTGGAAATCATACATGCTGATGTGTGTGATCCAATGAGAATTAAGGCGTGTGGTGGATATCGTTATTTTCTCATCTTCACTGACGATTTGAGTAGATATGGGTATATTTACTTAATGAAGCAAAAGTCTGAAAACGTTTGAAAAGTTCAAGCAATTTCAGAGTGAAGTTAAGAATCATCATAACAAGAAGATCATGTTCCTACAATCTGATCAAGGAGAGATTTTCTGAATTATGAGTTTGTCAATCACTTAAGACATTGTGGAACCATTTCACAGTTGAAGCCACCTGGAACACCACAGCGTAATGGTGTGTCCGGACGTCGTAATCGAACCTTATGAGATATGGTGTGATCTATGATGTCTCTTACCGATCTACCGCTATTATTTGAGGTTATGCATTAGAGACAGCTGCATTCTCTCTAGATAGGGCACCATCTAAGTCCGTTGAGACAATGCCGTATGAACTATGGTTTGGCAAGAAACCAAAGTTGTCGTTTCTCAATGTTTGGGGCTGCGATGCTTATGGCTTCAGCCGGGAAAAGCTCGAACCCAAAGCGGATAAATACATCTTCATAGGATACCCAAAGGTAACAGTTGGGTATAACTTCTATCTCAAATCCAAGGGCAAAAAATGTTTGTCGCTAAGAACGGGTCCTTTCTCGAGAAGGAGTTTCTCTTGAAAGAATTGAGTGCGTGGAAGATAGAACTTGATGAGGTTGTCGAACCCTCACTTCAACCGGAGAGTAGTGCAACACAGAAAGATGTTTCTGTGGAACCTACGACTATTGAAGAGGAAACTAATGATAGTGATCATGAAGCTCCAGATCAAGTTGCTATCGAACCTCGCGGGTCGACAAGGATATGTACTACTCCCGAGTGGTACGGTGATCCTGTCTTAGATGTCATGTTGTTGGACAACAATGAACCTACAAACTATGGAGAAGCGATGGTGGGCCCGTATTCCGACAAATGGTTAGAAGCCGAGAAATCCGAGATAGGATCCATGTATCAAAACAAAGTATGGACTTTGGTGGACTTGCCTGATGATTGGCAAGCCATTGAGATAAATGGATCTTTAAGAAGAAGACAGACGTGAACGGTAATATCACCGTCTATGAAGCTCGACTTGTGGCGAAGAGTTTTTCACAAGTTCAAGGAGTTGACTACGATGAGATTTTCTCACCCGTAGCGATGCTTAAGTCCGTCGGAATCATGTTAGCATTAGCTGCATTTATGAAATCTGGCTGATGGATGTCAAAAACAAGTTTCCTTACCAGTTTTCGTAAGGAAAGGTTGTATGTGATACAATCAGAAAGGTTTTGTCGATCCTAATGATGCTAAAAGGTATGCTAGCTCCAGCGATCCTTCCATGGACTAGAGCAAGCATCTCGGAATCGGAATATACGCTTTGATGGAGTGATCAAAGTTTTTGGGTTTATACTAAGTCTGTTAGAAACTTGTATTTACAATAAAGTGAGTGGGAGCACTACAACATTTCTGATAAGTATATGTGGATGACATATTGTTGATCCGAAATGATGTAGAATTTCCGGAAAGCATAAAGGGTTGTTTGAAAGGAGTTTTTCAAAGGAAGACCTGGATAAAGCTGCTTATATAATTGGGCATCAAGATCTATAGAGATAGATCAAGACGCCTGATGATACTTTCAAAAGAACACACACCTTTGACATGATTTTGAAGGAGTTCAATAGAGATCAGTCAAAGAAGGAGTTCTTACCTGAGTTGTAAGGTGTGAAGTTGAGTAAGACTCAAAGCTTGACCGCGGCAGAAGGAAGAGGAAGGACGAAGGTCGTCCCCTATGCTTTTGTCATAGGCTCTATACGGTATGCCATGCTGAGTACCGCACCTGGTGTGTGCCTTGCCACGTGTCTGGCAAGAGGGTACAAAGGTGATCCAGGAGTGGATCACTAGATAGTGGTCAAAATTATCCTTTGAGGAATAAGGAAATGTTTCTCGGTTATGGAGGTGATAAAGAGTTCGACGTAAAGAGTTACGTCGATGCAAGCTTAACACCTATCTGGATAACTCTGAGTAGAGATACCGGATACGTATAATGTAAGCAATAGTTTGGAATAGCTCCAAGTGGAACGTGGTAGCAGCATCTATGATATGACATAAAGTTTTGCGGAGTACATAGGGATTTGAATGTTGCAGACCCGTTGACTACAACCTCTCTCACAAGCATAACATGATCAAACCCAGAACTCATTGAGTGTTAATCACATATTGATGTGAACTAGATTACCGACTCTAGTAAACTCTTTGGATGTTGGTCACATGTCGATGTGACCTGTGAGTGTTAATCACATGGCGATGTGAACTAGATTATTGACTCTAGTGCAAGTGGGAGACTGTTGGAAATATGCCCTAGAGGCAATAATAAATTGGTTATTATTATATTTCCTTGTTCATGATAATTGTTTATTATCCATGCTAGAATTGTATTGATAGGAAACTCAGATACATGTGTGGATACATAGACAAACACCATGTCCCTAGTGAGCCTCTAGATGACTAGCTCGTTGATCAATAGATGGTTACGGTTTCCTGACCATGGACATTGGATGTCGTTGATAACGGGATCACATCATTAGGAGAATGATGTGATGGACAAGACCCAATCCTAAGCCTAGCACAGACCGTGTAGTTCGTATGCTAAAGCTTTTCTATATGTCAAGTATCTTTTCCTTAGACCATGAGATTGTGCAACTCCGGGATACCGTAGGAATGCTTTGGGTGTACCAAACGTCACAACGTAACTAGGTGGCTATAAAGGTGCACTACAGGTATCTCCGAAAGTGTATGTTGGGTTGGCACGAATCGAGACTGGGATTTGTCACTCTGTATGACGGAGAGGTATCTCTGGGCCCACTCGGTAGGACATCATCATAATGTGCACAATGTGATCAAGGAGTTCATCAAGGGATGATGTGTTACATAACGAGTAAAGAGACTTGCCGGTAACGAGATTGAACGAGGTATCGGTATACCGACGATCGAATCTCGGGCAAGTACTATGCCGATAGACAAAGGGAATTGTATATGGGATTGATTGAATCCTTGACATCGTGGTTCATCCGATGAGATCATCGTGGAGCATGTGGGAACCAACATGGGTATCCAGATCCCGCTGTTGGTTATTGACCGGAGAGCTGTCTCGGCCATGTCTGCATGACTCCCGAGCCCGTAGGGTCTACACACTTAAGGTTCGATGACGCTAGGGTTATAGGGAAAGTATGTACGCGGTTACCGAATGTTGTTCGGAGACCCGGATGAGATCCCGGACGTCACGAGGAGTTCCGGAATGGTCCGGAGGTAAAGATTCATATATGGGAAGTCCCGTTTTGGTCACCAGAAAAGTTTCAGGCGCTATCGGTAGCGTACCGGGACCACCGGGAGGGTCCCGGGGGTCCACCGGGTGGGGCCACCGGCCCCAGAAGGCTGCGTGGGCCAAGTGTGGGAGGGGACCAGCCCCAGGTGGGCTGGTGCGCCCCCTCACCAGGGCCCAAGGCGCCTCCAAGAGGGGAGGGGGTCAAACCCTAGGGCAGATGGGCCCTAGGGCCCAATCTGGTGCGCCCCCCTCTCCCTCTCCCCCTTTGGCCGCCACCCTCAGATGGGATCTGGGGTGGCCGCCCCCTAGGGGTGGGAAACCCTAGAGGGGGCGCAGCCCCTCCCTTCCCCCTATATATATGTGAGTTTTGGGGCTGCCCACAACACGGTTTTGACCTCTCTCGCTTGGCGCAGCCCTACCTCTCTCCATCCTCGTGTCTCGCAGTGCTTAGCGAAGCCCTGCTGGAGTCCCGCGCTCCTCCACCACCACCACGCCATCGTGCTGCTGTTGGATGGAGTCTTCCCCAACCTCTCCCTCTCTCCTTGCTGGATCAAGGCGTGGGAGACGTCATCGGGCTGCACGTGTGTTGAACGCGGAGGCACCATTGCAGCGAGTACGACTCCTTCATCCGCGTTCTTGCAACGCTTCCGCATCGCGATCTACAAGGGTATGTAGATGCACTCCCCTCTCCCTCGTTGCTAGATTACTCCATAGATAGATCTTGGTGATGCGTGGGAAATTTTTTGATTTTCTGCTACGATCCCCAACAAACAGTAAGGCCACCCGTGTTAAACAACGGCCCGGGCGCCATTAATGGAGAGGAAGGCGGGCGGCCATGGAAGCCAAAGGGCTCGCTTCCCATTGAGCCTGCACAACATACTGCTCGCACGCTTCCCGATGAGCTTGCACATTGGAGGACAACTTGCACGCCTCCCAGTCAGCCTGCGCACCAGACTGCGCTCGCACGTCACACGTTCAGTCAAGGTCAAGAAGTTGTCCGCACAGCACCTCCTACAACCATTAAAACCAAGACACAAGGCGTCACGTGAATGGTTAACAGAATGCACACGGTTTGAATTCTACAAACGCTTGAGATATTAAAGTGGCAACTATTTTTTTCAAAATGCCTCTATTGACTGTCATTATTCGAGTGCGCCTTCTCTCAAAATGGACACGAAAAATGCCATAGCATGCCGGGTGCCATTCCATGATAGCATGCCAAGTTTCATGAATTTCAGACGAGTTTTGGATTTACTAGAATTTAAAAACCAGGCATCTCAATGTTTTACCGGTAATCAACGGTGCCCTGGTGTTTGAAATTCATTCCCATTTCTTGCATGGGGCCAAAGCATGCACCCAATGACACATATTTGATTTTCAACCAATTTATATGCACTGGAGCATGTGCATGTAGTTCAAATTTGAATTATGCACATAAATGCATTGAAAACCCAGTTAATGCATAAAAATATCCAAACACTTCAAATGAACTCTGAAAAGGTTAAAACTTGTCATGGTATCATCACTTCACACACATAGCATGTGCAAAAAAGTAGAGAGGGTTACGTCAAAAACTAGTTGCACTTCGTGTACAAAATGGACAATCTCTTTCGAAGTATCAGGGTTTGGGACGAAAACTCATCTGTTACAAAGGCATTTCATTTTTTTTGAAATTATTTGAAGTCTTGACTTTTTGTGTGTTCAAAATGCACCATTCAAATCCATATCATCAATTATCAACCCTTTCTGAATTCATTTCTTATTTTTCATGCATTTATTGAATTTTTTTAGAGCTAAATGACCGTGAAATTAAAAAACACTTCGAATGAACTCTGAAAAGGTTGAAAGCTGGCATGGTATCATCATTTCACCCACATAGCATGTGCAAAAAAGTAGAGAGGGTTACAACAAAAAATGGATAAACTTCGTGTACAAAATGGACAATCTCTGAAGTATCAGGGTTTCGGACGAAAACTCATCTGTTACAAAGGCATTTCATTTTTTTGAACTTATTTGAAGTCCAGACTTTTGGTGTGTTCAAAATGCACCATTCAAATCCACATCATCAATTATCAACCCTTTCTGAATTCATTTGGTATTTTTCATGCATTTACAGAAACTTTTTAGAGCAAAATGACCCTGAAATTGAAAAACACTTCAAATGAACTCTGAAAAGGTTGAAAGGTGGCATGGTATCATCATTTCACCCACATAGCATGTGCCAAACAATTGGAGAGGGTTACGGCAAAAACTGGATGCACTTCGTGTACAAAATGGACAATCTCTTTCGAAGTATCAGGGTTTCGGACTAAAACTCATGTGTTACAAAGGCATTTCATTTTTTGGAACTTATTTGAAGTCTAGACTTTTTGTGTGTTC
>LR738711.1:666953007-667040852 GCA_902687465.1 Secale cereale
GTGTTCAAAATGCACCATTCAAGTCCACATCATCAATTATCAACCCTTTCTGAATTCATTTGGTATTTTCATGCATTTACAGAATTCTTTAGAGCTAAATGACCCTGAAATTAAAAAACACTTCGAATGAACTCTGAAAAGGTTGAAAGTTGGCATGGTATCATAAGTTCACCAACATAGCATGTGAAAAAAAGTAGAGAGGGTTACGACAAAAACTGGATGCACTTCGTGTACAAAATGGACAATCTCTTTCGACGTATAAGGGTTTCGGACGAAAACTCATCTGTTACAAAGGCATTTCATTTTTTTGAACTTATTTGAAGTCCAGACTTTTTGTGTGTTCAAAATGCACCATTCAAATCCACAACATCAATTATAAACCCTTTATGAGTTCATTTGGTATTTTTCATGCATTTACTGAAGTTGTTTTAGAGCTAAATGCACCTGAAATTGAAAAACACTTCAAGTGAACTCTGAAAAGGTTGAAAGTTGGCATGGTATCATCATTTCACCCACATAGCATGTGCAAAAAAGTAGAGAGGGTTATGACAAAAACTGGATGCACTTCGTGTACAAAATGGACAATCTCTTTCGAAGTATCAGGGTTTCAGACGAAAACTCATCCGTTACAAAGGCATTTCATTTTTTGTACTTATTTGAAGTCCAGACATTTTGTGTGTTCAAAATGCACCATTCAAATCCACATCATCATTATCAACCCTTTCTGAGTTCATTTGGTATTTTTCATGCATTTACTGAATTGTTTTAGAGCTAAATGACTCTGAAATTGAAAAACTCTGTTGATGCCGCTCCATGATAGCATGCCAAATTTCATGAATTTCAGACGATTTTTGGATTTACTAGGATTTAAAACCCAGGAATCTAAACATTTTGCCGGCAATCAACAGTTCCTTGGTGTTTGAATTTCATTCCCATCTCTTGCATGGGACCTAGAAATTCACCCAAGGACAAACATGTGATTTTTCAACCAACTTTGGTGCATTGGAGCATGTGCTTCTAGTTCAAATTTGAATTATGCACATAAAATGCCTAGAAAACCCAGTTAATGTACAAAAAAGGCCAAACGAAACCCGAAAAATTCATTCCCATTTATTGCATGGGACCTAAGCATGCACTTGATACGTCTCCAACGTATCTATAATTTTTTATTGTTCCATGCTATTATTTATGATGTTTTGGATGTTTAATGGGCTTTGTTATACACTTTTATATTATTTTTGGGAGTAACCTACTAACCCAAAGGCCCTGTCCAGATTATTGTTTTTTTGCCTATTTCAGGGTTTTCAGAAAAGGAATATCAAATGGAGTCCAAACGGAATGAAACTTCTGGAGAGATATTTTTGGAGCAAAATACGCACGGGAGACTTGAGAACCACGGAGTAGGGCACACGTGGCACCCACGAGGGTGGGGGCGCGCCCCACCCTATAGGGTGCGCCCCCTGCCTCATGGGCCCCACGCCTGGCCCCCGGTGCCCTCCTTCCTCCTATATATACCTACGTACCCCGAAACTATCAGAACAACAGAGAAAACCCTAGTTCCACCGCCGGAACCTTCTGTTCCTGTGAGATCGCATCTTGGGGCCTGTTTCGGAGCTCCGCCGGAGGGGGGATCTTCCACGGAGTTCTTCTACATCATCATCATCGCCTCACCATGAGTTGTGAGTAGTTTACCACATACCTTCGGGTCCATAGCTAGTATCTAGATGGCTTCTTCTCTCTCTTTGGATCTCAATGCAAAGTTCTCCTCGGTCTTCGAGGAGATCTATTCGATGTAATCTCTTTTTGCGGTGTGTTTGTCGAGATCCAATGAATTGTGGGTTTATGATCAAGATTATCTATGAGAAATATTTGGTTCTTCTCTGAACTCTTTATGTATGATTATAATATCCTTGCAAGTCTCTTCGAATTATTGGTTTGGTTTGGCCTACTAGATCTATAGTTCTTGCAATGGGAGAAGTGCTTGGCTTTGGGTTCAATCTTGCGGTGTCCTTTCCCAGTGACAGTAGGGGCAGCAAGGCACATATTGTATTGTTGCCATCGAGGATAAAAAGATGGGGTTTATATCACGAAGTTTGAGTTTATCCCTCTACATCATGTCATCTTGCTTAAGGCGTTACTCCGTTCTTATGAGCTTCATACACTAGATGCATGCTGAATAGCGGTCGATATGTGGAGTAATAGTAGTAGATGCAGAATCATTTCGGTCTACTTGTCTCGGACGTGATGCCTATATATAATGATCATGCCTAGATAGTCTCATAATTATTTGCTTTTCTATCAATTGCTCGACAGTAATTTGTTTACCCGCCGTAGAATATCGCTATCATGACAGAAGCCACTAGAGAACACTATGGCCCCCGGGTCTATTCTCAACATATCAATCTACAATCTACTTTACTTTTCCGCTTTTACTTTCTGTTCTTATAATAAACAATACCAAAAATATCAAACTATCATCTCTATCAGATCTCACTTTCGTAAGTGACCGTAAAGGGATTGACAACCCCTTATCGCGGTGGCTGCGAAGTTCTTATTTGTATGTGCTGGTGCGAGGGATTTACACGTGGTCTCCTACTAGATTGATACCTTGGTTCTGCAAAACTGAGGGAAATACCTACGCTACCGTGCTCCATCTCCCTTTCCTCTTTGAGGGAATACAACACAAGCTCGAGAAGTAGCAAGAAGAATTTCTGGCGCCGTTGCCGGTGAGGCTTATGCAAAAGTCATATACCAAGTACCTATCACAAACCCTTACCCTTCGCATTACATTGTTTCCTCTCGTTTTCCTCTCCCCCACTTCACCCTTGCCATTATATTTTCCCTTCTTCTGCCGTGTGTTTATCGTTCGCTTGCTTCTTGTTTGCTTGTGTGTGTTGCATTGCTTGCTTGTCACTATGGCCCAGAACAATACCAAATTGTGTGACTTCTCCAATACCAACCATAATGATTTTATTAGCACTCTAATTGCTCCTATTACCGATGCTGAATCTTCTGAGATCAATGCTGCTCTATTGAATCTTGTCATGAAAGATTAATTTTCCGGCCTTCCTAGTGAAGATGCCGCTACCCATCTAAACAACTTTGTTGATTTGTGTGATATGCAAAAGAAAAGGGATACAACGATATTGTTAAATTGAAGTTATTTCCGTTTTCACTTAGAGATCGTACTAAAACCTGGTTTTCCTCTTTGCCTAGAAATATTATTGATTCGTGGAATAAGTGCATATATGCTTTTATCTCTAAGTATTTCCCTCCTGCTAAGATCATCTCTCTTAGAAACGATATTATGAATTTTAAGCAACTAGATCATGAGCATGTTGCACAAGCTTGGGAGAAAATGAAATTAATGATACGTAATTGCCGTACACATGGTTTAAACTTATGGATGATTATTCAAAACTTTTATGCTGGCTTGAATTTTGCTTCTAGAAATCTTTTAGATTCGGCCGCAGGAGGCACTTTCATGGAAACTACCTTAGGAGAAGCTACCAAACTCCTAGATAATATTATGGCTAATTATTCTCAATGGCACACTCAAAGAGCTACTAGTAAAAAAGTGCATGCTATTGAAGAAATTCGTGTTTTGAGTGGAAAGATGGATGAACTTATGAAATTATTTGCTGCTAAGAGTGCCTCTTCTCATCCTAATGATATGCCTCTATCCATTGTGATTGAAAATAACAATGAATCTTTGGATGTGAATTTTGTTGGTAGGAATAATTTTGGTAACAATGCTTATAGAGGGAACTTTAATCCTAGGCCTTTTCCTAGTAATTGCTGTAATAATTATGGTAATTCCTACAACAACTCTTATGGAAAGATGCCTTCTGAATTTGAAACTAGCATTAAGGAGTTTATGATTTCGCAAAACAATTTCAATGCTATGCTTGAAGAAAAATTGATGAATAGGCTAGAAGTGTCGATAGAATTACTCTTGATGTTGATTCTTTGAAACTTAGATCTTTCCCACCTAAGCATGATATCAATGAGTCTCTCAAGGCCATGGGAATTTCCATTGATGAATGCAAAGAAAGAACCGCTAGGATGCGTGCTAAAAGAGAGAATTATATAAAAGCGTGTTCTTCTAGTTATCATGAAAATAAAGATGAAGATCTGAAAGTTATTGATGTATCTCCTATTAGATCCTTGTTTTCTAGTATAAATCTTGATGAAGATAGGATTGGAGATGATTCTACTTCAAGGTGTCCCAATGATCCGAAGTTTTTAGATCTTGATGCTAAAATTGTTAAAAGTGGGAGTGAAGAGATTAAAACTTTGCATAGTAATGAACCCACTACTTTGGATTTCAAGGAATTCAATTATGATAATTGCTCTTTGATTGATTGTATTTCCTTGTGGCAATCTGTACTAAACTCTCTACATTCTTATAGTCAAAATAAAGTTTTTACCAAACACATAGTTGATGCTTTGATGCAATCTTATGAAGAAAAACTTGAGTTAGAAGTTTATATCCCTAGAAAGCTTTATGATGAGTGGGAACCTACTATCAAAATAAAAATTAAAGATCATGAATGCCATGTTTTGTGTGATTTGGGTGCAAGTGTCTCCACTATCCCAAAAACTTTGTGTGATTTGCTAGGATTCCATGAGCTTGATGATTGTTCTTTGAATTTGCATCTTGCGAATTCCACTATTAAGAAACCTATGGGAAGGATTAATGATGTTCTTATTGTTGCCAATAGGAATTATGTGCATGTAGATTTCATTGTTCTTGATATAGATTGTAATCCTTCATGTCCTATTATTCTTGGTAGACCTTTCCTTAGAACGATTGGTGCAATTATTGATATGAAGGAAGGAAATATTAGATTCCAATTTCCGTTAAGGAAAGGCATGGAACACTTTCCTAGAATGAAAATCAAATTACCATATGAATCTATTATGAGAGCCACTTATGGATTGCCTTTCAAAGATGGCAATACCTAGATCTATCCATGTATCGTGCCTAGCTAGGGGCGTAAAACGATAGCGCTTGTTGGGAGGCAACCCAATTATATTTTTTTTTGCTTCTGTTTAGGAATAAATATTGCATCTAGCTTCTGTTTAGATGTGGTTTTGTGTTTTGTTTAGTGTTTGTGCCAAGTAGAACCTTTGGGAAGATTGTGTGAAGTTTATATGATCTTGCTGTGAAAAACAGAATCGTTAGCGCTCGCTAGAATGGTCACCAGATTTTACTAGAGCGTGCTATTTAGTTGATTCTTTTTGCAGATGATTAATAGACAAATTCCTCGCATTTACCAATTTAGTTTGATTTCTTTGGAGTTACATAAGTATGCGGAAACTGCAGATTACTACAGACTGTTATGTTTTTGACATATTCTATTTTTTGTGTGGTGTTTGCTTATTTCAGTGCATCTATGAGTAGTATTGGGAAGTATGAACCATCGAGAAGTTGGAATACAGTAGGTTTAACACCATTATAAACAATGAATGAATTCATTGCAGTACCTTTGAGTAGTGGTTTGCTTTCTTATACTAACGGAGCTCACGAGATTTTTGTCTAAGTTTTGTGTTGTGAAGTTTTCAAGTTTTGAGTATTGCTTTGATGGACTATGGAACAAAGAGTGGCAAGAGCCTAAGCTTGGGGATGCCCAAGGCACCCCAAGGTAAAATTCAAGGACAACCAAGAGCCTAAGCTTGGGGATGCCTCGGGAAGGCATCCCCTCTTTCGTCTTCATCCATCGGTAACTATACTTGGAGCTATATTTTTATTCACCACATGATATGTGTTTTACTTGGAGCGTATTGTATAATTTGAGTATTTGCTTGTTAGTTTGACACAATTATCCTTGCTGGGAACACCTATTTGAGAGAGTTAAATATGGCCTAGGAATTGATAGAACACTCTATGTGCTTCACTTATATCTTTGGGGTTGAATAGGTTTTGCTCTAGTGCTTCACTTATATCTTTTAGAGCACGGTGGTGATTATATTTTGCAGAAATTGTTGATCTCTCATTCATCACTTATATCCATTTGAGAGTCTATTAAAACAACATGGTAATGTGCTTAGGCTATAAAACTAGTCTTCACATGATATACATCCAATATCAATGTAGTAAAAACTTTCACACTAAGTGCATTGAATATGATGAGAAGTTGGATGCTTGATAATTGTTTTGAGATATGAGGATAGTGATATTAGAGACATGCTAATGGAGTTATTATGAAATTGAGAAATACTTGTGTTAAGGTTAGTGATTCCCGTAGCATGCACGTATGGTGAACCGCTATGTGACGAAGTTAGAGCATGAGGTATTTGTGAAGTGTCAACCTTTGCGTGGAGGTCGGGGGCGCGCATTGGTTAACTCCTACCAACCTCCCCCCCTAGGAGCATGCATTGATTGCTTTGTTTTGATGACTCATAGATTTTTGCAATAAGTATATAAATTCTTTATGACTAATGTTGAGTCCATGGATTATACGTACTCTCACCCTTCTACCATAGCTAGCCTCTCTTGTATCGCGCAACTCTCGCCGGTACCATACATCCACTATATATCCTTCCTCAAAACAGCCACCATATATATTCCTCAATAAAGCCACCATACCTACCTATCATGGCATTCCCATAGCCATTCCGAGATATATTGCCATGCAACTTTCCACCGTTCCGTTCATATGACACGCTTCATATTGTCATATTGCCATGCATGATCATGTAGTTGACATCGTATTTGTGGCAAAGCCACCATGCATAATTTTTCATACATGTCACTCTTGATTCATTGCACATCCCGGTACACCGCCGGAAGCATTCATATAGAGTCATACTTTGTTCTAGTATCGAGTTGTAATTCAATGAAAGTGTGATGATCATCATTATTAGAGCATTGTCCCATGTGATGAAAGGCTAAATCAATAAAGCCCCTCCAAAAAAAGAAAAAAAAAGAAGGAAAGGCCAAAGAAAAAAAAGGCCCAAAAAAAGGGAAAAGAAAAAGGGACAATTGCTACTATCTTTTTCCACACTTGTGCTTCAAAGTAGCACCATGTTCTTCATGATAGAGAGTCTCATGTTTAGTCACTTTCATATACTAGTGGGAATTTTCATAATAGAACTTGGCTTGTATATTCCAACGATGGGCTTCCTCAAATGCCCTAGGTCTTCATGAGCAAGTAAGTTGGATGCATACCCACTAGTTTCTTTTGTTGAGCTTTCATACATATTTAGCTCTAGTGCATCCGTTGCATGGCAATCCCTACTCACTCACATTGATATCTATTGATGGGCATCTCCATAGCCCGTTGACACGACTAGTCGATGTGAGACTATCTCCCTCCTTTTTTTCTTCCCCACAACCACCTCTCTATTCCACCCATAGTGCTATGTCCATGGCTCACGCTCATGTATTGCGTGAAAGTTGAAAGGTTTGAAAGAATAGAATATGAAAACAAGTGCTTGGCTGAAATCGGGGTTGTGCATGATATGAATATTTTGTGTGATGAAGAGGGAGCATAGCCAGACTATATGATTTTGTAGGGATAACTTTCTTTAGCCATAGTATTTTGAGAAGACATGATTGCTTTGTTAGTATGCTTGAAGTATTATTATTTCTTATGTCGATATAGACTTTTGTCTTGAATCTTTCAGATCTGAACATTCATGCCACAATTAAGAGAATTACATTGAAAAACTATGTTGGTTAGCATTCCAAATCAAAAATTCTGTTTTTATCATTTACCTACTCGAGGACGAGCGGGAATTAAGCTTGGTGATGCTTGATACGTCTCCAATGTATCTATAATTTTTTATTGTTCCATACTATTATTTATGATGTTTTGGATGTTTAATGGGCTTTGTTATACACTTTTATATTATTTTTGGGACTGACCTACTAACCCAAAGGCCTAGTCCAGATTGCTGTTTTTTTGCCTATTTCAGGGTTTTACAGAAAAAGAATAACAAACGGAGTCCAAACGGAATGAAACTTCTGGAGAGATATTTTTGGAGCAAAATACGCACGGGAGACTTAAGAACCACGGAGTAGGGCACACGTGGCCCCCACGAGGGTGGGGGGCACCCCCCTATAGGGCGCGCCCCCTGCCTCGTGGGCCCCACGTCTGGCCCCCGGTGCCCTCCTTCCTCCTATATATACCTACATACCCCGAAACTATCAGAACAATAGAGAAAACCCTAGTTCCACCGCCTCAACCTTCTGTTCCCGTGAGATCCCATCTTGGGGCCTGTTTCGGAGCTCCGCCAGAGGGGGGATCTTCCACGGAGTTCTTCTACATCTTCTTCATCGCCTCACCATGAGTTGTGAGTAGTTTACCACAGACCTTCGGGTCCATAGCTAGTATCTAGATGGCTTCTTCTCTCTCTTTGGATCTCAATTCAAAGTTCTCCTCGGTCTTCGAGGATATCTATTCGATGTAATCTCTTTGTGTAGTGTGTTTGTCGAGATCCGATGAATTGTGGGTTTATGATCAAGATTATCTATGAGAAATATTTGCTTCTTCTCTGAACTCTTTATGTATGATTATAATATCCTTGCAAGTCTCTTCGAATTATTGCTTTGGTTTGGCCTACTAGATCTATAGTTCTTGCAATGGGAGAAGTGCTTGGCTTTGGGTTCAATCTTGCGGTGTCCTTTCCCAGTGACAGTAGGGGCAGCAAGGCACATATTGTATTGTTGCCATCGAGGATAAAAAGATGGGGTTTATATCACTAAGTTTGAGTTTATCCCTCTACATCATGTCATCTTGCTTAAGGCGGTACTCCGTTCTTATGAGCTTAATACACTAGATGCATGCTGTATAGCGGTCGATGTGTGGAGTAATAGTAGTAGATGCAGAATCGTTTCGGTCTACTGGTCTCGGACGTGATGCCTATATATAATGATCATGCCTAGATAGTCTCATAATTATTCGCTTTTCTATCAATTGCTCGACTGTAATTTGTTTACCCGTCGTAGAATATCGCTATCATGAGAGAAGCCACTAGAGAACACTATGACCCCGGGTCTATTCTCAACATATCAATCTACAATCTACTTTACTTTTCCGCTTTTACTTTTTGTTCTTATAATAAAAAATACCAAAAATATCAAACTATCATCTATCAGATCTCACTTTCGTAAGTGACCGTAAAGGGATTGACAACCCCTTATCGCATTGGTTGCGAAGTTCTTATTTGTTTGTGCAGGTGCGAGGGACTTGCCTGTGGTCTCCTACTGGATTGATACCTTGGTTCTCAAAAACTGAGGGAAATACTTACGCTACTGTGTTGCATCTCCCTTCCTCTTCAAGGGAATACAACGCAAGCTTGAGAAGTAGCAGTACTGAAGGACACAGATTTGATTTTTCAACCAATTTGTATGCACCGGAGCATGTGCATGCAGTTTAATTTTGAATTGTGGACGTGAAATGGCTAGAAAACCAGCTTAATGTATGAAATGTCCAAACGAACCATGAATAATTCCAATTCTTTTACGACACACATATAGTTGCATGTTCACTGCAGATAAATGGTCTAGCAATTCAAACAACGTCCATTGCTGCTGTGACCCCATTTTGTAATTCAAATCAAGTAGATCCCACACAGTTTATTATCACCAACCGTGTGAGATGTAGTACAAAATATATTGGAGCGCCGTCGGTGTATAGTACGCGAGAAGGTGCATCGGCTACAGTCCACAACCGGCTTGTCAAGCACACTAGCTCACTCCCCAAAAACTCCCGCCTCTGCATCCCTCGCAATCTCGAAAATATCTACCTCCTGGAAGGTTTTAATGTTTGATAGCACACGATTAGTGTGTGTGGACCGTGTGTGATGTCTGTTACTACCGCTTTGCTTCAGTCCCTTGGTTCAAATTTTCAGTAGCCCCGGCGTTTTACTCCCGCCTCTGCATCCCTCGCAATATCAAAAATATCTGCTCTCCCTTGATACAAATTTTCAGTAGCCCCGCCTTGTTACTCCCGCCTTGTAAAATTTTCAGTTGCCGCAGTATTTCCTCAAACACAACCTTGACCCCCCTCCACACACACCCCAAAACCTCCGCTCACATAGAGACACACAACCCTCGAAACCATTGGTAGGTCGCCGCCATCGCCGGCGCCTCCATCCCGAACCTCTGCCTGTGTGCCGGGGAGCTTAAGGTGCCAATGGCCAAAAATAGGTTTATCGCGGCCTTTTCGCCTGACGCCGGCGAGGTGGCCGCCGAGGTGTCCCCGTCGTTCTCTGCGAGCCCAATCTGTCGTTGTCGGTCCCCCGATCCGCCCGCCGCCGCACCCCTATGCCAGTTCGAGGACTTCCCCATCCTCCCTCGGACCCGACAGTCGACGAAGTCCTACCTCGGGGTCCGGAAGCGGTGGTGGGGGATGTGGGTCACCGAGATTACAGATCGAGAGACCCACACCCACCGGTGGCTCGGTTGCTTCCACACGCCCGAGCTTGCGGCCATGGAGTACGACCGCTGGTAGGTACGCTACCACGGCACGGCGGCTAGGCTCAATTTCCCCTTCGGCACACGTCTGGTCCACCTCGTTCTACCGGAGCCAGGGGTGGTGAGCTCGGCTGTGGCGTGAGAGGACCGCTAGGTGTGGGAGCCCCTCGAGGCCGAGGCCGCCAATGAGGCCTACATGCAAGAGCTCCGCCGCCAGCACCCGAAGCTCGTGGAGGCAGAGCGGGCGATCTTTGCCGGCACGGAGGGCTGCGAGGTTATCGCGCTCTCCTCTGATGATGAGGTCGAAGGCGGCGAGGACGGCGGCGCGGAGGGCGGCAAGGTTATCGCGCTCTCCTCTGATGACGAGGTCGAAGGCGGCGGCGACGGTGGGGCGGAGGGCGTCGAGGTGGGCCCCGAGGACGAGGAGATTGGCGTCGATGAGTGGAGGAGTGCCTTCCCCAACGACCCCGCCGATGGTACTGGCCTGGACCCGGCTCGCGGCACACCGTACATGACGAGGAAGGATTCGCTCGACCTCTACTTTGACCGAAAGTAGTTTAACTTAGTTTAAATTTATGTTTTATGTTCGGTTATGCAAAACTATCTATGTTTATGTTTGAATGCATGCTACTTTCGGTTGAACCTGCTTTGAACTTGATCAAATTGAAGTTTACAACCTTAAGTTTAGGGGACCGACTAGAAAAGGCCAAAAATTGCTGGAGTATATATATATCCACTAAGAGTTTTAGTCCTTTAACTTTTTAAGGATCGCCTAGAGATGTCCTTATGACTTGTTTATTTCAGTTCTTCACAATGTGATGCTCTATATGTGCAACTATTTGCTGTGCAGTTCAATTTCATCAATAACAGTTTCAACAATACCACTATGAATTATGATATTTGGTTGCTATTAAGGAGATTGAAGTTAACATGCCTTTTCGTTTTTCAATTGTTGTTTAGCAACATGGATTGTACTGAATGACTAAATATGCAATCCCAGGCTACATAGCAACAAGGAAGAGTGTTACCTTAATGTCCTGATGATGTCTAGATATACATGTAATAAAATCTTATATAATGGTATGGATGGAGTGTTGTACTACATCATTTTTCAATTGTTGTTTAGCTTCTAATATTAACTTGGTGCTTTTAGGTACATATATCATTGCCAAAGATCCACACTTCAACCCTTTCTCCGTATGGGGCAATGAGATATTCATGAACCAGCATCCAGAGAGGAAACTGATACAGATTGTTACTAAAATGGGTCAAAAGATGTCAATCGAACTATTTGTTTACACTTTATGCTAGACAACAGTGAACTACAGGATGGTAAGTAAGAACCATGTAGCCTTCCTTTTACTGCCCATAATGAGTTGTGTTAGATGACAATATCCGAATCTTTTTTCTTTTGAAGTGGATCCTGAAGTAGTTTACTCAAGATTACCTCTCAAACTACATGATTGACGGCCGGCCATCACGAGGGGTTGGACTAGAGTCATGCATGCCTTCTGCATCCAGGAGAGCACAATAGGGCCATTCCGATCCACCTTGCTCAACAACTGGAATGTCTATCGCCTCTTTCTTTACCATCTGTAATAGTACAAGTATAGAACCCTGGTACATCATTCTTTATTTGGTGCTTCTGTAATTCTTAAACATATGTACCTGTGAATCAAATAATGCATTGGTTGTTTGAACCTGATGGATATGAATAAAGCTATAGACTACTTTCAAGTTTAAATCAGGTACAATGTTAAATAGCAGCAATTAAATTAGGGCCAAATTACATTGTGCAGGTCATTACGACACACACGGTTGGTAAAACAAAAACGTTTGCAATATACACCATAATCCGAGACGGTTCACAGAGAGGAAACGTGTGCAAGCACGCACACAGTTGCCATTCGCAAAGCGTGTGTGATGTCATACACTATCACATAAGGTGCGGGAAAACTAAATGTGTCTGATTGTCTACCTATCATACACGATTTATAATCATGAACTGTTTGTGATGTGCTAGGCATCGTAAATCTCCCGTGCCTGGAATCTACCTAGAATCTACCTGGAAAGCTCCCGTGCCTAGAATCTGCCTGGTTTTAGGCAAAACCACAAAACTCCAACTGCGATGGCAATGCGAGCACAAACGAGTAGCAAGGATCAAGCGTTTGGGATATTCGAGATATCAAAAACAGTTATAGGGACAATTGTATGCATCAAGCCGGCCTATCCCCGACGGTTTTTGGGTCGTGTGGGAAGGACTGTTGGGGAACGTAGTATTTTAAAATTTTCCTACGGTCACGCAAGATCTATCTACTAGATGCATAGCAACGAGAGGGGAGAGTGTGTCTACGTACCCTCGTAGACCGGGAGCGGAAGCGTCAAGTGACGCGGTTGATGTTGTCGAACTTCTTCGCGATCCAACCGATCAAGCACCGAATGTACGGCACCTCCGCGTTCAGCACACCTTCAGCTTGATGATGTCCCACGAGCTCTTGATCCAGTTGAGCTTCACGGGAGAGTTTCGTTAGCACGACGGCGTGGTGACGGATATGATGTATTCACCGGCGCAGGGCTTCGCCCAAGCACTGTAACGGTATGACCGAGGTGTGTTTCTATGGAGGGGGGCACCGCACACGGCTAAAACAATTCAACTTGTGTATCTTTGGGTGCCCCCCTGCCCCCGTATATAAAGGAGCAAGGGGGAGGCCGGCCGGCCCTTGTTTGGTGCCCCCCTATTCCTAGTAGGAATCACCAAAAGAAGGAAGAGAGGGAAAGGAAAAAGGAGAGGTGGCGCCCCCCCCCAATCCTAGTCCAACTAGGAACCCTAGGTGGGGCGCCGGCCAGCCCTATGGGCTGCCTCTCTCTTTCCCTTAAGGCCCACTATGGACCATCCCCCCTCGTAGGGGTTCCGGTAACCCCCTCCGGCAATCCCGTTAAATCCGAAACTTTTCCGGAACACTTCCGGTGTCCGAATATAGTCGTCCAATATATCAATCTTTATGTCTCGGACATTCCGAGACTCCTCGTCATGTCCGTGATCTCATCCGGGACTCCAAACTACCTTCGGTACATCAAAACTCATAAACTCATAATACCGATCGTCATCAAACGTTAAGCATGCGGACCCTACGGGTTCGAGAACTATGTAGACATGACCGAGACTCTTCTCCGGACAGTTACCAATAGCGGAACCTGGATGTTCATATTGGCTCCTACATATTCTACGAAGATCTTTTATCGGTCAAAACCGCATAACAACATACGTTGTTCCTTTTGTCATCGGTATGTTACTTGCCCGAGATTCGATCGTCGGTATCTCTATACCTAGTTCAATCTCATTACCGGCAAGTCTCTTTACTCGTTCCGTAACACATCATCTCGTGACTAACTCATTAGTCTTTTTCTTGCAAGGCTTATTGTGATGTGTGTTACCGAGAGGGCCCAGAGATACCTCTCCGACACTCGGAGTGACAAATCCTAATCTTGATCAATGCCAGCACCACGAATACTTTCGGAGACACCTGTAGAGCATCTTTATGATCACCCAGTTACGTTGTGACGTTTGATAGCACACAAGGTGTTCCTACGGTATTTGGGAGTTGCATAATCTCATAGTCATAGGAACATGTATAAGTCATGAAGAAAGCAATAGCAGTAAAACTAAACGATCATAGTGCTATGCTAACGGATGGGTCTTGTCCATCACATCATTCTCCTAATGATGTGATCCCGTTGATCAAATGACAACTCATGTCTATGGTTAGGAAACATAACCATCTTTGATCAATGAGCTAGTCTAGTAGAGGCATACTAGGGACACTCTGTTTTGTCTATGTATTCACACATGTATTAAGTTTCCAGTTAATACAATTCTAGCATGAATAGTAAACATTTATCATGATATAAGGAAATATAAATAACAACTTTATTATTGCCTCTAGGGCATATTTCCTTCAGTCTCCCACTTGCACTAGAGTCAATAATCTAGCTCACATCGCCATGTGATTTAATACCGATAGTTCACATCGTTATGTGAATAACACCCGTAGTTCACATCGCCATGTGACCAACACCCAAAGGGTTTACTAGAGTCAATAATCTAGTTCACATCGCTATGTGATTAATACCCAAGAGTAATAAGGTGTGATCATGTTTTGCTTGTGAGAGAAGTTTAGTCAACGGGTCTGTCACATTCAGATCCGTATGTATTTCACAAATTTCTATGTCTACAATGCTCTGCATAGAGCTACTCTAGCTAATTGCTCCCACTTTCAATACGCATACAGATTGATACTTAGAGTCATCTGGATTTAGTGTCAAAGCTTGCATCGGCGTAACCCTTTACGACGAACTCTTTATCACCTCCATAATCGAGAAACATTTCCTTAGTCATCCAGTTTACTAAGGATAATTTTGACCGCTGTACAGTGATCTACTCCTGGATCACTATTGTACCCCCTTGACAAAATCATGGCAAGGTACACAACATGTTTGGTACACAGCATGGCATACTTTATAGAACCTATGGCTGAGGCATAGGGAATGACTTTCATTCTCTCTATATTTTTCTGCCGTGGTCTGGCTTTGAGTCTTACTCAACTTCACACCTTACAAGTCAGGCAAGAACTTCTTCTTTGACTGATCCATTTTGAACTACTTCAAAATCTTATCAAGGTATGTACTCATCGAAAGTCTTATCAAGCGTCTTGATCTATCTCTATAGATCTTGATGCCCAATATGTAAGCAGCTTTACCAAGGTCTTTCTTTGAAAAACTCCTTTCAAACACTCCTTTATGCTTTCCAGAAATTTCTACATCATTTCCGATCGACAATATGTCATTCACATATACTTATCAGAAAGGTTGTAGTGCTCCCACTCACTTCTTGTAAATACAGGCTTCACAGCAAGTCTGTATAAATATATATGCTTTGATCAACTTATCAAAGCGTATATTCCAACTCCGAGATGCTTGCACCAGTCCATAGATGGATCGCTGGAGCTTGCACATTTTGTTAGCACCTTTAGGATTGACAAAACCTTCTGGTTGCATCATATACAAGTCTTCTTTAATAAATCCATTAAAGAATGCAGTTTTGTTATCCATTTGCCAGATTTCATAAAATGCGGCAATTGCTAACATGATTCGGACAGACTTAAGCATCGCTACGGGTGAGAAAGTCTCATCGTAGTCAACTCCTTGAACTTGTCGAAAACCTTTCGCAACAAGTCGAGCTTTGTAAACAGTAACATTACCGTCTGTGTCGGTCTTCCTCTTGAAGATCCATTTATTTTTGATGGCTTGCCGATCATCGGGCAAGTCAACCAAAGTCCACACTTTGTTCTCATACATGGATCCCATCTCAGATTTCATGGCCTCAAGCCATTTTGCGGAATCTGGGCTCATCATCGCTTCCTCATAGTTCGCAGGTTCATCATGGTCTAGTAACATGACTTCCAGAACTGGGTTGCCGTACCACTCTGGTGCGGAACGTACTCTGGTTGATCTACGACGTTCAGCAGAAACTTGATCTGAAGTTTCATGATCATCATCATTAGCTTCCTCACTAATTGGTGTAGGAATCACTGGAACTAATTTCTGTGATTTTCCACTTTCCAATTCGGGAGAAGGTACAATTACCTCATCAAGTTCTACTTTCCTCCCACTCACTTCTTTCGAGAGAAACTCCTTCTCTAGAAAGGATCCATTCTTAGCAACGAATATCTTGCCTTCGGATCTATGATAGAAGGTGTACCCAACAGTCTCTTTTGGGTATCCTATGAAGACACATTTCTCCGACTTGGGTTCGAGCTTATCAGGTTGAAGTTTTTTCACATAAGCATCGCAGCCCCAAACTTTAAGAAATGACAACTTTGGTTTCTTGCCAAACCATAGTTCATAAGGTGTCGTATCAATGGATTTAGATGGTGCCCTATTTAATGTGAATGCAGCTGTCTCTAATGCATGACCCAAAACGATAGTGGTAAATCGGTAAGAGACATCATAGATCGCACCATATCCAATAAAGTACGGTTACGACGTTCGGATACACCATTATGCTGTGGTGTTCCGGGTGGCGTGAGCTGTGAAACTATTCCACATTGTTTCAAATGAAGACCAAACTCGTAACTCAAATATTCTCCTCCACGATCAGATCGTAGAAACTTTATTTTCTTGTTACGATGATTCTCTACTTCACTCTGAAATTCTTTGAACTTTTCAAATGTTTCGGGCTTGTGCTTCATTAAGTAGATATACCCATATCTGCTCAAATCATCAGTGAAGGTCAGAAAATAACGATACCCGCCGCGAGCTTCAACACTCATTGGTCCGCATACATCAGTATGTATGATTTCCAACAAATATGTTGCTCGCTCCATAGTTCCGGAGAACGGAGTTTTAGTCATCTTGCCCATGAGGCATGGTTCGCAAGCACCAAGTAATTCATAATCAAGTGATTCCAAAAGTCCATCATTATGGAGTTTCTTCATGCGCTTTACACCAATATGACCTAAACGGTAGTGCCACAAATAAGTTGCACTATCATTATTAACCTTGCATCTTTTGGCTTCAATATTATGAATATGTGTATCACATGATCGAGATCCAACAAACCATTTTCATTGGGTGTATGACCATAAAAGGTTTTATTCATGTAAACAGAACAACAATTATTCTCTAACTTACATGAATAACCGTATTGCAATAAACATGATCAAATCATATTCATGCTCAACACAAACACCAAATAACACTTATTTAGGTTCCACACTAATCCCGAAAGTATAGGGAGTGTGCGATGATGATCATATCAATCTTGGAACTGCTTCCAATACACATCGTCACTTCATCCTTTAACTAGTTTCTGTTCATTATGCAACTCCCATTTCGAGTTACTACTCTTTAGCAACTGAACCAGTATCAAATACCGAGGTGTTGCTATGAACACTAGTAAAATACACATCAATAATCTGTATATCAAATATACCTTTGTTCACTTTGCCATCCTTCTTATCCGCCAAGTATCTAGGGCAGTTCCACTTCCGGTGACCATTTCCTTTGCAGTAGAAGCACTTAGTTTCAGGCTTGAGTTTAGCTTTGGGTTTCTTCAAGGGAGTGACAACTTGCTTGTCATTCTTCTTGAAGTTCCCCTTCTATCCCTTTGCCCTTTACTTGAAACAAGTGGTCTGGTTAACCATCAACACTTGATGCTCTTTCTTGATTTCTACCTTCGCCGACTTCAGCATCGTGAAGAGCTCGGGAATTACTTTCGTCATCCCTTGCATATTATAGTTCATCACGAAGTTCTATTAACTTGGTGAAAGTGTCTAGAGAACTTTGTCAATTACTATCTTATCTGGAAGATTAACTCCCACTTGATTTAAGCAATTGTACTACCCAGACAATCTGAGCACATGCTCACTGGTTGAGCTATTCTCCTCCATTTTGTAGGCAAAGTACTGTCAGAGGTCTTATACCTCTCGACACGGGCATGAGTATGAAATACTAATTTCAACTCTTGGAACATCTCTGTCGGTGTACTGAGGTAGGGGTACCTCAATACCCCAACTTGTGCACGGGCAGTTGCAGCTTCCCGCGGCAGGGTTTACCACGCGCTCGCCGGAGACCTTCCTGCTCCATATCAAACCATTCAAAAACAAAGTATGCAAGACAGAAGATCGAGACCCCAGCAAGTGGAGCTTGTCGGGAAGGCCGTACCAGGCTCAAGATTACCTCACTAACACAAGGCCCTGGCAAGAGGAGCTTGCCAGGAAGACTAGAAGATTCCATCATAGAAGACACGCCTCGGCGCTATATGCGTCCCGGCGAGGGCCCGGGGAGCGGCAAGCTCCCGGGCCCGGCAAGATCAAGACCCCGGCAAGGTGCTTGCCGGGAGAGTTGCGCTGTGTGCCCGCGCTCCAGCTCATCGGCCCACGCGTCGCCCTGGGGCCTATCCAGGGACGCGTGGCGGATGGCTGTGCAGCCTGGGGGACACGGTGGCACTCCACGGTGGTGGATCCATCGCCGTGGCAGACGGAGACGCAAGGGCGGGAGCTTTTGGGGTTGACGGCGACGGGCATTAAATGCCCTTGTCCCCCACTGTCAAAGTAGGTAGCGACCACTGTTCGCGCACTGTAGCTCCACTGTTCCCGCACTGTTACAACTACCACCTCTTTTACGTTTTTACCCCTTTCTTCTACGTTGACACCTGTCGGTGACCCCTTGCATTATAAAAGGAGGCCCATGCACAACGTGGAGGGGGTTCGGAACCTAGATCACTCATACGCTCGGTGTAGCTGCTTCTTCAAGCTCCCGAGCTCTCCAACTCAATACACAACTAAGCAGGAGTAGGGTTTTACGCGTCTACCGCGGCCCGAACCTGGGTAAAACTGCCCGCGTGCTCGCTACGATCTGCTCTTCGTGCTCCCTCCGCCCTCGTACCGCACAGACAAGGGGCTCCGGTCCCATAGGTGTTCGTGGCGGACAGTTTCCCCCGACATCTTTGGCGCGCCAGGTAGGGGGCGTCGAGGTTGTGCGAATCTGATCCGGCGTTCGCGCGGGCGCATTCTTCATCAACCTCTCCAGCTTCGTCAACAACTTCATCAGCAACAGCACTATGGCCCCGAAGAAGAAGGCTTCGGAGGTCGGAGGCCCGTCTGCGTCTCATCCGCCGCCACCAGAGCCAACGGTGGGCGGGGGAGACGCCGTCGGAAGGGTGGTCGCCGGCGAGGACACTCGCGGCGCCACCAAATCCAAGGATAGGACGGACGACCGAGCCTCGGTCTCCGTGGACGCGCCGCGTCCATCTCAGCACACGACAACCCAGCCGCGCCATACCACAGGAGGTGGTATCCGCTTGCTGGGACAAGGGCAAACCGGAGGCTCACGGGACGCCCCGGACCACCGTCCGGGCACAAGCAAGGCGAAGGCGCCGGCGCGGGACCCTGCTCCTTCTAACGTTGTTAGGAGTCCGAGCATATCCCGCTCCTCGCACCGCTCGCCCCCGTTCCCCTCCACTCCAGCAGAAGCGCTCGCAAGGGCGCAACTGCTCCTCGACTTCCCTCCAGCGGCAGACAAGGCCGAAGACTGGAGGGCCACCATCCAGAGCCTGATAGCCTTCGCCAACAACGATTCTCCACAGCAGCCGGCGGCCTCGCGGCCGCGGCAAGCTGAGAAGACGAAGGCCGACGGCGACAAGACCGCCGGGGGTGCGACAAGCGTGCACTCCCCGCCGCGGAAGCAGAAGACGCCGCCCCGCCGGAACAACGCCGACGACGGCTCCACGGCGTCGTCGGATCCGCGGGCCCGTCGGGACCAGCGCCTGGTCCTCGACGACCGGCGACAAGAAGACGCTCGCACCACAATCGAGCGCCGCCGAGAAGCTCGGCGACAATCAGATCATAGAGCTGGGAACGCTGTCGACGCGCGCGCGCCCGGTGAACCAGGCGACTTGTCGTACGCGGCAGGCTGCCCTGCGTTCACTCGCGAGCTGCGGCGCGTCCAGTGGCCCAGCATGAAGAATTTCAAGCCCGTCGTACCGGAGAAGTACGACGGCAAGACGCACCCCTCAGAATTCCTCAGCGTCTACACCATCGCAGTGCAGGCTGCCGGGGGGCGCGACGAGAAGATCTTGGCAAACTACTTCCCGCTCGTGCTTAAGCCGAACGTCCGTTCGTGGCTTATGCACTTGCCGGAAGGTTCCATCTCTTCTTGGGCCGATCTTTGCCACCAGTTTGTTGGCGCCTTCACCGGCGGCCACAAACCCCACGGCCAGGAGAGCGATCTCCACATTCTGGCCCAGAAGGAAGGAGAAACCCTGCGCAAGTACATCCAACGCTTCAGCCGCGTGCAGCACAACATCCCTGATGTCCACCCTGCCGCGGTTATCAGCGCGTTCTACCAGAACGTGCGTAACCGCCGCATGCGTGAAGAAATGGCGATGACCAAGATTCGGGATGTCAGCGAGCTCTATGCTCTGGCTGACAAGTGCGCACGCGCAGAAGAGGGGAGGAGACTCCCCGGGGAGGATGCTGGCGCAGGAGGAAGCGACAGCGACGACGCCGCCCCGGCAAAGAAGAGCCGGCGGCGGAATAACAGAAGGAAGGGCAAGAAAGAGGTGCTTGCCGTCGACAAGTCCGGCAAGGAAGCTCCCGCCAAGCAAACGCAGGCTGGCGGCTCCAGCAAGGAGCCCGCCCCTGTAGCGGCAGCCGACAAGCCGGACGGCTCCGGCAAGCAATACTGCAAGATCCACCGCACCAAGGGTCACGATCTCTCCAACTGCAAGCGCGTCGAGTATCTCGTCGAGCAGCAGAAAGCTGAGTACGAGAGGCGCGACAAGGAGAAGGCCCAGGGTGGCGGGGAAGAGCCAAGCAAGAAGCGGCCGTTCGCTGGCCGGGGAGGACGCCGCGGCAAGGCCAAGCAGCGGCAAGGTGATCGACCTCCCCGGGGCCGCGACAAGGACGAAGAGGACGACGACGAAGACATGGAGGATGAGGATAACAGCGAGCAGGAGTTCCAGAAGGCCACGGAGGTCCTGTGCGTCGACGGTGGCGCCTCTCTGCACACCTCTCACCGCCAGCTAAAGCAGTGGGTGCGTGAGGTGAATGCAGCAGAGCCGCCCGTGGAGTCGCGCAGGCTCCTCAAATGGTCCAGCACACCCATCATTTTTGATCTTGAGGATCACCCTGACCGCACCACTGCGGTCGGGTGCTTGCCGATGCTGGTTTCTCCCACCATCCGCAACCTCAAGGTCACCAAAATGTTGGTTGACGGCGGGGCCGGGCTGAACTTGATCTCCTCTGCTGTGATCAAGAAACTCCAAATTCCAGATGGCGAGCTCGAAGAAACCGGTTCTTTCCAAGGAATCAACCCGGGAAGGAGCAAGCCCAAGGGAAAGATCACTCTGCCGGTGACCTTTGGCGGGGAGCTCAACTTCAGGACTGAGCGCATCACTTTCGACGTCGCCGATATTCCATTGCCATACAATGGAATACTCGGCCGTCCCGCCCTCGCCAAGTTCATGGCAGCTTCCCACTTTGCTTACAACGTACTCAAGATGCCGGGGCCGATAAGCGTCATCACTGTCCATGGCGACAAGAAGGATGCGCTTGTCTGCGCCGACAAGATCTACCGGGATGCGGCAGCCGCGGCAGAAAAGGACACACTTGCCGCTGAAGCTCCCGGGGGGAAGAAGACGAAGACCAAGTCCGGCAAGTGCTCTAGGGCCCACTCCGGCAACCGCACCTCTTCGGAGTGCTGCGCTGCCGTCGAGGACGTTCCATCGAGCTCCACCGGCAAGTGTAAGAAAGGGATGGCTGCTCCTCCGGCAACCAAGAAGGTGTCCGCCAAGGAAGACGGCACTGGTGGTACCTTCACCATCAGTGCTACGCTTGACAGCAAATAGGAAAGCGCGCTCGTTGCCTTCCTGCGGGCGAATGTCGATGTGTTTGCCTGGCAACCATCTGACATCCCCGGTGTTCCCAGGAAGGTAATTGAGCACAGGCTTGCTGTTTGTCCTCATGCGCGGCCCATCAAGCAGAAAGTGAGGAAGCAAGCCGTGGAGCGCCAAGAATTCATCAACGAAGAAATCAAGAAGCTAGAGGCAGCAGGCCTAGTTAGAGGTGTGATCCATCCGACGTGGTTGGCAAACCCAGTCGTCGTGCGCAAGGCCAATGGGAAGTGGAGACTGTGTATAGACTTCACCGATGTGAATAAAGCATGTCCCAAGGATCCATTCCCTTTGCCGCGCATTGACCAGATCGTTGACTCCACTGCCGGATGTGAGCTACTCTGTTTTCTTGATGCATATTCAGGCTATCATCAGGTTTTCATGGCCAAAGAGGATGAAGAGAAGACTGCATTTATCACTCCATGTGGCACTTATTGCTTCATACGCATGCCATTTGGATTGAAGAATGCAGGCTCAACCTTTGCAAGGGTAGTATACACTGCTTTTGAGCCACAGATTCACAGAAATGTAGAGGCTTACATGGATGACATCGTGGTGAAGAGCAAGAGCAAGGATACCCTGGTCCAAGATTTGGAGGAAACATTCCAGAACCTGCACAAGATCCAGCTCAAGTTGAACCCCGAGAAGTGCGTCTTTGGAGTTCCCTCCGGCAAGCTTCTCGGATTCTTTGTGTCACAGAGGGGTATTGAAGCCAACCCCGACAAGATTAAGGCCATTGAGCAGATTGAGGCCCCAAAGCGCGTCAAGGATGTCAGAAGGCTTGCAGGTTGTGTGGCTGCCCTCAGTAGGTTCATTTCAAAGTCTGCAGAACGCGCCCTACCTTTCTTCAAAATCTTGAAGAAGGCAGGTCCCATGAAGTCGACTCCGGAAGCGGAGGCAGCGCTGCAAGATTTGAAACGGTACCTATCCTCCACTCCAATACTTGTCGCACCTAGACCACAGGAAAAGTTGTTGCTCTACCTAGCAGCAACCAACCAGGTGGTTAGTGCTGCGTTAGTAGCGGAGAGGGAGTCCGACGAGGAGGCTACGCCACCGGCAAGCGAATCCAGCGACAAGCAGGGGGCTGCTCCGGCAAGCTCTGGCCCCGACAAGGACAACTCTGCGCAGGAGCAGGATGAAGCACGGAAGAAGATGGTGCAGCGCCCAGTGTATTTTGTAAGTTCCCTTCTCCAGGGGGCTAGGTCAAGGTACTCTGGTGTGCAAAAGCTGCTTTTCGGCCTCCTCATGGCCTCGAGAAAGCTGCGCCATTACTTCCAAGCACATGAGATAACAGTGGTCACTCGCTTTCCGCTGAAGAGAATATTGCACAATCCAGAAGCAACAGGAAGGATCGTTGAGTGGGCACTGGAGCTGTCAAGCTTTGGACTCAAGTTTGAAAGTACTTCAACCATACAGAGCCGAGCTTTGGCAGAATTCATAGCTGAGTGGACCCCAACGCCCGATGAAGAAGTCCAAGAAGCAAGTGCGCCCGTACAAGAAGCGACAAGTGAATGGGTAATGTATTTTGATGGTGCCTTTTCGCTGCAAGGCGCCGGTGCTGGCGTGGTACTCATCGCGCCCACCGGAGAGCACCTCAAATATGTTATCCAGATGCACTTTCCCAGGGAGCAAGCGACAAACAACACTGCTGAATATGAAGGCTTGCTTGCCGGCCTCAGGATTGCGGCCGAACTTGGGATCAGGAAGCTGATTGTGCGGGGAGATTCTCAGTTGGTGGTCCGGCAAGTTAACAAGAGCTATCAGAGCCCTTTGATGGAAGCTTATGTCGATGAAGTGAGGAAGCTTGAGGAGCACTTTGAAGGTCTGCAGATGGAGCACGTCCCGAGAGCTCAGAATGAAATTGCAGATGGCCTTTCAAAGTGTGCTTCGATGAAGTTACCTGTGGAACCAGGGACCTTCTTGCTCAAGCTGACTCAACCATCCGTTACACCATCAATTGGGCAGTCCAAGAAGAGAAAGTTGGTCTCCGGCGACTACTTGCCGGCGGATCTTCCAGAAACCGCCGCCAAGATCCCCAAGATCAACAACCAGAACGCTGAGGAACAGTTTGCTCCTGCAGATCCTCGGGTCTGTACAGTTGAAGCAAGCGTTCCCGACAAGCCTCGCCCCGGCGAGCTTGCCGGGGGACCTTCAGCTCCGGCAGAGCCAGAGGTTCTTGCCGTAGAAGCTGAGGTTCCCGCAGCGGCCCTCATGCCTTTAGTCCTTGCCGTTGAGCCCCAAGCTCCGGCATGGGCGCATCAAATCGTCCGTTTTCTGCAAACTGGAGAACTTCTCGACGACCCAGAAGAAATAGAGAAGATAACCAGGCAGTCAAGTATGTACCAGTTCGTGGACAACGAGCTGTACAGAAGAAGACTCAATGGTGTCAGACTGAAGTGCATCTCCAGGGAAGACGGACAGAAGCTGTTGGCAGAAATACACGGAGGCATATGCGGCCACCACATTGGCGCAAGGGCGCTTGCCGGGAAAGCTTTCCGGCAAGGGTTCTTTTGGCAAGAAGCCCTCCAAGATGCAACTGCACTAGTAACCAAGTGTGAAGCGTGCCAGTTCCATGCAAAGCAGATTCATCAGCCAGCTCAAGCTCTCCAAACAATCCCTTTGTCCTGGCCCTTCTCGGTCTGGGGGCTCGATATCCTCGGCCCTTTCCCTCGTGCTGTCGGGGGCTTTGAGTACTTGTACGTTGCAATCGACAAGTTCACAAAGTGGCCAGAAGTGGAGCCAGTGAGAAAGGTGACAGCACAGTCAGCAGTCAGGTTCTTCAGGTCGATTGTTTGCCGTTTCGGGATCCCTAACAGGATCATCACCGACAACGGTACACAATTTACTAGTCGCACCTTCATGCAGTACGTCCAAGACCTTGGCGCCAAGGTCTGTTTCGCTTCTGTTGCTCACCCGAGGAGCAACGGTCAAGCGGAGAGGGCCAATGCTGAAGTGCTGCGCGGGCTCAAGACAAGGACCTTTGACAGGCTGCGCAAGTGCGGAAGAAATTGGATAGAGGAGCTACCGACGGCTCTTTGGTCAATCAGAACGACACCAAGTCGAGCCACCGGACAGACACCCTTTGCTCTAGTCTATGGAGCAGAGGCAGTTCTCCCCACGGAACTCGTATACGGATCTCCTCGAGTGCTCGCTTATGATGAGCTCGAGCAAGAGCAACTGCGGCAAGATGATGCATTGCTCCTCGAGGAGGGACGTCTCCAGGCTGCTGTACGAGCTGCTCGATACCAGCAAGCCTTGCGCCGCTACCATAGCCGCAAGGTCAAGGCCAGGAGTCTCGAGGAAGGCGACCTTGTTCTTC
The DNA here is from genome assembly GCA_902687465.1 of Secale cereale. Lineage (NCBI taxonomy): Eukaryota > Viridiplantae > Streptophyta > Magnoliopsida > Poales > Poaceae > Secale > Secale cereale. The sequence continues at coordinate 666,978,205 of LR738711.1, forward strand.
GGCGTGTTCAGTCCGCCAAGAATTCCAACAAGTTGACGCCGAAGTGGGAAGGCCCTTATCGGGTGAGACAAGTCACGAGGCCCGGCGCTGTCCGCCTCGAGACCGAAGAAGGCTTACCGGTGAGCAACTCCTGGAACATAGAGCATCTTCGCAAGTTTCACCCGTAAGGCGCGGTTGCCGTGATCCGCTCCGGCAACCACCTTTTGTACAAGCTTTGCCGCTGTTGCATGTAACCCTTTGTACAAAGCCGGGCGCAGACCCCGTGCATCAGTAAAGATTTTGTGTTTTGCGCTATTTGCCATTTGCATGCTTTTCTTTGCTATTTGCATGTGTTATTTGGCATCTTGAGCAACATACACATCCGGTAAGCATCAGCAAGCCGAAAGGCCATATACTTGTTTCCCTCTTCTTTTTCCTTGCCTCTTAAGCAGAAGGAATGTTCCTCGCGCACAAGTTTGCCGGGGGGGAAGGAGGTGGAGGAGGGACCAAGTGCTGTTCAAGAAAGAAAAGACTTACCGGGAAGCAAGCAATATATGAAAGCTAAGTTATTAGAATTTGACCAGTTCAAATTTTTTAATTTTAGTTGTCTTCCTTGAACAATCACACTTTGTATGGAAAACCTGTGCGCGGAGGAACCTACCCGTAGCTAGCCGCACCCTTGTCTTGTTTTCGAGTACGCTCAACGATGTAAGCGAGCTGCGACAAGTGTCGCGCCCTTACTTCGTTTTCGAGTTCGCTCAGCAAGGTAAGTGCGTTGCGACTAGCCGCGGCAAGGTTGCTTGCCGGTGAGACCTTGGCCAGCAGGCTGCTCAGAGTCCAGCACTCAGCGCTCGCGGCAAAGGCCCTTTGCCGGCAAGCTCCCCGGGAGCGTAGGGTGAAAGGCATACAAAGTAAAAGATCAAGACGAGGAAGATAACATTGCACTGATTGATCAAAATGAGATAAATATCTTACAAAAGATAACTTGTCGCGATGATTAACGAGTTCATAACACCCTATGTAGCAACAAAAAGAGATAAAGATAATGGAGGCCTAATCTACGCGGTCGCCCTCAATCCTGGAGATCTTAGCCACCTTGGCAATGATGTGGGCGACCTGCTCCTTCAGAGCCTCCATGTCCGCGTCAGCCGGCAAGCTGCGAAGAACGTTGGTGAGGTTTATGCCCGGATTGCGGTATACGATCTTCGTCAACACGCGCTCCAAGGTTCCCGTGCAGAGCAGACGCGTCTCCTCGGCCAGTTGCGCGGGGATCTTCTTCCGCAGATCTGCAAGGGCCGGCGCGATTCCCCTGAAGAAGAGGCTGAGCTTGGCGCTGTGAGGGAGGTTTGGATCCGGGGAGTAGATGAGGTGCTCCAGCTTCAACGCCAGCAGCTCCTGGTCGATGTAGAGACCTTCAACTCCAAGTCCTCGGTCCATACCTCAACGGTACGGCGGAAGACCTCAGCCGCTTTGTTGGCGCTGTCCACTAAGGTCCGCTCCTTGCGGAGCTCCTCCTTCAACTTGGTCTCCCGAGCCCGGGCAGCGTCGAGTGAATCCTTCAGTGTAGAGACCTTCAACTCCAAGTCCTCGATGGAGTCCTTGGCGGCCTTCAACTCGTCGCCCCTCTCAGAAAGACGCACCTGGAGTTCTGAATTGGTGTGGGCGTCCTTCTCACGCTCCGTGATGAGCGCGGCGACCTTCTCTGCGCTCACCTTCAGCGACTTCTCCAGCTGCGCGACCTTGGCGGCAAGCTCCTTCTTGGCGGTCTCCGCGGCAGCCGCGGCGGCTTTCGCCTCCTTCAGTTCCCCGCCAAGGGCCTCCTCCCGAGCGGCAAGGTCCTCCTCGTGGGAGTCGAGGTTGACCTTCCGCTGGGCGAGTTCTCCTTCTCGCCGGGACAGCTCCACCCCGGCGAGCCGCTGCTGCTCTTCGGCCTCAGCTTTCTCCAGCACCCACTCCTGGTATTCGCCGGCGAGTCGCTCGCGCTCCTCCGCCACCTCGCGGAGGGCAGCCTGGTTGGCGGCGCGGAGCTCCACGGCGCGCTTCTCCATCTCAGCGGCAGCTTCGGCGGCAAGGGCCTCCCGGGAAGCGAGCTTCGCCTGCCTGGCCCGGTAAAGGGCCAGAAGCTGGTGGAGAAGCTTCTCCTCCTCGGGCCCTTCGCTTCCGCCGGGCGCCTCGACGATCTCCAAGCCCGCGGAGGCGAGGACCTCCCCATCAAACGCCTCGCTCTCCGCGGGAGCTCGCGACGAAGAACCCCACGGCACCTGGATGAAGATGCCGTTGGGGGCCTTGAGGTAATAGCCGGCCTGCTCCTTTCCGGCGGAAGGGTCGGCGGCCGGCGCAGCACTTGATGCTCCCGCCGCCTCCGGGCCGGCGGTGCGGTCGCCGTCCCCCTCCCCGGCCGCTGCGTCCGCAGCCGGAGCGGTCTCCCGCGCAGCTGGCTCGGCGGCTCCCGCCGTATCCTCGGCGACAGGGACGTCGCCGCCGCCGCCCTGCGCGCCCTCCTCCTCCTCGATGTTGATGACTTCCGTCTCCATGTGCTCGGGGAGAGGAGGATCTAGAAGAAGAAGAAGGAAAAGAAGTTCAAGCAAGAATCCAAAAAGAGACAACGCCAAGAAGACAAGTTATAGAGCCTACCTTGGCGGACGTCATCAGCGGCGGGCTCCCTCGCCGGGGAGCTCTGCCTTGGCGGAGTGGCCGCCCTCGCCGGGCTGCTCGCCCTTGGCGGGGTACTCGCCCTTGGCGGAGTACCCGCCCTTGGCGGAGCGCACTCCCTTGCCGGGGAGTTCGGCCTTGGCGGGGACGGCGGGGCCTGCGGCTCCTCGAGGGCGGTCTCCGGACGCTCCTGCCGCTGTGGCTCCACCTCTGCACAAGTCAAGACAAAGACATCAAGATATTGAAACAAGACAAAATCCCCAAGCGCACCCCGACGAAAGGAAGGATGGAACCCAGACTTACGCTGGGGGCTGCCCCTCGGAGCGGCGCTCGGGTCCGACAGGCTTGGCTCCGGCGCGTCCCCAGTTGCCGCGGTGGCCGAGTCTTCCGCGACCTCGACCACAGGCGCCTTGGCTTTCTTCGCCACGCGCTGAACCAAGGTCCTGAAATCGAAGCAACAAACAAAATTAGCATCAACAATAATCAAGACGAAACTTGAGAAGGTGTAAGATCTCGGATTCTTACTCCTGATTCTCCTCGTCGTCCTTGCTCAAGGCGGAGAAGTCATACTCCACCTGGGGCGCGTCTGCACGAGGAGCGGAAGACGAAGATTCCCTCGGGCGCTTGGCGGTCCCTGGGGCTGGGGGCTGCAAAGACCCAGCCCCTGTGGTAGCCGGAGCCCGGGGAGCGGGCGGAGCCGCTGCTCCACTCCGAGAAGACTCCTGCCTGCTTGGCGCCGACCTGCGGGGCGCCTCTGTCGTGGCCTGCGCGCGGGCCGCCTCCGCCGCGGCTGGTGCGCCGGTCGCCCCCGGCGCAGCTTGGCTTCCCCGGGAAGCTTGAGCTGCCCGGCGAGCTGGTTGTTGCCGGGGCGCCTGCGCCCTCGCTCCAGTCGCCGCCCTGCGGAGACGCTTCGGTGGAGACCGCCTTGGGCTTGCCGGGGGCGGGGAGGTCTCCGACGAGGAGAGGTCGTCGGCGTAGAGCTCCGTAGATCCGTCGGAGTCCTCGGCGGCCTCGGCCTCCTCCTCCTCCTCCTCCCCGGCTGGCTTGCTGGGCCCAGCGCCCTGCGCTGCGGCCTCTTTTCCTCTGGCGCCTTCGCTCCCTCCGGCGCCTCCGCTCCCTCCGGCGCCTCCGCTCCCCGCGGCGCCTCTGTTCCCTCCGGCAGCGCCACCCCTTGCCGCGGCCTCGGCCGCGATTCCGGGGATCCCGGAGTGCCTCAGAGAGGGGACCCCGGCGAGCGCGTCGGGAGGAAGTTGCAGCAGTCTGCGGATCTCCGCCTCCTCCGCCTGGCAGGACGCATCCGCAGCCTCCGCCTCGTCAGGCGTATATCCAAAGTCTCCTGCCGCTGCGGCTGCAGCGGCCTCTTCAGCCCGAGAAGCCATGTATGCAAGCTCCTGGTCGGTGGTGTCCCGCGTGTGCTCCTTGATGTCATCCTTGTTCTTCGCCACCTCCACAAGGTTGTCGAAGAAGCTGAGGACGTCTATGGGCTTGGGCGGAATCCACGTGCGGTCCACGCCGTGCGAATCACACGCGGGCATCATGGCACAAAGACGGTCCCGGACTATGCTGTTGCAGAGGGGCACCACTCCCCGGGGAGGTCTGAACCACTCAGGGTGGGCCGGGTCATATTTGAAGAGTTCCCGGACCATCCCCTTCAGCTCCAGCGTCGTGAAGTTGAAGTTCAGCCCGGGGCGCAGCCTCATTATATCCGCTGCGTTGCCGTACTCCCAGGCCGGCCTTTTCCTGTCTTGGAGAGGGGCGATGCGGCGGCGGAGGAAGTCTGCGCCTACTTCTGCAACGGACAGCCTTGCTACCCGAAGACGAAGAATCCGGATGAGGGCGATGTCGAGCTTGATGTCGTCCGAGTCTATCTCGCTCCAATCCCTGCCGCGCACGATGGGCGTTGTGCGCGGCGCGGTGAAGGGCTGCGGCTCGTCCTCAATGATCCAGCACCAGTCTGCACGCTACTCCTCCCACTTGCCGCGGAGCTCCCCCTGTAAGTACGACTCCTTCTTGTTCAGACGAAATACCCAAGAAATTCCCCCGGAGAGGGGGGCGCCGGCCTCTGCTCTAGGAGTGAAGAAGTGCCTAAACAGCGCTACGTTTGGGTGTATTCCTATGAAGTTTTCGCACATGTGTGCGAAAACTGCCATTGTGAGGATGGCGTTGGGGGTGAAGTCAAGAAGGTGGAGGCCATAGGTGTGCATGATGTCGCAGAAGAAATCAGAGAAAGGAGGGCAAAGACCGCAGTGAAAGAAGGCTGCGAAGAAATAGTACCCGCCGGGGTAGTTGTCCTTGGCGGCGGCCGGATAAGCTCGAGTGCGGGGGTGCGCCTTGGTTTCCTTGGCCCAGAACAAGTAATACTTGTTCCAGAGCTCCCGCGCGCCGAGCTTCGGCGGGAAGACGAGGTTCCGCTTCCGATATGCGGTAAGCTTCGCCGCTTGCTCCGACTTCTCCCTCTTGGCCTTCTCCGCCTTCGCCTTCTCGGTCTTCGGGGCCATGGCGGAGGCGGCGGGGGAAAGGGGAACGAAGAGCCTGGCGACGCCGGAGATGCAGACGGCGGCGGCGGAGGTGTGGAGGCGGAGCGCAAAGGGGATCTCTGGAGGAAGAAGAAGATGCAATGAAAGCGCAAGGAGGGGAATTGCTCCTGCTTCCTCTGCTTTTATGGGGAAGTGGGGGGGCGTTTCGCTCTTTCCATTAAGAGAACGTGGGCACGTCCCATCCCACGACGCCGCAATCGACGCGTGCCGTTACGGGGGGATGCGGCGGATACGGAAGTGGATTCGGCGCGCCGTGGGCCGCGTGTGCCCGTGCACTGTTTTGGGCCTGGCCCAACAGCGCTCGGCACCGTGTGTGGCCCAGGCCCGGGGGCTCCTGTCGGTGTACTGAGGTAGGGGTACCTCAGTACCCCAACTTGTGCACATGCAGTTGCAGCTTCCCGCGGCAGGGTTTACCACGCGCTCGCCGGAGACCTTCCTGCTCCATATCAAACCATTCAAAAACAAAGTATGCAAGACAGAAGATCGAGACCCCGGCAAGTGGAGCTTGCCGGGAAGGCCGTACCAGGCTCAAGATTACCTCACTAACACAAGGCCCTGGCAAGAGGAGCTTGCCAGGAAGACTAGAAGATTCCATCATAGAAGACACGCCTCGGCGCTATATGCGTCCCGGCGAGGGCCCGGGGAGCGGCAAGCTCCCGGGCCCGGCAAGATCAAGACCCCGGCAAGGTGCTTGCCGGGAGAGTTGCGCTGTGTGCCCGCGCTCCAGCTCATCGGCCCACGCGTCGCCCTGGGGCCTATCCAGGGACACGTGGCGGATGGCTGTGCAGCCTGGGGGACACGGTGGCACTCCACGGTGGTGGATCCATCGTCGTGGCAGACGGAGACGCAAGGGCGGGAGCTTTTGGGGTCGACGGCGACGGGCATTAAATGCCCTTGTCCCCCACTGTCAAAGTAGGTAGCGACCACTGTTCGCGCACTGTAGCTCCACTGTTCCCGCACTGTTACAACTACCACCTCTTTTACGTTTTTACCCCTTTCTTCTACGTTGACACCTGTCGGTGACCCCTTGCATTATAAAAGGAGGCCCATGCACAACGTGGAGGGGGTTCGGAACCTAGATCACTCATACGCTCGGTGTAGCTGCTTCTTCCAGCTCCCGAGCTCTCCAACTCAATACACAACTAAGCAGGAGTAGGGTTTTACGCGTCTACCGCGGCCCGAACCTGGGTAAAACTGCCCGCGTGCTCGCTACGATCTGCTCTTCGTGCTCCCTCCGCCCTCGTACCGCACAGACAAGGGGCTCCGGTCCCATAGGTGTTCGTGGCAGACAGTTTCCCCCGACAATCTCATATGCTCCGTGGCGTTTCAAAAACGTTTTTGAAGTCCCGGTTATAAGCCGTAAAGCATGGTGCACTAAACTATCAAGTAGTCATCATATCGAGCTTTTGTCAAAAATGTTCATAACATCTACATCTGCTCCTGCAATAGGTCTGTCACCTAGCGGTGCATCAAGGACATAATTCTTCTGTGCAGCAATGAGGATAATCCTCAGATCACGGAACAATTCCGCATTATTGCTACTAACATCTTTCAACTTGGTTTTCTCTAGGAACATATAAAAATTAAACGTGGAGCAACATCGCGAGCTATTGATCTACAATATAGATATGCTAATACTACCAGGACTAAGTTCATGATAAATTAAAGTTCAATTAATCATATTACTTAAGAACTCCCACTTAGATAGACATCCCTCCGGTCATCTAAATGATCACGTGATCCAAATCAACTAAACCATGTCCGATCATCACGTGAGATGGAGTAGTTTCAATGGTGAACATCTTATGTTGATCATATCTACTATATGATTCACGCTCAACCTTTCGGTCTCCAGTGTTCCGAGGCCATATCTGTATATGCTAGGCTCGTCAAGTTTAACCCGAGTATTATGCGTGTGCAAAACTGGCTTACACCCGTTGTATTTGAACGTAGAGCTTATCACACCCGATCAGCACGTGGTGTCTCGGCACGACGAACTTTCGCAACGGTGCATACTCAGGGAGAACACTTATACCTTGAAATTTAGTAAGGGATCATCTTATAATGCTACCGTCGTTCTAAGCAAAATAAGAAGCATAATAAGATAAACATCACATGCAATCAAAATATGTGACATGATATGGCCATCATCATCTTGTGCTTTTGATCTCCATCTCCAAAGCACCATTATGATCACCTTCCTCACCGGCGCGACACCTTGATCTCCATCGTAGCATCGTTGTCGTCTCGCCAACTATTGCTTCTACGACTATCGCTACCGTTTAGTGATAAAGTAAAGCAATTACATGGCGATTGCATTTCATACAATAAAGCGACAACCATATGGCTCCTGCCAGTTGCCGATAACTTTACAAAACATGATCATCTCATACAAAACCGTATAACTCATCATGTCTTGACCATATCACATCACAACATGCCCTGCAAAAACAAGTTAGACGTCCTCTACTTTGCTGTTGCAAGTTTTACGTGGCTGCTACGGGCTTAGCAAGAACCGTTCTTACCTACGCATACAAAACCACAATGATGTTTCGTCAAGTATGTGCTGTTTTAACCTTCACAAGGACCGGGCGTAGCCACACTTGATTCAGCTAAAGTGAGAGAGACAGACACCCACCAGTCACCTTTAAACAACGAGTGCTCGTAACGGTGAAACCAGTCTCGCGTAAGCGTACGCGTAATGTCGGTCCGGGCCGCTTCATCTCACAATACCGCCGAAGCAAAGTATGACATGCTGGTAAGCAGTATGACTAGTATCGCCCACAACTCATTGTGTTCTACTCGTGCATATCATCTACGCATAGACCTGGCTCTGATGCCACTGTTGGGGAACGTAGTATTTTAAAATTTTCCTACGGTCACGCAAGATCTATCTACTAGATGCATAGCAACGAGAGGGGAGAGTGTGTCTACGTACCCTCGTAGACCGGGAGCGGAAGCGTCAAGTGAAGCGGTTGATGTTGTCGAACTTCTTCGCGATCCAACCGATCAAGCACCGAACGTACGGCACCTCCGCGTTCAGCACACGTTCAGCTTGATGACGTCCCACGAGCTCTTGATCCAGTTGAGCTTCACGGGAGAGTTTCGTCAGCACGACGGCGTGGTGACGGATATGATGTATTCACCGGCGCAGGGCTTCGCCTAAGCACTGTAACGGTATGACCGAGGTGTGTTTCTGTGGAGGGGGGCACCGCACACGGCTAAACCAATTCAACTTGTGTATCTTTGGGTGCCCCCCTGCCCCCATATATAAAGGAGCAAGGGGGGAGGCCGGCGGGCCCTTGTTTGGTGCGGCTAGGGTTGCAATCCTACTAGGAATAGGATTGCAATCCTATTCCTAGTAGGAATCACCAAAAGAAGGAAGAGAGGGAAAGGAAAAAGGAGAGGTGGCGCCCCCCCCCCCAATCCTAGTCCAACTAGGAACCCTAGGTGGGGCGCCGGCCAGCCCTATGGGCTGCCTCTCTCCTTCCCTTAAGGCCCACTATGGACCATCCCCCCTCGTAGATGGTTCCGGTAACCCCCTCCGGCAATCCCGTTAAATCCGGAACTTTTCCGGAACACTTCCGGTGTCCGAATATAGTCGTCCAATATATCAATCTTTATGTCTCGGACATTCCGAGACTCCTCGTCATGTCCGTGATCTCATCCGGGACTCCAAACTACCTTCGGTACATCAAAACTCATAAACTCATAATACTGATCGTCATCAAACGTTAAGCTTGCGGACCCTACGGGTTCGAGAACTATGTAGACATGACCGAGACTCATCTCCGATCAATAACCAATAGCGGAACCTGGATGTTCATATTGGCTCCTACATATTCTACGAAGATCTTTTATCGGTCAAAACCGCATAACAACATACGTTGTTCCTTTTGTCATCGGTATGTTACTTGCCCGAGATTCGATCGTCGGTATCTCTATACCTAGTTCAATCTCGTTACCGGCAAGTCTCTTTACTCGTTCCGTAACACATCATCTCGTGACTAACTCATTAGTCTTTTTCTTGCAAGGCTTATTGTGGTGTGTGTTACCGAGAGGGCCCAGAGATACCTCTCCGACACTCGGAGTGACAAATCCTAATCTTGATCTATGCCAACACCACGAATACTTTCGGAGACACCTGTAGAGCATCTTTATGATCACCCAGTTACGTTGTGACGTTTGATAGCACACAAGGTGTTCCTACGGTATTCGGGAGTTGCATAATCTCATAGTCATAGGAACATGTATAAGTCATGAAGAAAGCAATAGCAGTAAAACTAAACGATCATAGTGCTATGCTAACGGATGGGTCTTGTCCATCACATCATTCTCCTAATGATGTGATCTCGTTGATCAAATGACAACTCATGTCTATGGTTAGGAAACATAACCATCTTTGATCAATGAGCTAGTCTAGTAGAGGCATACTAGGGACACTCTGTTTTGTCTATGTATTCACACATGTATTAAGTTTCCAGTTAATACAATTCTAGCATGAATAATAAACATTTATCATGATATAAGGAAATATAAATAACAACTTTATTATTGCCTCTAGGGCATATTTCCTTCAAGGACCCCCCTATCGCCCACACTCACTTGGCGGCGGTTCCAAATGCCATCGCGGAAAGGGGTTAAAAACCGTTTGCTTAGGACCGACGCGCACCAGTGAAGGTACAATTACCTCATCAAGTTCTACTTTCTCCCACTCACTTCTTTCGAGAGAAACTCCTTCTCTAGAAAGGACCCATTCTTAGCAACAAAAATCTTGCCTTAAGATATGTGGTAGAAGGTGTACCCAATAGTTTCTTTTGGGTATCCTATGAAGACGCACTTCTCTGATTTGGGTTCGAGCTTAACAGGCTGAAGCTTTTTGACAGAAGCATCGCAACCCCAAACTTTAAGAAACGACAGCTTTGGTTTCTTGCCAAACCATAGTTCATACGGTGTCGTCTCAACGGATTTTGACGGTGCCCTATTTAATGTGAATGCAGCTACCTCTAATGCATAACCCCAAAGTGATAAAGGCAAATCGGTAAGAGACATCATAGAATGCACCATATCCAATAGAGTACGATTACGACGTTTGGACACACCATTACGCTGTGGTGTTCTAGGTGGAATGAGTAGTGAAACCATTCCACATTGTTTTAAAGGCCAAACTTGTAACTCAAATATTCACCTTCATGATCATGTAGTAGAAAAATTATTTTCTTGTTATGATGATTATCTACTTCACTCTGAAATTCTTTGAACTTTTCAAATGTTTTAGACTTGTGTTTCATCAAGTAGATATACACATATCTACTCAAATCATCTGTGAAGGTGAGAAAATAACGATACCCGCCGCGTGCTTCAACACTAATTGGACCGCATACATCGGTATGTATTATTTCCAATAAGTCATTAGCTCGCTCCATTGTTCCGGAGAACGGAGTTTTAGTCATCTTGCCCATAAGGCATGGTTCGCAAGCACCAAGTGATTCATAATCAAGTGATTCCAAAAGTCCATCAGCATGCAATTTCTTCATGCGCTTTACACCAATATGAACTAAATGGCAGTGCCACAAGTATGTTGCACTATCATTATCAACTTTTCATCTTTTGGCATGAATATTATGAATATGTGTACTACCACGATCGAGATTCAGTAAGAATAAACCATTCCTCAAGGGTGCATGACCATAAAAGATATTACTCATATAAATAGAACAACCATTATTCTCTGACTTAAATGAATAACCGTCTCGCATCAAACAAGATCCAGATATAATGTTCATGCTCAACGCAGGCACCAAATAATAATTATTTAGGTCTAAAACTAATCCCGAAGGTAGATGTAGAGGTAGCGTGCCGACGGTGATCACATCGACTTTGGAACCATTCCCAACGCGCATCGTCACCTCGTCCTTAGCCAATCTTCGTTTAATCTGCATCTTCTGTTTTGAGTAACAAATATGAGCAACCGAACTAGTATCAAATACCCAAGCGCTGCTACGAGCACTAGTAAGGAACACATCAATAAAGTGTATATCTAATATACCTTTGTTCACTTTGTCATTCTTCTTATCCGCCAAATACTTGGGGCAGTTCCGCTTCCAGTGACCACTCCCTTTGCAATTGAAGCACTCAGTTTCAGGTTTAGGATCAGCTTTGGGTTTCTTCATGGGAGCGGCAACTTGTTTGCCGTTCTTCTTGAAGTTCCCTTTCTTTCCTTTGCCCTTTTTCTTGAAACTAGTGGTCTTGTTAACCATCAACACGTGATGCTCCTTCTTGATTTCTACTCCGCCAATTCAACATCGTGAAGAGCTCGGGAATTGTCTTATCCATCCCTTGCATATTATAGTTCATCATGAAGCCTTTGTAGCTTGGTGGCAGTGACTGAAGGACTCTATCAATAACACTCTCAGGTGGAAGATCAATTCCCAGCTGAGTCAAGTGGTTATGATACCCAGACATTTTGAGTATGTGTTCATTGACATAACTTTTCTTCTCCATCTTGCAGCTATAGAACTTGTTGGAGACTTCACATCTCTCAACCCAGGCATTAGCTTGAAAATCATTTTCATCTCCAGGAACATCTCATATGACCCATGACCTTCAAAACGTCTTTGAAGTCCCGGTTCTAAGCCATAAAGCATGGCACACTGAACTATAGAGTAGTCACCAGGTCAAGCTTGCCAGACGTTCATAACATCTGCTTCAGGTCCTGCAGCAGGTGCGTCACCTAGTGGTGCATCAAGAACATAATTCTTTTATGCAACAATGAGGATAATCCTCAAGTTACGAACCCAGTCCGTGTAGTTGCTACCATCATCTTTCAACTTAGCTTTCTCTAGGAACGCAATAAAATTCAAGAAAACGGTAGCACGGGCCATTGATCCACAACATAGATATGAAAATACTATTAGGACTGAGTTCATGTTAAATTAATTTTAATTAATCAAATTACTAACGAACTCCCACTTAAATTAACACCCCTCAGGTTAACTAAGTGATACATGATCCAAATAAACTAAACCATGTCCGATCATCACGTGAGATGGAGTAGTCATCAATGGTGAACATCTCTATGTTGATCATATCTACTATATGACTCATGTTCGAAATTTTGGTCTCTAGTGTTCCGAGGCCATGCCTATACATGCTAGGCTCGTCAAGTTTAACCCAAGTATTCCGCGTGTGTAAAACTGTCTTACATCTATTGTATGTGAACGTAGAGTCTATCACACCCGATCACCACGTGGTGTCTCGAAACGACGAACTGTAGCAACGGTGCATACTCGGGGAGAACACTATTATCTTGAAATTTAGTGAAGGAGTCATCTTATAATGCAACCGCCGTTCTAAGCAAAATAAGATGCATAAAGGATAAACATCACATGCAAGCAAAATATGTGATATGATATGGCCATCATCATCTTGTGCTTTTGTTCTCCATCTCCAAAGCTTCGTCATGATCTCCATCGTCACCGGCTCAACACCTTGATTTCCATCATAGCGTCGTGGTCGTCTCGCCAACTCTTGCTTCTACAACTATTGCTAACTCTTAGCGATAAAGTAAAGCAATTACATGGTGTTTGCATTTTATACAACAATGAGACAAACATAAGGCTCCTGCCGGTTGCCGATATATTACAAAACATGATCATCTCATACAATAATGAATAACTCATCACGTCTTGACCATATCACATCACAACATGCCCTGCAAAAACAAGTTAGACGTCCTCTACTTTGTTGTTGAAAGTTTTACGTGGATGTTACAGGCTTCTAGCAAGAACCGTTCTTACATACGGCACAAAACCACAACGGTGATTTATCAAGTTTGTTGTTTTAACCTTCAACAAGGACCGGCCGTAGTCAAATTCGATTCAACTAAAGTGGGAGAAATAGACACCCGCGAGCCACCTTTATGCAAACAAGTTGCACGTGACGGTGGAACTGGTCTCATGTACGTGGACATGTAATTTTGTACGGGACGCTTCATCTTACAATACCGCCGAATCAAAATAAGATATTGGTGGTAAGCAGTATGAACATCACCACCCGCAACTCCTTTGTGATCTACTCGTGCATATCATCTATGCATAGACTTGGCACATGATGCCAATGTTGGGGAACGTTGCATGGAAAAAAACTACGCGCACGCAAGATCTATCCATGGAGATGCATAGCTACGAGAGGGGGAAAGCATCCTCATACCTTTGAAGATCGCTAAGAGGAAGCGTCTATCAACGTAGTTGATGTAGTCGTACACCTTCACGATCCATCCCGATCAAGTACCGAACCTTCGCGGTCAGCACACGTTCCGCTTGATGACGTCCTCGCCTTCTTGATCCAGCAAGAGGGGTGAAGTAGTAGATGAGTTCCGGCAGCACGGCGGCGTGGTGACAGTTGGTGATGAAGAACAATCTCCGCAGGGCTTCGCCAAGCACTATAGAAACTAGAAGGAGGATAAAGTAGAGCGGGCGGGGTTGCCGGCACATGGCTTGGTGAATCTTGGTGTGTCTTGGGTGCTAGCCCTACCCCTCTATTTATATGTTGAGCCCTGGGGTAGAAACTTGGAGTAAAAGTCTCCTCAAAGTCTCCTCAAACTAGAAGAGTCCTACTCGGTCTCCAGGCCTAGACGCCAAGGTTCTCGGCATCTAGCCCTATACGCTAGGGTGCCTGGCATCTAGCCCCTGGTCTCTGATGTCGCTTAAAGCTACGTCGGTTTTTCCCCAAAGAGGAAGGGATGATGCAGCATAGCGGCGGTAGGTATTTCCCTCAGATGTGAAACCAAGGTTATCGAACCAGTAGGAGAACCAAGCAACACAACGTAAACAGCACATGCACACAAATAACAACACCTCGCAACCCGACGTGTTAAAGGGGTTGTCAATCCCTTTTGGGTAACGAACGTGAGAGAGATATAAATATTGGTTGATTGGTTGATAAATAAGATAAATTGCAGCAAGGAATTTTTGGGTTTTTGGTTTAGTAGATCTGAAAATAAAAGCAAAGGCAAATAGATAGCAAAGGCAAATATATGAGAAAGAAGACCCGGGGGCCGTAGGTTTCACTAGTGGCTTCTCTCAAAAAATAGCAAACGGTGGGTAAACAAATTACGGTTGGGCAATTGATAGAACTTCAAGTAATCAAGACGATATCCAGGCAATGATCATTACATAGGCATCACATCCAAGATTAGTAGACCGACTCTTGCCTGCATCTACTACTATTACTCCACACATCGACCGCTATCCAGCATGCATCTAGTGTATTAAGTTGATGGAAAACGGAGTAATGCATTAAGAACAATGACATGATGTAGACAAGATCCATTCATCTATGGTGTTAGATATGGATCTCGTCGTTTTATCCTTAGTGGCAACGATACATGCATGTCGGTTCCCCTTCTGTCACTGGGATCAAGCACCATAAGATCGAACCCACTACCGGGCACCTCTTCCCATTGCAAGATAAAGAGAAAAAGTTGGCCAAACAAAACCCAATATCGGAGAAGAAATACGATTCTATAAGAGATTATGCATATAAGAGATCAAAGAAACTCAAATAACTTTCATGGATATAAAAAGATAGATCTGATCATAAACTCAAAGTTCATCGGATCCCAGCAAACACACCGCAAAAAGAGTTACATCATATGGATCTCCAAGAAACTATTGTATTGAGAATAAAAAGATAGAGAGGAAGCCATCTAGCTACTAACTATGGACCCGTATGTCTACAAGGAACTACTCACGCATCATCGGAGAGGCACCAATGGAAGTGCTGAACCCCTCCGTGATGGTGTCTAGATTGGATCTGATGTTTCTGGAATCTGCAGCGGCTGGATGAATATTTCGTCGACTCCCCCAGGGTTTCTGGAATATTGTGGTATTAATAGAGCAAAGAGGCGGTGCGGGAGGCCATCGAGGTGGGCACAACCCACCTGGGCGCGCCGGGGGGCTGGCGCGCCCTGGTGGGTTGTGCCCCCCTCGAGGAACTCCCCAAGTGCTGCCTTGTCCCATTAGGTGTCTTCTGGCCCAGAAAAAATCTCCAAAAAATTTCGCGGCATTTGGGCGCCATTTGATATTGATTTCCTGCGATGTAAAAAACATGCAGAAAACAACAACTAGCACTTGTCACTATGTCAATAGGTTAGTACCAAAAAATGATATGAAATGATGGTAAAATGATTATAAAACATCCTATAATGATAATATAACAACATGGAACAATCAAAAATTATAGATACGTTGGAGACGTATCAGCATCCCCAAGCTTAACTCCTGCTCGTCCTCGAGTAGGTAAGTGATAAAAACAGAATTTTTGATGTGGAATGTTGCCTATCATGTCATATCATATTCTTTTCTTTATAGCATGGACATTTGGACTTGTATATGGTTCAAAGCAATGGTCTAGTTTTGACATAACAATTTAGATACTCAAGCATATCAACAAGCAACCATGTCTTTCAAAATATTAATGCTAAAATAAGTTATCCCTAGCCCATTATGCTCAACCATTGATCCATTCATGAAACATATTCACATATTAGTTACATCCAATGCTCAAGTACGATCATAGTGTTTCCTAGTTGGTGCTTGTAAGAGAAGGTGGAGACTCAAATTCAGAAATAAAAATTGCATAAGTAAAAGAAAGGCCCTTCGCAGAGGGAAGTAGGAATTTGTAGAGGTGCCAGAGCTCAGAGCTTAAATTGAGAGATAAAACTTTTTGGGAGGTATACTTTTCCCTCCAACGAGAACGACTTGAGGTTCCCAACACTTTCCATGCTGGATATATCATAGGCGGTTCCCAAACAGAAAATAAAGTTTATTCCTTTTCCACCAAACCTTCACAAGCCATGGCTAGCCGAATCCACGGTTGCCTTCCATGCCAACACTTTTCAAGGAATTTATTATTTGACAACATAAGGTAAATTTGTTTTTCATTTTGGGACTGGGCATCCCTAATACCTTTGTCGTACTCTCGTGCAATGACAAGTGAATAAACACTCATCGTGAGAATAACACATCTAGCATGGAAAATATTGGCCACCCCTCACCGCCTCGCGAGTGGTACGGGCACACAAAAAGGGAAATTTATTTTGAAAATTAGAGATGGCACATACAAATTTGCTTAGAACGGCAAAGAAATACAACATATAGGTAGGTATGGTGGACTCATGTGGCAAAACTGAGATAAAGGATTTTGGATGCACAAGTAGGGATCATACTTAGTGCAAAATGAAGGCTAGCAAAAGACTGGGAAGCGACCAACCATGAAACAAATAATCTCGTAAGCGAACATTGAGCATAAATATCTCTGAATAATGCACCACAAGTAGGATATAATTTCATTGCATAATTATTGAATTTCGTGCTTGCATAGGGAATCACAAACTTTAACACTAATATTCTTACTAGAGCAAAATTACTCATCAACATAACTAACATGTCACATCATCATGTCTCAAAACTATTACAAGGGATCAAGTTTATTTTGTCCAATGATCTTCATGAAAGTTTTTATTATATCCTTCTTGGATATCTATCACTTTGGGACTAATTTTCATGTGTTGCTTTTGATAAGCTCAAACAAATATAGTTGAAGATCATGAGCACAATTTTTCTTGCTTTCTCTCAAAATAATATAAGTGAAGCAAGAGAAATTTCTCAAAAAAATTACTACCTCTCAAATAAATCTAAGTGAAGCAAGAGAGTATTTCTTCAAAAAAATACTAAGCACACCGTGCTCAAAAAGATATAAGTGAAGCACTAGAGCAAGTCCTAGCTCATAAACAATTTAAGTGAAGCATAGAGAGCTATTCTAGCAAGTCATGGCATAATTTTGGCTCTCTCAAATAGGTGTCTACGGCAAGGATAGATGACTTCAAAAGCATAATAAAACAAGCAAGGACTCATATCATACAAGACGCTCCAAGCAAAACACATATCATGTGATGAATAAAAATATAGTTTCGTGTGAAATATCGATAGTTGTTGGAAGAAAGCGGGGATGCCACTCAGGGGGCATCCCCAAGCTTAGTTGGTTGCTCATTTTTGGATTAATAGTTTGGGATGCCGGGGCATCCCCAAGCTTAGGCTCTTACATCCTTCCTTCATCCATTGTATGATAACCCAAAACTTGAACACTTCAATGACACAAAACTTCAACAAAACTTTTGTGAGATCCGTTAGTAAAAGAAAGCAAACCACTACTATAAGTGTTGGGGAACATAGTATTTCAAAAAAAATCCTAGATCACGCAAGCTCTATCTAGGAGAAGCATAGCAATGAGCGGGAGAGTGTTGCTACTTCTCGAGCTTGCGTTGTATTCCCTCGAAGAGGAAAGGGAGATGCAGCACAGTAGCGTAAGTATTTCCCTCAGTTTTTGAGAACTAAGGTATCAATCCAGTAGGAGACCACGTGCGAGTCCCTCGCACCTGCACAAACAAATAAGAACTTCGCAGCCAACGCGATAAGGGGTTGTCAATCCCTTTACGGTCACTTACGAAAGTGAGATCTGATAGAGATGATAGTTTATATTTTTGTTATTTTTTATTATAAGAACAGAAAGTAAAAGCGGAAAAGTAAAGTAGATTGTAGATTGATATGTTGAGAGTAGACCCGGGGGCCATAGTGTTCTCTAGTGGCTTCTCTCATGATAGCGATATTCTACGGCGGGTAAACAAATTACTGTCGAGCAATTGATAGAAAAACGAATAATTATGAGACTATCTAGGCATGATCATTATATATAGGCATCACGTCCGAGACAAGTAGACCGAAACAATTCTGCATCTACTACTATTACTCCACACATCGACCGCTATCCAGCATGCATCTAGTGTATTAAGCTCATAAGAACGGAGTAACACCTTAAGCAAGATAACATGATGTAGAGGGATAAACTCAAACTTAGTGATATAAACCCCAGCTTTTTATCCTCGATGGCAACAATAAAATACGTGCCTTGCTGCCCCTACTATCATTGGGAAAGGACACCGCAAGATTGAACCCAAAGCCAAGCACTTCTCCCATTGCAAGAACTATAAATCTAGTAGGCCAAACCAAACCAATAATTTGAAGAGACTTGCAAGGATATTATAATCATACATAAAAAGTTCAGAGAAGAACCAAATATTTCTCATAGATAATCTTGATCATAAACCCACAATTCATCGGATCTCGACAAACACACCGCAAAAAGAGATTACATCGAATAGATCTCCTCGAAGACCGAGGAGAACTTTGTATTGAGATCCAAAGAGAGAGAAGAAGCCATCTAGATACTAGCTATGGACCCGAAGGTCTGTGGTAAACTACTCACAACTCATGGTGAGGCGATGATGATGATGTAGAAGAACTCCCGGAAGATCCCCCCTCCGGCGGAGCTCCGGAACAGGCCCCAAGATGGGATCTCACGGGAACAGAAGGTTACGGCGATGGAACTAGGGTTTTCTTTGTTGTTCTGATGGTTTCCGAGTACGTAGGTATATATAGGAGGAGGGAGGGCACCGGGGGCCAAACATGGGGCCCACGAGGCAGGGGCGCTCCCCCCACCCTCGTGGGCACCACATATGCCCTAATCTGTGGTTCTCAAGTCTCCCGTCGTGATTTTCTCCAGAAATATCTCCGCCAAAGGTTTCATTCCATTTTGACTCCGTTTGATATTCCTTTCCTATAAAACCCTGAAACATGCAAAAAAAACAGCAATCTAGACTGGGCCTTTGGGTTAGTAGGTTAGTCCCAAAAATAATATAAAAGTGTATAACAAAGCCCATTAAACATCCAAAACATCATATATAATAGCATGGAATAATAAAAAATTATAGATACCTTGGAGACGTATCAAGCATCCCCAAGCTTAATTACTGCTCGTCCTCGAGTAGGTAAATGATAAAAACAGAATTTTTTATGTGGAATGCTAACCAACATAGTTTTTCAATGTAATTCTCTTAATTGTGGAATGAATGTTTAGATCTGAAAGATTCAAGACAAAAGTCTATATTGACATAAGAAACAATAATACTTCAAGCATACTAACAATGCAATCATGTCTTCTCAAAATACTATGGCTAAAGAAAGTTATCCCTACAAAATCATATAGTCTGGCTATGCTCCCTCTTCATCGCACAAAATATTCATATCATGCACAACCCTGATTTCAGCCAAGCACTTGTTTTCATACTCTTTTCTATCAAACCTTTCAACTTTCACGTAATACATGAGCGTGAGCCATGGACATAGCACTATGGGTGGAATAGAGAGGTGGTTGTGGAGAAGACAAAAAGGAGGGAGATAGTCTCACATCGACTAGGCGAATCAACGGGCTATGGAGATGCCCATCAATAGATATCAATGTGAGTGAGTAGGGATTGCCATGCAACGGATGCACTAGAGCTAAGAATGTATGAAAGCTCAACAAAAGAAACTAGTGGGTGTGCATCCAACTTGCTTGATCAAGAAGACCTAGGGCATTTGAGGAAGCCCATCGTAGGAATATACAAGCCATGTTCTATAATGAAAATTCCCACTAGTATATGAAAGTGACTAAACATGAGACTCTCTATCATGAAGAACATGGTGCTACTTTGAAGCACAAGTGTGGAAGAAGATAGTAGCAATTGTTCCTTTTTCTTTTTTTTTTCTTTTTTTGGGCCTTTCTTTTTTTTCTTTGGCCTTTCTTTGGAGGGGCTTTATTGATTTAGCCTTTCCTCACATGGGACAATGCTCTAATAATGATGATCATCACACTTTCATTGAATTACAACTCGATATTACAACTCGATGCTAGAACAAAGTATGACTCTATATGAATGCCTCTGGCGGTGTACCGGGATGTGCAATGAATCAAGAGTGACATGTATGAAAAATTATGCATGGTGGCTTTGCCACAAATACGATGTCAACTACATGATCATGCATGGGAATATGACAATATGATGCGTGTCATATGAATGGAACGATGGAAAGTTGCATGGCAATATATCTCAGAATGGCTATGGAAATGCCATGATAGGTAGGTATGGTGGCTGTTTTGAGGTAGGATATATAGTGGGTGTATGGTACCGGCGAAAGTTGCGCGATAAAAGAGAGGCTAGCAATGGTGGAAGGGTGGGAGTGCCTATAATCCATGGACTCAACATTAGTCATAAGAACTCATATACTTATTGCAAAAATCTACGAGTCATCAAAACAAAGCAATCAACGCATGCTCCTAGGGGGGAGGTTGGTAGGAGTTAACCATCGCGCGCCTCGGACCTCCACACAAAGGTTGACACTTTACAAATACCTCATGCTCTAATTTCGTCACATAGCGGTTCACCATACGTGCATGCTACGGGAATCACTAACCTTAACACAAGCATTTCTCAATTTCATAGTAACTCCATTAGCATGACTCTAATATCACTATCCTCATATCTCAATACAATTATCAAGCATCCAACTTCTCATCATATTCAATGCACTTAGTGAGAAAGTTTTTACTACATTGACATTGGATGTCTATCATGTGAAGACTACTTTTATAGCCTAAACACATTACCATGCTGTTTTAATAGACTTCCAGAAGGATATAAGTGAAGCATGAGAGATCAATAATTTCTTCAAAATATTATCACCACCGCGCACTAAAAGATATAAGTGAAGCACTAGAGCAAAAACTATTCAACCCAAAAGATATAAGTGAAGCACATAGAGTGTTCTATCAATTACTAGGCCACATTTGACTCTCTCAAATAGGTGCGTCCATCAAGGATAATTGTGGAAAACTAACAAGCAAAGACTCAAATTATACAAGACTCTCCAAGTAAAACACATATCATGTGGTGAATAAAAATATAGCTCCGAGTATAGTTACCGATGGATGAAGATGAAAGAGGGGATGCCTTCCCGGGGCATCCCCAAGCTTAGGATTTTGGTTATCCTTGAATTTTACCTTGGGGTGCCATGGTCATCCCCAAGCTTAGGCTCTTGCGACTCTTTGTTCCATAGTCCATCAAAGCAATACTCAAAACTTGAAAACTTCACAACACAAAACTTAGACAAAAATCTCGTGAGCTCCGTTAGTAGAAGAAAGCAAACCCCTACTCAAAGATACTGCCATGAACTCATTCTTTGTTTATATTGGTGTTAAACCTACTATATTCCAACTTCTCTATGGTTCATACTTCCCAATACTACTCGTATATGCATTGAAATAAGCAAACAACACACGAAAAACAGAATCTGTCAAAAATAGAATAGTCTGTAGTAATCTGCAGGTTTCGCATACTTCTGTAACTCCAAAAAATTCAAACTAAATTGGTAAGCGTGAGGAATTTTTCTATTAATCATCTGCAAAAAGAATCAACTAAATAGCGCGCTCCAGTAAAATCTGGTGATCACTCTAGAGAGCGCTAACGATTCTGTTTTTCACAGCAAGATCACATAAACTCCACACAAGTCTTCCCAAAGGTTCTACTTGGCACAAACACTAAACAAAACACAAAACCACATCTAAACTGAAGCTAGATGCAATATTTATTCCTAAACAGAAGCAAAAACAAAAAATATATAATTGGGTTGCCTCCCAACAAGCGTTATTGTTTTACGCCCCTAGCTAGGCACGATACATGGATAGAACTAGGGAATGCCATAATGATACTATATATCGCGAAAACTCATCGCATATTCCCTACGTTCAGCAGCAAGTTTCCTTTGCGGGAAGCAAAAGTAATCAAAAGGGCTAAATTTAATGGGACAAAAGTCCCCCATATCAATCTCAGGAGGAATAGGTATGTCTTTTGGCCCTTTGTAGTTTACAACCAATTCATCATTATAGGCGTTCTTTTGGCAGAAGGTCATAAGCCTTCGCTCAAGGGAGAAGCCTAACCCATTGTTTTGAATAGCAAAATCATCATTAATCTTAGAAATTCTATCAACCAAGACATCGGTAGGAACCTTTTTTCTAAGGTTTTCATTAAAAGCAACATGATCAGGAGATCGCAATCGCATTATGTCTTCTTGATTAAATAAGATAGCCTCTATGGGAGGTCGGCCGGCATCTACCCCGTAATGAGCAAAGATATCTTTGGCCTCTTTCATGATAAATCTAAATTCATGAGCCAAAAAGATAGTAGATGCACGCTTAACAGAAGAATGCTCAATATTGGAAAACTCCAAAAAGATTCTCTGAATACAGGGATGCATATGGACAAATTGCCTTTCAATTTCAACTATAAGCATAGATACAACATCCGCAAGGCTACTAGTTCTGAGAAGAATAGAGCCACCCATAGTGGGTAAAGCACCGGCATAAGTAAAGAAGTCTTGAAGAACTCCTTTTCCAATGATATTACCACTACCAACCCGGAACTTCTTAATATGTAAAGTGGTAGTTTCATCCGGGGGATCAACATAGATGTTGCCCTCGACATTACTACCCTTCTCGATAAAATCATCCCCCATCTCAGACATGAGGGCAAGCAAACGGTAAACACACGGCAGAAGAAGGGCAAATAAAACGGCAAGAGTGAAGTGGGGGAGAGGAAAACGAGAGGCAAATAAATGTAATGCGAAGGATAAGGGTTTGTGATAGGTACTTGGTATATGACTTTTGCGTAAGCCTCCCCGGCAACATCGCCAGAAATTCTTCTTGCTACTTCTTGAGCTTGCATTGTATTCCCTCGAAGAGGAAAGGGAGATGCAGCACACTAGCGTAAGTATTTCCCTCAATTTTTGAGAACCAAGGTATCAATCCAGTAGGAGACCACGCGCGAGTCCCTCGCACCTGCACAAACAAATAAGAACTTCGCTGCCAACGTGATAAGGGGTTGTCAATCCCTTTACGGTCACTTACGAAAGTGAGATCTGATAGATATGATAGTTTATATTTTTGGTATTTTTTATTATAAGAACAGAAAGTAAAAGCGGAAAAGTAAAGTAGATTGTAGATTGATATGTTGAGAATAGACTCCGGGGGCATAGTGTTCTCTAGTGGCTTCTCTCATGATAGCGATATTCTACGGCGGGTAAACAAATTACTGTCGAGCAATTGATAGAAAAGCGAATAATTATGAGACTATCTAGGCATGATCATTATATATAGGCATCATGTCCGAGACAAGTAGACCGAAACGATTCTGCATCTACTACTATTACTCCACACATCGACCGCTATCCAGCATGCATCTAGTGTATTAAGCTCATAAGAACGGAGTAACGCCTTAAGCAAGATGACATAATGTAGAGGGATAAACTCAAACTTAGTGATATAAACCCCATCTTTTTATCCTCGATGGCAACAATACAATACGTGCCTTGCTTCCCCTATTGTCACTGGGAAAGGACACCGCAAGATTGAACCCAAAGCCAAGCATTTCTCCCATTGCAAGAACTATAGATCTAGTAGGCCAAACCAAACCAATAATTCGAAGAGACTTGCAAAGATATTATAATCATACATAAAAAGTTCAGAGAAGAACTAAATATTTCTCATATATTGTAATGCCCAGTATACGGCTATGTCCCCCACGTGTCGAGGCACGACTTAAGGACATAAATGCATACTAGAATGATCTCAAGTATGGTATCTTTGCACATCTCATCTAAAATTCAAGGGTGAAATAGTAAAATGATAGTTGGCTTACACTCGCCACGTCACACAATGAATACAATAGCATACATCATCCAAATAACATCAGGGTCCGACTACGGACGAAATCCAAACGAGAAAGATACCATAAATAACACAAGCCCGGATCCTCCTAGTAAAAACCACTACTATCGTCGGGATAAGACACATAGTAACATCCACGCTCTTCATCGAACTCCCAGTGAAATTCTGAACCATCTCCTACATAGTTCTCAAAAAATACCTGCATCTGGTGTGTGTTGAATCTGTGAGCCACAGAGGAGTCAGCAATCTCGTTCTTGGGTATCAAGACTACCAAAACCTTAGGTGTGGAAAAGGCTATAAACAAGGGTTGCAGCAATCACTAAGCACTAGCTTACGAGTTTAGAGCGAGAAGAGAAGAAATGCCACGATCGCCAAGTTGATCAAGAAGTGATCCTAGCTACTCACAAGCAAACATAACCCCACCGTGTTCACTTCCCGAAGCCCTTCCGAAAGAGACCATCACGATTACTCACGCAGGTAGTGTATTCATGCATAAGGTGTCAAGTTATCTACAACCAGATATTAACAAATTCCCATCTGCCACATAACCATGGGCACGGCTTTCGAAAGATCAAAACCCTGCAGGGGTGTCCCAACTTAGCCCATCACAAGCCCACGATCCGCGGAGTCATAACTTCAAAGTGGGAAGACTCGAGTATCCTCATAATCCCGTGCTCAAGTTATTTCGACAAAGGTAAAACTAATCCAGCAAGACCTCCCGACATGCCGACACCCTGATAGTAGCCGCGCGTATCTCGTCTCAGGCCACGACCGGATGGGCGATTCTATAGGTTATACCAGATACCTCGGGTTTCCCCAAGGTGGCCCCGCAGAACCCCCAGTTTGGACCAACACTCATGAGGAGCACTGGCCCGGGTTGTTAATTAAGAACTCGGGTATGCAACGCCCTATGCAAGTTTTAGTTATTAGGCAAATGTAAAACCAAAGTTGGGCCTTGCTGGAAAAGCTTTAAACAGAGCGAATTATCAAGGGGGGCCCATAAACCCCAACCGTGTTAGGAACGCAAAATAAAGGAACATAACACCGGTTTATCGGATCCTAGGGTGGCAAGAGTGGAACAAAACAACAAGCAGAAAAGCTTAGTATTCCACCCATTACCAATATATAGGTGCATTAGTTTAACATGTAATATATTGTGATATCCCAATAATAACTTCATCATGGAGCAATCTTCAAAACTTCACCTGCAACTAACAACGCTATAAGAGGGGCTGAGCGATGCATACTTAGCCAAACAACGGTTTGCTAGGAAGGTGGTTAGAGTGTTTCATGGCAACAATAGGAGGGCTGACAAACAGGAATAGGCATCGAGGCAATATCTAAAGAGCGAGACATCTAGCATAGGCAAAGATAGAAGTGATATCTGGGAATGGTCATCTTTCCTGTTGATTCCGCGGAGGGATCGTAACCTTGCTTCTCAAACTCAGCCTCGAAAGGAACCTTGAACTCCGAATCGTCACCGGGCTCTAACCAACACAACAATGCAAACACCGGAACAACGATCAATCATTATGTAATGCTCAACCACGTGATGCATGAATATGATGCATAAGGACAAAGATATGGTGCAACTCCTAGGAACAAGAAGAGTGCACAAGCATCATGGCAATAACAAGATCACACGCATGTATGAACACAAGCAAAAGGAAACAAGTCTAACATGGCCACAAGGGGTTATGTAGATTATTTAAACAAGCACCCAACAAGTTTTTAAGAGTTGTTTAACATGGCAAGGGGTTATGTATATTATTTAAACAAGCACCCAACAAGTTTTTAAGAGTTGTTTAACATGGCAAGGGGTGCATCTAGGACTAACAGCAACATGCTAGCATTTTAAATGGGCCGAAAAGAACTAACAACAATTTCCGGAAACTCCCATATTCATTTAAATGCATTTGGGACAGAACTGAGAAACTCATCTTTTAAAGTTGCTAAACATGCAAAGTAACAGCACCACATTTATCTACACATTTTTTCACCCGGAATGCATATAAAGTTTGTTAAATTTGGAGTTGTAGATATTTAGTTATGATTTTTACAAGTTTAGCATATTTCAACACAAATTAAATCAAACAACATTTTAAATGTTTTTAAACATGGCAACAAACAGCATATTAATATTCTACATGAAAAACTAAGCAGTTTTCATATATAACTCATTTTCATCAGATGCATAGTTAAAAATATATTAAATATGCAAAGTTAATGCAGAAAAAGAAAAAGAAAAAGAAAACAGAAAAGAAAAACAAAAGAAAAACAAAAGAAAAAGGTCAAACTGACCCAGGCTGGGTCTAGCCAGAGCAGCTGACTGGTGGACCCAGGGGTATCCAACGTGGCATGGTGGGTGCGCGAGTGGGTGGAACAGCGCAGAGAGGATGACAGGTGGGGCCGCCCTGTCAGCGACTCAGAATTTGCAAAAAGGGGGGGAAATCCACTGCCCTCGTTGTGGTTCGAACCCACGACCTCCTGGTTAACTGACGAAGAGACGAGCCACTGGGCTAGGCGAGCGCATCTGACAGATAAGGAGCCTGGCTCCTCTTGAGGTGATCTGCAACTAGTGCAGGTGCTCATCTGCCTGGAACAGAGACAGCTCGTCGACGCCGGTGAGCGCAACAGCGACGGCGGGGCACTGCAGGTGGCGGTGGCGTGCGGGATTCGTTTGTGGAGTGGCTCGGGAGGTGGATGGCGCAAGGGGAAGGTCGCGTTGCTCGAGCTCGAGCAACGGCTCGGCTCGGGCCATGGTGGCGCTGCGGGTGGTGAAGCAGCATGGCGCTGCGGTGAAGCAGACAGGGCGTGCGGGCTTGGGCGTGCGTGAGCGCGGTCAGGCGCGGGCGCGAGCGAGCAGTGGGTGCGGTGAGCGCGAGCAACAGGTGTGGGCTGCTCGACGCGGCATGTTCTCTCTGAAGTTTCAGAGAGCCGCCGGAGCATGGAGGGCACGAGAAAGACACACATCTAGCGATGTTGCTAGCGCACTAAAGACGACGGGGAGGAGCGGGAGGGGAGTTGGGTATACCTCCTATACCTGTGACAGGAAGACTAGGCCGACGACGGGGCTACGGCGATGCAGGCGAGCTCTAAACTCCTGCGCGAACTCTGGCCGAGGTGATGCTGGAAGCAGAGGAGGAAGAAGACGTCGATGCGAAGGTGAGGTGGCATCCGATCCGTGATGGAGATGAAGTAGTCGATGCAGGGGAAGCGGTAGAACACGACGCCGGTGGCTGGACCCGACCGGAGGATGGCGCGACAGCGACGCGCTCTCAGTTGCACTCGGGTGCTCGTGGGGAAGGAGAATGAGGGAAGGGGAAGATCCCCTTGGATGAGGCGACGAAGGAGGAACCCTAGAGGAGGCGCTGCGGCTTTAAATAGGGGGGTGCGGCAACGGCTGGCCTCGACGTCCATGAGGTCGAGCTCACGGCGTCGACGCTCTGAAGCAGGGGAAGGAGACGACACGACTGGGGGGGTAGGTGAGCGTCGAGGTGGAGAGGCTGACATGCGGGCCCAGCGTGAGGGAAAGAGACGGCACGACTGTGCGTGCGGGCTGCGCGCGGGGGAGTTGGCTGGGCCACGGCGCTTGCTGGTGGCTGGGCCTAGGGGAAAGGCTGGGCCTAAGCGGCTACTGCTGCTGCTGGGTTGCTGCTACTGGTGCCTTATTCTTTTATTTTTCCCATTTTCCTCAGACAGAAAATAAAAGAAAAAGAACAGGCTCAAAGGAAAAGGAATTAGGAGATAATTAAAATATCCCCATGCTCCTGGATTTATGCACTATTTTATAAAATGACTTGGGCATTTTTAGAGGTAGAAAAATAAAATAAGTTTGAATATGGTTCAAACTTCTGTCATTTTTGAACCTAACCAAATCTTTTCATATTGAGGCTAGGCTTTGCAAGGTGGCTTAGGACAGGGTAACTTGGAAGTAGGGAGGAGTGAACACTAAAGGAGAAGGGTTTAGCCACTTGCAAAATGATTAAAGAAAGAAAGAAAAGGAGGAAGGAAAAGAAGTGCTAGAAGAGGAAGAAGGGGTGTTTAGGGTTTAGCATTGGCATGAACTTGCAACCACCATCACACAACAAACTCAAGATGACCTCACATCACAAGCTAAGGATGCAACACACAATGACAAGTAAAAGAAGCTATGATGAACATGATGCCATTGTGATGATGAAGCAATGCATGGATGCATAAGAAAAATAGAATGACAATGCAATAACAAAGAATGCATAATTGAAAAGAACCCCCAAGGAAAGGACAAGGATCAAATTGAGAATTGCTTTATTGCCATAAATGGAAGGTATCACATATGGGGTGTTGCAAACTCTCCTCCACTACAAAAAGATCCCGGCCCGAGATCTAGGACTGAAAGAAGGGGGGATACTCGGAACAGAGATGATCTTCTCTTTCCCACATAGCTTCTCGGTCGGTATGGTGTGACCACTTCACTTTCAAGAATTTGATGGACTTGTTGCGGGTCTTGCGCTCAGTTTCCTCAAGAATAGCAACGGTGTGCTCACGATAAGACAAGTCTTGTTGAAGATCAATCTCTTCGAACGGAATGGTGCGTTCATGTAATGCCCAGTATGAGATTATACCTCCTACGTGTCGAGGCATGACTTAAAGGCATAAGCTCATACTAGAATGATCTCAAGTATGGTATCTTTGCACGACTCATGTAAAAGAGGGGTGAAATTGTAAAAGAGTAGTTGGCTTACACTCGCCATGTCACCCAATTCATTACATAAGCAATCATCATCCAAATAACATCAAAGTCCGACTTAGGACGAAGATCTAAATGAAAGATACCATAAATAAATAACGCAAGGTCCCGATCATAACATCCTAGTAAGAGCCCTACTGATCCTCTGGATAAGACACGTAGTATCACCGACGTTCTTCGTCGAACTCCCAGTACAACTCTGAACCACCAGCTGTGTAGTTCACCATGGTACCTGCATCTGGTGTTGTGTAGAATCTGTGAGCCACAGAGGACTCAGCAATCCCGTTCCCGGGTAGCAATACTAACAAAGCCTTAGGTGTGGAACAAGGCTGAAAACAAGGTTGCAGCAGCACTAGCACTAACTTACGAGTTTAGAGCGAGAAGAGATTAAGTGCCAACGATCACCAAAGTGATCACGAAGTGATCCTATCTAAGCACGTCAAACATAACCCCACCGTGTTCACTTCCCGAACCCCTTCGGAAAGCGACCGTCATGGTTACTCACGCTGGTAGTGTATTATGATCATAGTGTCAAGTTTTCTACAACCGGATATTAACAAATTCCCATCTGCCACATAACCGCGGGCACGGCTTTCGAAAGATCAAACCTTGCAGGGGTGTCCCAACTTAGCCCATCACAAGCTCACGATCTGCGGAGTCGCAACTCCAAGGTGGGAAGACCCGAGTGTTCTCGGAATCCCGTGCTCAAGATATTCCGACATAGGTAAAACTAATCCAGCAAGAACTCCCGGCGTGCCGACACCCTGATAGTAGTCGTGCGTATCTCGCCTCAGGCCACGACCGGATGGAACATCCTACGGGTTTTTACCAACCCTTGAGTTTCCTCGAGGTGGCCCCGCAGCCTGCCCAGTTTGGACCAACACTCATGTGGAGCACTGGCCCAGGGTTGTTAATTAAGAACTCGGGTTTGCAACGCCCTTATGCAAGTTTTAGTTATTAGGCAAATGTAAAACCAATGTTGGGCCTTGCTGGAAAAGCTTTAGCGCTAAGCGGGTTATCAAGGGGGGCCCATAAACCCCAACCGTGTTAGGGACGCAAAAACAAGGAACATAACACCGGTTTAAACGGTTTCTAGGGTGGCATGAGTGAACAAAACATCAAGCAAGAGGCTTAGCCTTCCACCCATTGCCAAATATATAGATGAGTTAGTTTAGCAGTTTATATATTGTGATATCCCAACAATAACTCCAACATGAAGCAAGAATCTTCAAATCTTCGCCTGCAACTAACAACGCTATAAGAGGGGCTGAGCGATGCTTACGTAGCCAAACAACGGTTTGCTAGGTTGGGTGGTTAGAGAGTTTCATGGCAACAATAGGATGGCTGACAAATAGACATAGGCATCGAGGCAATAAGCTAAAGAGCGAGACAACTAGCATAGGCAAAGATAGTAGTGATCTTGCCTGGGATTCCGCAAGGAAGAAGAACAAGTCCAAGAAGTAGTCGAACAAAACCTCACAACTCCGGAACGAACCCGAAGCTAACGAGGGAAGCAAACCGGAAAAAGCAAACAACCTGGTAAACACACATATCATAACCATGGCATGATGCACAAACAAGTATGATGCATGTCCGGTTTAAAATGCATGGCATGGCAAAGTGCACAAACAATTCTACAAGTTAAGTGGAGCCGAATTATGCAACGAGTTGCATAATAACAAAACACCACATCATTTATTTAGTTGACTCTTGTTTATTTACAAGACAAGGTTAAATGTTTGTTAACATGGCAAGAGGTGAAGCAAGTGCAAAACTACACTATCTAGTCATTTTAAATGAGGCCGGAAATAACAACAACAATTCCGGAAAAATCCCCATGTGCATATTTAGCAATTAATGAAGCAAACAACAATTTAAACATTTTTAATATTGTTATCATGATGCGGATGACATTCTCAAGTTTATGCAAATTTTAGTTAAAGGTTGACATAAGAGATATGAAGCATTTGTCACCGCGGTGGAAAGGGGTGCCACGGCGACGAATCCAAAAATGATTCCACGGCAACATGTCGGTTCCGGTAACTCGTTGAGAGACCGGTGCAAAAGAAAGGGTCGACGTGAGCGTGTCATGCAAGGTGATGGGGTGCTCCCGGTTTCTAGGTTCCCACGGATCGGCGACAAAAGAGGGGCACAACGGACACGATGCAAACAAGAGATGCATATCATACAACCACATTCGTTCATGGACGTCGTCTCGGGGTTATACCTTCGGGGTGTGCGTTTTCGAAGCGGTTCAAGTCGTCGAGGGAAGTAGTCGTTCTCATTTCATTTCGGAGAGGGAAGTAGGTGTTCATGGGTCGGTCGTAGTGGACGTAGTGGTACACGGCGACGGTAGTTGTACACATTTCGTCGCCGTTCAAGTTTCCGTAGATGTTCATGTCATCGTGTCGTGGTACTTGAGGTCTTCGGACTTGTCCATCTTGTTTTGCGACGGTAGTCGAACTTGACGCTTGCGGTACACAGATCTTCGGCGACGGTCGTCGTACACTTCCAAATAAGAACTTGGGGTCACAGTTTAGAAGTCATTCTGGCGTAGTTGAACTTGACGTAACCGATGGCTCCGAGCGTCGTGGTACTCGTTCATGTAGTAGCCGTTCACAGGTCTTGTCGCTGGTGTACTTGCCGCTTGCGGTCCAAAACCGAGGTCACCGGCAGAGACAAAAACAGCAGGAGGAGTCGAGCGACGACCACCGGAGACAAGGCCAAGACAGCGGCTCGTGCTGGACTTGCGGGATAGGCCCTGGACGGTGAGACGAGGAGAAGGCGGAGGGCAGCTCAACACGCAAGTGATGGAGCTTGGGGCGGAGGAGCTGGTCGGAGAGGAAACCCAACGCGGCGGCGATGCTGCTAGTGGAGGAGGCGCGCCTCGCCGGTGACGAGGAGGAAGCAGGGGCTCACCGCAGCAAGGGGGTCGCGGGCACACGGCGAGTCTTGGGGCGATGCAGAGGCCATGGCGAGGAGGCGCGCGCTGGCCTGCGGCTGGAGGGGAGGCCGACGGGGCACGGGGCAGAATGAGCTCGGCGGCAGGGACGAGGATCCGGCGGCGGTCACGGAGATGAGGCGCGGTGCGGCCTTGGAGGAGGCGAGGCGGAGGAGGGCCGGCTCGAGGGAGCTCCTGGCGGCACCATGGAGGAGGCGAAGGAGGCAGCCAGCGCGGTCCGACGACCGACGCGCAGAGGTGCCTGGCGCGGAGGCGCGCAGCCGAAGCCTGCGACGGCGGCTGTCGAGGGGGGAGCGAAGGGAGCTAGGCGGAGAGGTGAGATCGGGAGGAGAGGGATGGAGGCGAGCGCAGAGAGGGATGGGGATCGGGCAGAGGAGATGTGGTAGGTGGCGGCGGTGCGGGGTCGATGGGAGAACGAGAGGGAGATGTAGCACGCTAGGTTAAGCAGGGCATGGCTGGGCCTTGGGCCATGACCCAGATGGGCCTAGGGGGAGCAGGCCAGCTTGGCTGCTGGCTCTCCTCTCCTCTCTGCATTAAAAAAACAGAGAAAGAAAGGAAAAGGATAGAGAGATTGGGAGAGAAGTGGGCATGAGGATTATTTTTCCCGGACTCACAAAACTGTCCACGGTCCACAAAAAATAGGAGAGGCAAGAATGCAAGAGTTAAATTCAAACTCATTTGAATTTAATTCAAATGGTTTGAATTAGGACAAGGTTTAGGAAGTGTCAAAAATGCTGAGACTTTAGGAGGAGCCTCGATAAAAGAGATAAGAGTTGTAGAGAAGGTTTTGATTGTGAAACTTGAAGTAAAGAGGCATGGGAATATTTGCAAGTGTGTTTCGGTGATCCCAAACTAATGGGATATTTTATTATAGCTCCCTAAATATTGGGAGGATATGTTTTAAAGAGAAATCACCATAGTGAGTATCCCTCAATTTAAATGGATCGAGGATCCATACGGTTTATTTAGTTGAGTTTTAAAATTAAAAGACTTGATGGCATGATGACATGATGCAATAAAAAATAAATAAAGCAAGAACAAATGAAACACACGGGAAAACCCGGAACATCTGGAATCTTCTGGAGCGTCGGTCTTCGGGCGTCACAACTCTCCCACACTAACAGAGGATCTCGACCCGAGATCCTAGAGATGGCACCGGATAAAAGAGGATAAAGGAAGAGGTAAAACAAAGTTGCTTCTTTGACAAACGAGTGAAACCACGAACCTGAGAGGTTGACCAAATTGAAAGAAGAATATAACGAAGATGAAAACACTCCGTTAGAAAAGAGGAACAGGGTACATTACGAGAATGAAGAGCTTAGGTGACAAGATAGGCAGTGAAACCACTCCGGTTAAAACAAGGTAGAGAAGGAATAAGAACGAAAGAATTTGGACAACACTCCGACTGTAAATGGTAGGAATTGAACATGAACTTGAGGAGATGGTATGATACTTGATGAAATCAGCAACACATTGCCTCCGAAACAATGAAAAGAATGGCACAAGGTAAGGAAAGATTTCAGATAGCACTCCGGCTGAAAAGAGAGGCAAAACTTGATAAGATGAGAGAATTTGACTGGATGACACGACAATCGTGTTGAGTGGACGAGAAAATAAAAGACCATGATCTTGATATGACAAGATGATGGTTCGAAGAGAGCAATATCACAAAGCCTCCAGAACGAATAATGGAGTGAAAAGATAGAAGAAGAATAACATCTTCAACTAGAAATGATTTTGAAAGCATCCTTACGAAGAAGGGTTGAATGGGGTTGATGGAAAATCAACAACGAAACGAATAAGCTTGATGTGGGCTTATGGAAAACATCTCAAAATTTGAAGTGAAATTTTGCCACTAACGGAAACACTTGATTTGATTGAGAGCACTAAAGAGATGAAAAATTTCTTCCACCAAGATGATAAAGAGATAACTTGGATCATTGATAAGCACCACAATAGCAACATTCCCAATGGAAGGCTTTAGGTGAAATCTATACCAGGATACTCCAACGAAGAAAAATGAGGGGTTGAAATGATCTTCTGAATGAAGAAAATGATGGGATTTAAATATCTCATTCTTGATAACTCGTGAAACATGAAACATGAAGGGAAAATTGTCAAGAATGACATAACACCACCTCAAACGATAAGGTAGAAAGAATTGCACTTCGGAATGCAAGAAGACGAATACTTGAGCTCATTGATCAGGAATCTTGATGACGACTACGAGGATGAACTAAATCATGATGAACCACCATGAAGAACTCCGGTAATGAAAGCATGATAAGTGAAAGATGAAAAGAATAAGATTCAAGGCACGCGATGAATTAGATGGAGCTTTGAAAAGATATAATAGAAATAACTAGGAACTCCAGAAAACAAGATGAACAACTTAGAACTGAGAATATGATATGATCAACAAGCTCCGAAAAAAGAAATTAATCACTTCGGGGAAATAGGAATAAGATTTATTGTATGCTTATCCTTCACCAAATTAAATTGATGACAAGCAACGGATTTGGCATACTACTTATTATTGTTGCAAAGAATTAAAGAGAGATCTTGCACAAACTTGGTTAAATCTTCACCGAACCACCGGTAGGATTATGAAAAGAACAAATGAATTGATATGATACAACCGAGACTAATCTTGAATGAACCACCGGGAAGAATAAGGAGACGAACGAAGCGGCATCAATAAAGAATAGTTGGAGGACGAAGTTGAAAACTGAGAACGAAGAAATCTGGCCTTCGGAGGATCACAATGGAAAGAATTCATGAAATGCTTCGGATGGGTATAAAAAGATTCCTCGTGATCGAAACAATAATGAGGATGGCATGAAGCTAGAACCACGAATCTTCAAGAGAACGGGCCAAGATTTAAGAGAAACTCTTCTCCGGTCTTCATAACCTGAGAAGACGATGAGATACACCACCATGAATTGTTGAGGCACTCTGGAATGAAGAATTAAAAGGTTGAACCAAAGGTGAAAAGAATTTGAAAGCGATCTTGGAGAAGGCATATGACTGATGACAATTTATTCTTATGTCAAACTTGAAAAGAATTCGAGAATAATTCCAGACAAATAGAAGAGTCTGGTAAGATCCTGGGAAAATACCTGTGGGTTAGGGCCCACTCAAAAGAAATCACCGTTGGAATGATTACTTGAGAGATATTGCACCGGTTGAATTAAATGGCTTGGATGAGATAACAATCTCAAAATATAATGAACAGGTTGAAAATGGAAACACGAGTCCTCTGAGATCTCTTGTACACTCGGGATAAGAATTAGGGAGAGTTGAATAATCAAGAGAGACTTTGGATAAGAAATTCCCACATTGGAAAAAATGTGAAACAAGAGGCACAGATATGCTCAATACGGAAGCTTGGATTTAGCCCACCGGAGAAGAATATTAGAATTAAGAATGATGAACTTGAAACTCTTGAGCATCTTCACGATAAATCACCAGATAAGAACATTGAAGGAAATGAATGAAGAAACATCACAAGAATAAAATGGATACTTGATTAAGAATTCTAGCTCCATAAGAAAAAGGTGGGAGGGTGGGGAAAAACAAGACAACTTGGGATGAATGAAATAAACACCCTTGATAAAAGATTGAGAGTTGATCTTGCAGATGATGAAGAGATCGGATTAACTTGAAGCGAAGCACACGGGTTGAAAAGAATTAACATAATAATCTCGATGATCACAAAGGATTAGCACTCACATAGAAATATGAGAACACCGATTAAGAAAGGTATGGAATCAATATTTGACATCGAAGCAACTCGAATACCAGAATCAAAACGAAAACAACGGATAGATATGTTGCAACATAATCTTCACAATATTATCTAAACAGAGAATTGAACGAATGAATTCCATAGCTTAATGGTACAACACTTGTCGAGAAGCCAGTTGGGAGAACAAAAGGTGGATAAAAACAATAAGCAGCAGATAGAACAAATACAAGATAGAAGTTTCGTTCCACATATTCGTGCTGAAAGCTCATGGAACGTGTTACAAAAGGGTTTTGCAATCCCCGGATCAGCATAGCCAAGGACCCTTTAACATGCAACTCCCGATCGGAACAACGCCCATAAAACCACTTCACTCAATGTAGAACCCCGAACTTCGTATCATGCATTCGTTCGAAGAATGCCTACGATCTACTAGATGAACCCACCTATTAATTTCCGAAAGTTTCCGGTTATGCAATCAGGTGTTGGGGATACAGGGGAAGCACCGCGCACTCAACTCTAATCCTACATCCAGCTGTATCCATCCTTCAACACATAACCAGTTATTTCCGAAAACCGTTTACCTTGGACCTTCGAAACGCATCTGCTATACAAGCTATGGAAATACTCCCGAACTACCTCCCCAGTATTGGGTGATGTCGGGGTTATCTTGCCACCAACTGCATAGAAGAGTTTTCGATGTCGGCCGTCTTAAGTATTCCAGAACTGCTGCGATAGATTTGTGACGACAACACCTCGGAGCTCAACTCCCCGGGACACTGCCACAACCCCTAAATGACAGGAGGCATCGATAACAATGTTCTCGTCACAAAGACATCGGAACAATCCAAACAATACTCGTGTGATCCTAAAAATAAATTTAGTGAGTTTTTGAGAGTAGAAGAGATAAGTAATCGCTAGGAGTCCTCACCAGAGTGAAAAGTGATGAGGAGTAAAAAGAAATCCTACTCTCCGATATATATAGGACTCAAAACATTTTCAAGTGTGTGTCTAGACTCAACAGTCAACGATTCGATCAATCAGTGGGTGCTCCTAGGTCGGAGAAGGCTCTGACTACCAACTTGTAATGCCCAGTATGAGATTATACCTCCTACGTGTCGAGGCACGACTTAAAGGCATAAGCTCATACTAGAATGATCTCAAGTATGGTATCTTTGCACGACTCATGTTAAAGAGGGGTGAAATTGTAAAAGAGTAGTTGGCTTACACTCGCCACGTCACCCAATTCATTACATAAGCAATCATCATCCAAATAACATCAGAGTCCGACTACGGACGAAGATCCAAATAAAAGATACCATAAATAAATAACACAAGGTCCCGATCATAACATCCTAGTAAGAGCCATATTGATCCTCTAGATAAGACACGTAGTATCACCCACGTTCTTCGTCGAACTCCCAGTACAACTCTGAACCACCAGCTGTGTAGTTCACCATGGTACCTGCATCCAGTGTTGTGTAGAATCTGTGAGCCACAGAGGACTCAGCAATCCCGTTCCCGGGTAGCAATACTAACAAAGCCTTAGGTGTGGAACAAGGCTGAAAACAAGGTTGCAGCAGCACTAGCACTAACTTACGAGTTTAGAGCGAGAAGAGATTAAGTGCCAACGATCACCAAAGTGATCATGAAGTGATCCTATCTAAGCACGTCAAACATAACCCCACCGTGTTCACTTCCCGAACCCCTTCGGAAAGCGACCATCACGGTTACTCACGCTGGTAGTGTATTATGATCATAGTGTCAAGTTTTCTACAACCGGATATTAACAAATTCCCATCTGCCACATAACCGCGGGCACGGCTTTCAAAAGATCAAACCCTGCAGGGGTGTCCCAACTTAGCCCATAACAAGCTCACGATCTGCGGAGTCGCAACTCCAAGGTGGGAAGACCCGAGTGTTCTCGGAATCCCGTGCTCAAGATATTCCGACATAGGTAAAACTAATCCAGCAAGACCTCCCGGCGTGCCGACACCCTGATAGTAGCCTGCCCAGTTTGGACCAACACTCATGTGGAGCACTGGCCCAGGGTTGTTAATTAAGAACTCGGGTTTGCAACACCCTTATGCAAGTTTTAGTCATTAGGCAAATGTAAAACCAATGTTGGGCCTTATTGGAAAAGCTTTAGCGCTAAGCGGGTTATCAAGGGGGGCCCATAAACCCCAACTGTGTTAGGGACGCAAAAACAAGGAACACAACACCGGTTTAAACGGTTTCTAGGGTGGCATGAGTGAACAAAACATCAAGCAAGAGGCTTAGCCTTCCACCCATTGCCAAATATATAGATGATTTAGTTTAGCAGTTTATATATTGTGATATCCCAAAAATAACTTCAACATGAAGCAAGAATCTTCAAATCTTCGCCTGCAACTAACAACGCTATAAGAGGGGCTGAGCGATGCTTACGTAGCCAAACAACGGTTTGCTAGGTTGGGTGGTTAGAGAGTTTCATGGCAACAATAGGATGGCTCACCAACAGACATAGGCATCGAGGCAATAAGCTAAAGAGCGAGACAACTAGCATAGGCAAAGATAGTAGTGATCTTGCGTGGGATTCCGCAAGAAAGAAGAACAAGTCCATGAAGTAGTCGAACAAAACCTCACAACTTCGGAACGAACCCGAAGCTAACGAGGGAAGCAAACCGGAAAAAGCAAACAACCTAGTAAACACACATATCATAACCATGGCATGATGCACAAACAAGTATGATGCATGTCCGGTTTAAAATGCATGGCATGGCAATGTGCACAAACAATTATACAAGTTAAGTGGAGCCAAATTATGCAACGAGTTGCATAATGACAAAACACCACATCATTTATTTAGTTGACTCTCGTTTATTTACAAGACAAGGTTAAATGTTTGTTAACATGGCAAGAGGTGAAGCAAGTGCAAAACTACACTATCTAGTCATTTTAAATGAGGTCGGAAATAACAACAACAATTCCGGAAAAATCCCCATGTGCATATTTAGCAATTATTGAAGCAAACAACAATTTAAACATTTTTAATGTTGTTATCATGATGCGGATGGCATTCTCAAGTTTATGCAAATTTTAGTTAAAGGTTGACATAAGAGATATGAAGCATTTGTCACCGTGGTGGAAAGGGGTGCCACGGCGACGAATCCGAAAATGATTCCACGGCAACATGTCGGTTCCGGTAACTCGTTGAGAGACCGGTGCAAAAGAAAGGGTCGACGTGAGCGTGTCATGCAAGGTGATGGGGTGTTCCCGGTTTCCAGGTTCCCACGGGTCGGCGACAAAAGAGGGGCACAACAGACACGATGCAAACAAGAGATGCATATCATACAACCACATTCGTTCACGGACGTCGTCTCGGGGTTATACCTTCGAGGTGTCCGTTTTCGAAGCGGTTCAAGTCGTCGAGGGAAGTAGTCATTCTCATTTCATTTCGGAGAGGGAAGTAGGTGTTCACGGGTCGGTCGTAGTGGACGTAGTGGTACACGGCGACGGTAGTTGTACACATTTCGTCGCCGTTCAAGTTTTCGTAGATGTTCATGTCATCGTGTCGTGGTACTTGAGGTCTTTGGACTTGTCCATCTTGTTTTGCGACGGTAGTCGAACTTGACGCTTGCGGTACACGGATCTTCGGCGACGGTCGTCGTACACTTTCAAATAAGAACTTGGGGTCACAGTTTAGAAGTCGTTCGGGCGTAGTTGAACTTGACGTAACCGATAGCTCCGGGCGTCGTGGTACTCGTTCATGTAGTAGCCGTTCACGGGTCTTGTCGCTGGTGTACTTGCTGCTGGCGGTCCAAAACTGAGGTCACCAGCAGAGACAAAAATAGCAGGAGGAGTCGAGCGACGACCACCGGAGACGAGGCCAAGGCAGCGGCTCGTGCTGGACTTGCGGGATGGGCCCTGGACGGCGAGACGAGGAGAAGGCGGAGGGCAGCTCAACACGCAGGTGATGGAGCTTGGGGCGGCGGCGCTGGTCGGAGAGGAAACCCAACGCGGCGGCGATGCTGCTAGTGGAGGAGGCGCGCCTCGCCGGTGACGAGGAGGAAGCAGGGGCTCACCGCAGCAGGGGGGTTGCGGGCGCACTTCTAATCTTGGCGCGACGCAGAGGCCATGGCGAGGAGGCGCGCGCTGGCCCGCGGTTGGAGGGGAGGCCGACGGGGCACGGGGCAGAATGAGCTCGGCGGAGGGGATGAGGATCCGGCGGCGGTCGCGGAGATGAGGCGCGGCGCGGCCTTGGAGGAGGCGAGGCGGAGAAGGGCCGGCTCGAGGGAGCTCCTGGCGGCGCCATGGAGGAGGCGAACGAGGCAGCCGGCGCGGTCCAACGACCGACGCGCAGAGGTGCCTGGCGCGGAGGCGCGCAGCTGAAGCCTGCGACGGCGGCTGTCGAGGGGGAGCGAAGGGAGCTAGGCGGAGAGGTGAGATCGAGAGGAGAGGGATGGAGGCAAGCGCTGAGAGGGATGGGGATCGGGCAGAGGAGATGCGGTAGGTGGCGGCGGTGCGGGGTCGATGGGAGGACGAGAGGGAGATGTAGCGGGCTAGGTTAAGCAGGGCATGGCTGGGCCTTGGGCCATGACCCAGATGGGCCTAGGGGGACCAGGCCGGCTTGGCTGCTGGCTCTCCTCTCCTCTCTGCATTAAAAAAATAAAGAAAGAAAGGAAAATGATAGAGAGATTGGGAGAGAAGTGGGCATGAGGATTATTTTTCCCGGACTCGCAAAAATGTCCACGATCCACGAAAAATAGGAGAGGCAAGAATGCAAGAGTTAAATTCAAACTCATTTGAAATTAATTCAAATGGTTTGAATTAGGACAAGGTTTAGGAAGTGTCCAAAAATGTTGAGACTTTAGGAGGAGCCTCGATAAAAGAGATAAGAGTTGTAGAGAAGGTTTTGACTGTGAAACTTGAAGTAAAGAGGCATGGGTATATTTGCAAGTGTGTTTCGGTGATCTCAAACTAATGGGATATTTTATTATAGCTCCCTAAATATTGGGAGGATATGTTTTAAAGAGAAATGACCATAGTGAGTATCCCTCAATTTAAATGGATCGAGGATCCATACGGTTTATTTAGTTGACTTTTAAAATTAAAAGACATGATGGCATGATGACATGATGCAATGCAAAATAAATAAAGCAAGAACAAATGAAACACACGGGAAAACCCGGAACATCTGGAATCTTCTGGAGCGTCGGCCTTCGGGCGTCACAACTCTCCCACACTAATAGAGGATCTCGACCCGAGATACTAGAGATGGCACCGGATAAAAGAGGATAAAGGAAGAGGTAAAACAAAGTTGCTTCTTTGACAAACGAGTGAAACCACGAACCTGAGAGGTTGACCAAATTGAAATAATAATACAACAAAGATGAAAACACTTCGTTAGAAAAGAGGAACAGGGTACATTACGAGAATGAAGAGCTTAAGTGACAAGATAGGCAGTGAAACCACTCCGGTTACAACAAGGTAGAGAAGGAATAAGAACGAAAGAATTTGGACAGCACTCCGACTGTAAATGGAAGGAATTGAACATGAACTTGAGGAGATGGTATGATACTTGATGAAATCAGCAACACATCATGCACACTTGCAAAGTTGGAGGGAAGCTCAAGTTGGTAGGCTAGATCGCCTCTCTTGCCAAGAATCTTGAAAGGGCCCACGTATCTTGGAGCAAACTTGCCCTTGATACCAAACCTCTGAGTGCCCTTCATGGGAGAAACACGGAGATAGACATGGTCTCCAATGTCGAAAGCCAAGTCACGATGCTTGCCGTCATAGTAGCTCTTTTGATGCGATTGCGCGGCTTTGAGATTCTCACGTATGACTTTGCACATTTCTTCAGCTTCTGAGATCAAATCATTTCCAAGGAGTTGACGTTTACCAGTCTCGGACCAGTTGAGAGGGGTACGGCACTTTCTGCCATAGAGGATTTCAAAAGGAGATTTGTCGGCACTTGCTTGGAAGCTGTTGTTGTAGGAGAATTCGGCAAATGGAAGGCACTCTTCCCATTTCATACCAAAGGAGATGACACAAGCTCTTAGCATATCTTCACGGATATGGTTCACTCTTTTGACTTGACCACTAGTCTGAGGGTGAAACGCAGTGCTGAAGCGAATCTTTGTGCCCATGGTTGACTGAAAGGAATCCCAGAACTTGGAAGTGAACAAGCTTACACGGTCTGAGGAGATCACTTGAGGAATGCCATGCAAAGAAACAATTCTGGAGCTGTACAGCTCTGCCAGCTGAGCTGCGTTGATGGATTCTTTGACGGGAAGAAAATGAGCCACTTTAGTTAGCTTGTCAATCACCACAAATATAGCATCATTTCCCTTCTTGGACTTTGGAAAACCGGTGACGAAATCCATCTCAATATGATCGAATATCCACTCGGGAATAGGTAGAGGTTGAAGGAGTCTTGCTGGACGTTGATGCTCTGCCTTCACTCTTCTGCAGACATCAAATTCATTCACGAATTGGGCAATCTCCCTTTTCATGCGAGTCCACCAATATAATTGCTTGAGGTCTTAGTACATCTTGGAGCTTCCTGGATGTATCGAGAGAAGTGAGTCATGTGCTTCGTTCATTATGAGCTTTCTGAGATCACCTTTGGGAACCACGATCCTGTCCTCAAGGAACAAGGTATCTTTCTCATCAACGCGATAGCACTTGTACTTGGGAGTACCCTTAGCAATACCATGTTTCACTTTCTGCACCATAGCATCACTGAGTTGGGCCTCACAGATTTGATCTTCCAAGGTAGGTGCAACTTGAAGGTTTGCAAGAAAGCCTTGCTGAACGACTTGGAGGTTGAGCTTCCTGAATGATTCACAAAGTTTAGGCTAGAACGGTTTGAGAAGGAGACTGTTGCAATACGCCTTTTTGCTCAAGGCATCTGCAATGACATTGGCCTTGCCAAGAGTATACTCAATGCTTGGATCGTACTCTTGAATCATCTCAACCCAACGAGTCTAGCGAAGGTTAAGGTTTGGCTGAGTGAAGATGTACTTCAAGCTCTTGTGATCGGTGAAGATGTCCACTTTTCTGCCCAACAGAAGGTGTCTCCACGTGATCAAGGCATGAACAACTGATGCTAGCTCAAGATCATGTGTGGGGTAATTCTTCTCATTTGGTATGAGCTGACGAGAAGTGTATGCCACAGTCTTCTTGTCTTGCATGAGAACACCACCAAGACCTTGTAATGAAGCATCACAAAAGACTTCATAAGGCTTGGACTCATTCAGAGGAGTAAGAACCGGAGTAGAAATGAGC
This sequence comes from Secale cereale, assembly GCA_902687465.1. Lineage (NCBI taxonomy): Eukaryota > Viridiplantae > Streptophyta > Magnoliopsida > Poales > Poaceae > Secale > Secale cereale. The sequence continues at coordinate 667,020,744 of LR738711.1, forward strand.
TTCTCTTTGAGTGTTTTGAATGCCACATCACAATCAGGAGTCCACGAGTAGTTGACATTCTTCTGGAGCAAGTTGGAAATAGGCTTGGCAATCTTGGAGAAGTTCTCAACGAACCTTCTGCAATAGCTAGCGAGACCAAGTAAGCTTCGGAGTTGCTTGACATTTTGCGGAGGTTCCCGGTTGACAATAGCTTCAACCTTCTCGGGGTTTGCAGAAATGCCCTCGACAGAGATAATATGGCCAAGATAGAGGACTTTATCCAGCCAGAATTCACATTTGGAGAACTTCGCATAGAACTTGTGTTCACGGAGCCTGTCAAGGACCAAATGGAGGTGCTTAGCATGGTCTTCTTCATTCTTGAAGAATACCAAGATATCATCCAGATAGATGAGAACGAATTCATTGGTGTAGGGGCTGAATATGAAGTGCATCATCCGAGAGAAAGTGGGTGGAGCATTTGCAAGGCCAAAAGACATGATCGTGTATTCATAGGAGCCAAAACTCGTTCTGAATGCGGTCTTAGGAATATCCTCTTCACGGATATGAATCTGATGGTAACCCATCTGGAGATCAAGCTTCGAGAACACCTTTGCTCCTTTGAGCTGCTCGAACAATTCATTGATATTGGGGAGCGGGTACTTATTCTTTATTGTCTTCTTGTTCAATGGCCGGTAATCAACGCAAAGGCGTTCCGTGCCATCCTTCTTCTTGACAAATAGAACACCATAGTCCCAAGGAGAAGTACTAGGCCTGATTGGACCCATACGTTCTTGCTCATCGAGTTGTTTCTTCAGCTCCTTCAACTCATCAGGAGAAAGCTTGTATGGACGCCGACATGCTGGCTCGGTACCGGGTTCGAGTTCAATGACGAATTCAACTTGACGGTGGGGAGGCATGCCTGGAAGCTCTTCAGGGAATACATCCTCATATTCACGAACCACCGGAATATGAGAAATGGCATTAATCTCGCCCTTGTCATTGAGAGAGAATAGCCTGATTGTGTTATCTTGAGCTGCGAAGATAATCACGTCTTCGTCAGGATGAGTTAGCTTGACCTCCTTGTTTGCACAATCAATGTTTGCATCATGCTTGGAGAGCCAATCCATCCCAAGAATAAGATCAATGTCGGAGTTGCCGAGAACAACCGGAGAAATCAGAAAACTATAATCACCCATATGAATAGATATATCCGGAGCAAACATGCTAGAATGCATCATTTTCCCCGGAGAAACAATTGATAACTCCCTTGGAAAAAAATTGGTGTCAAAATTGTGCTTCGATGCAAAAGGTTGAGACATGAAAGAACATGATGCACCCGAATCAAGCAAGACTTTAGCAGGTTTAAGGTTAACTGGAAGATTACCAATTATCAGATCTGAAGAATTGTTTGCTTGAGTTGCATTCATCATATTCACTCTTGCTGCCTTGGGGTTGTGCTTGACAATAGCATTGCTGACAGGTGGAGGAGGGGGAAGGCACCTTTGAGTACACTTGTTTGCATAGTGATCCTTATGGCCACACTTGTTGCAAGTAACTTCTGAAAGAGGCCGATGATAAGGACCACTTGATCTTGAAGCTTGGAACTGACGCTTGGACTGGTTGCTTGGGTTGGGTGGGTGGGAGAAACCGCGCCCACCTGAGTGCTTGTAGTTGCTTGGAGGACGGAGCACCGGAGGAGGCGGTAGCCAGAACTTCTGCTGCTTGGCAACCACTTGAGAGGAAGAGGAGGAGTGAATAGCATCTCTAATCCTCTTTTTGGAAGCTTCACTCTTGAGCTGAGTTGCCCCTTGCTTGAGAGCCATATTGTAGAATTGGTCAAATTCATCTGGCTCGAACAAGGTGAGAGCAAGTTGGAGTTCGTCTTTCAGACCACCTCGGAACTGATATATCTTGCTCTTGGCATCGGGGATGTCTTGCTTCTCATAATGGGCAAGATTCTGGAACTTGACATTGTATTGATAGACGGACATGGTGCCTTGCTTTAGGTTGCGGAATTGCTCACGCATGCCTTCAATGACACTGGTTGGGATGTGATGAGAGCGGAAATCTTTGCAGAAGTCAGTCCACGAGATCTCACGTTCACCTCTGGAATCTTTGTACTGTTGCCACCAATCAGCAGCTTGATCTTTGAGTTGGAAAGTGGCAAACTTGACATAATCCTCAGGCCTCATGGTACTGCATTCAAAGTGCTTTTTGATGTCTGTGATCCAATCTTCAGCATCTAGCAGGTCCACACAGTAACTGAACGACTTTGGTTGGTTTGCCAGGAATTGGTTCAGTGTCGCAAAGTGAGGTTGATTGAACAGATTGCCTTGGCCTTGGTTCCCATGATTGCCTTGATTTGCTTGGTTGGCTTGGAAAAACTGCATCATTTGCATGAGCACCTGAGTGTTCTGGTTGGTTGCTTGCATAATTGCTCCCCATGCCTCAGATGGAGGAGGATGGGAAGGAGGACGTTCAGGAGGACGCTCTTCTTCGCCCTCTTGGTTAGGGTTGGGAACCTTCTTAGGAGCCATCCTGAATATGATGACAACCGTTAGCCATTGATGCAAAATAGGTAAGCTGAATTAACGGCTAGATATTTGCAACATAAGTCTTCACAATGAACATTCGAACAAAATGAACAAATGAATTCCACAGTTTAATGGTACAACAATCTTGTCGAGAAGCCACTTGGGAGAACAAAAGATAAAATAACACAACAAGGTGCAAATGGAACAAATACATGATAGAAGTTTCGTCCCACATGTTCGTGTTGAATGCCCCATGGAACGTGATCCCCGGATCAGCATAGCCAAGGACCATTTAAGATGCAACTCCCAATTGGAACAATGCCCATGAAACCTCTTCACTCGATGTTGAACCCCAAACCTCATACCATGCACTCGTTGGAAGAATGCCTACGAGCTACTTGAAAACCCACCTATTAATTCCCGAAGCTTTCCGGTTATGCAATCCGGTGTTGGGGATAGAGGGGAAGCACCGATCACTCAACTCTAAACCTACATCCAGCTGTATCCATCCATCAACACATAACTAGTCATCCTCGGAAACTGTTTACCTCGGACCTTCGAAACGCATCCGCTATACTTGTTGTGGCAATACTCCCGAACTATCTCCCCAATACTGGGTGACATCGGGGTTATCTCACCACCAGACATGCATAGAAGAGTTTTCGATGTCGGCCATCTTAAGTATTCTAGAACCGCTATGATACATTTGTGATGACAACACCTCGGAGCTCAACTCCCCGGGACACTGCCACAACCCCTAAATGACAGGAGGCATCGAGAACAATGTTCTCGTCACAAAGATATCGGAACAATCCAAACAATACTCGCGTGATCCTAAAAAATATTTTTAGTGAATTTTTGAGAGTAGAGGAGATAGAACAACGTCAGGAGTCCTCACCAGAGCGATGAAGGGATGAGGAGTAAAAAGAAATCCTACACTCCGATATATATATAGGACTCAAAACATTTTTGTTGTGCGTTCCCAGACTCAACCGTCAACGATTCGATCAATCAGGGCGCTCCTAGGTCGGAGAAGGCTCTGAATACCAACTTGTAATGCCCAGTATGTGATACGTCTCCAACGTATCTATAATTTTTTATTGTTCCATGCTATTATTTATGAAGTCTTGGATGTTTAATGGGCTTTATCATTCACTTTTATATCATTTTTGGGATTAACCTACTAACCCAAAGGCCCAGTCCAGATTGTTATTTTTTTGCCTATTTCAGGGTTTTGCAGAAAAGGAACGGAGTCCAAACGGAATGAAACCATCGCGAGAGATATTTTTGGAGAAAATCACGCACGGGAAACTTCAGGGCCAAGTCAGGGTACAGAGGGGCTGCCCTCGAGGGTGGGGGGGCACGCCCCCCTTCCCAGGGCGCGCCCCTGCCTCGAGGCTGCATCGTGTGGCCCCCGGTTCCCTAATTCTTCCTATATATATCTATGTACCCCAAAAACTCCATACACAGAGAGAAAACCCTAATTCTAGTGTCGTAGCTTCTGTTCCCGTGGAGATCCCATCTTGGAGCCTGTTCCGGAGCTCCACCGGAGGGGGATCCATCACGGAGGCCTTCATCATCATCATCATCGCGCTCACCATGAGTTGTGAGTAGTTTACCACAGACCTTCGGGTCCATAGCTAGTATCTAGATGGCTTCTTCTCTCTCTCTGGATCTCAATACAAAATTCTCCTCGGTCTTCGAGGAGATCTATTCGATGTAATCTCTTTTTGCGGTGTGTTTGTCGAGACCCGATGAATTGTGAGTTTATGATCAAGGTTATCTATGAAAGATATTTGGTTCTTCTCTGAACTTTTTATGTGTGCTCATAATATCCTTGCAAGTCTCTTCGAATTATTGGTTTGGTTTGGCCTACTAGATCTATAGTTCTTGCAATGGGAGAAGTGCTTGGCTTTGGGTTCAATCTTGCGGTGTCCTTTCCCAGGGACAGTAGGGGCAGCAAGGCACGTATTGTATTGTTGCCATCAAGGATAAAAAGATGGGGTTTTCATCATATTGCTTGAGTTTATCCCTCTACATCATGTCATCTTGCTTAAGGCATTACTCTGTTCGTAAGAACTCAATACACTAGATGCATGCTGGATAGCGGTCGATGTGTGGAGTAATAGTAGTAGATGCAGAATCGTTTCGGTCTACTTGTCTCGAACGTGATGCCTATATACAATGATCATGCCTAGATAGTCTCATAATTATTCGCTTTTCTATCAATTGCTCGACAGTAATTTGCTTACCCGCCGTAGAATATCACTATCATGAGAGAAGCCACTAGAGAAAACTATGGCCCCCGGGTCTATTCTCAACATATCAATCTACATCTACTTTACTTTACCGCTTTTATTTGTTGTTTTATTAAAATAAAAATACCAAAAATATAAAATATCATCTCTATCAGATCTCACTCTCGTAAGTGACCGTAAAGGGATTGACAACCCCTTATCGCGTTGGCTGCGAAGTTCTTATTTGTTTGTGCAGGTGCGAGGGACTCGCGCGGGGTCTCCTACTGGATTGGTACCTTGGTTCTCAAAAACTGAGGGAAATACTTACGCTACTATGCTGCATCTCCCTTTCCTCTTCGACGGAATACAACGCAAGCTCAAGAGGTAGCAAGAAGAATTTTTGGCGCCGTTTCTGGGGAGGCTTACGCAAAAGTCATATACCAAGTACCTATCACAAACCCTTATCCTTCGCATTACATTTATTTGCCTCTCGTTTTCCTCTCCCCCGCTTCACCCTTGCCGTTTTATTCGGCCTTCTTCCATCGTGTGTTTATCGTTCGCTTGCTTCTTGTTCGCTTGTGTGTGTTGGATTGCTTGCTTGTCACTATGGCTCAGCACAATACCAAATTGTGTGACTTCTCCAATACCAACAACAATGACTTTATTAGCACTCCGATTGCTCCTATTACCGATGTTGAATCTTGTGAGATCAATGCTGCTTTGTTGAATCTTGTCATGAAAGATCAATTCTCTGGCCTTCCTAGCGAAGATGTCGCTACCCATCTAAACAACTTTGTTGATTTGTGTGATATGCAAAAGAAAAGGGATGCAGATAACGATATTGTTAAATTGAAGTTATTTCCGTTTTCACTTCTTTGCCTAGAAATAGTATTTATTTGTGGAATAAGTGCAAAGATGATTTTATCTCTAAGTATTTTCCTCCTGCTAAGAGCATCTCTCTTAGAAACGATATTATGAATTTTAAGCAACTAGATCATGAGCATGTTGCACAAGCTTGGAAGAGAATGAAATTGATGATACGTAATTGCCCTACACATGGTTTGAATCTATGGATGATTATTCCGAACTTTTATGCTGGCTTGAATTTTGCTTCTAGAAATCTTTTAGATTCGGCCGCCGGAGGCACTTTCATGGAAACCACCTTAGGAGAAGCTACTAAACTCCTAGATAATATTATGGTTAATTATTCTCAATGGCACACCGAAAGATCTACTAGTAAAAAAGTGCATGCTATCGAAGAAATTAGTGTTTTGAGTGGAAAGATGGATGAACTTATGAAATTGTTTGCTGCTAAGAGTGCTTCTTCTGATCCTAATGATATGCCTTTGTCCACTTTGATTGAGAATAACAATGAATTTTTGGATGTGAATTTTGTTGGTAGGATTAATTTTGGTAATAATGCTTGTAGAGGTAATTTTAATCCTAGGCCTTTTCCTAGTAATTCCTCTAATAATTATCGTAATTCCTACAACAACTCTTATGGAAAGATGCCTTCTGATGCAATGCTCAACCACATGATGCATGAATATGATGCATAAGGACAAAGATATGGTGCAACTCCTAGGAACAAGAAGAATCCACAAGCATCATGGCAATAACAAGATCACACACATGTATGAACACAAGCAAAAGGAAACAAGTCTAACATGGCCACAAGGGGTTATCTAGATTATTTAAACAAGCACCCAACAAGTTTTTAAGAGTTGTTTAACATGGCAAAGTGTTATGTAGATTATTTAAACAAGCACCCAACAAGTTTTAAGAGTTGTTTAACATGGCAAGGGGTGCATCTAGGACTAACAGCAACATGCTAGCATTTTAAATGGGCCGGAAAGAACTAACAACAATTTCCGGAAACTCCCATATTCATTTAAATGCATCTGGGACAGACTGAGAAACTCATCTTCTAAAGTTTTTAAGCATTCAAAGTAACAGCACCACATTAATCTAGACATTTTTCCACCCCAAATGCATATAAAGTTTGTTAAATTTGGAGTTTTAGATATTTAGTTATGATTTTTACAAGTTTAGCATATTTAAACACAAATTAAATCAAACATCATTTTAAATGTTTTTAAACATGGCAACAAACGGCATATTAATATTCTACATGAAAAACTAAGCAGTTTTCATATATAACTCATTTTCATCATATGCATATTTAAAAAGATATTAAATATGTAAAGTTAATGCAGAAAAAGAAAAAGAAAAAGAAAACAGAAAAGAAAAAGAAAAGAAAAAGGTCAAACTGACCCAGGCTGGGTCTAGCCAGAGCAGCTGACTGGTGGACCCTGGGGTATCCAACGTGGCATGGTGGGTGCGCGAGTGGGTGGAACAGCGCAGAGAGGATGACAGGTGGGGTCGCCCTGTCAGCGACTCAGAATTTGCAAAAAGGGGGGAAATCCACTGCCCCCGTTGTGGTTCAAACCTACGACCTCCTGGTTAACTGACGAAGAGACGAGCCACCAGGCTAGGCGAGCGCATCTGACACAGAAGGAGCATGGCTCCTCTTGAGGTGATCTGCAACTAGTGCAGGTCCTCATCTGCCTGGAACTGAGACGGCTCGTCGACGCCGGCGAGCGCAAAGGCGACTTGCGGAGTTGAGACACGTGAAACACATCATGCACATTTGCAAAGTTGGAGGGAAGCTCGAGTTGGTAGGCTAGATCACCTCTCTTGCCAATAATCTTGAAAGGGCCCACTTATCTTGGAGCAATCTTGCCCTTGATATCGAACCTCTGAGTGCCCTTCATGGGAGAAACACGGAGATAGACATGGTCTCCAATGTCGAAAGCCAAGTCACGATGCTTGCCGTCATAGTAGATCTTTTGACGCGATTGCGCGGCTTTGAGATTCTCACGTATGACTTTGCACATTTCTTCGGCTTCTGAGATCAAATCATTTACAAGGAGTTAACGTTCACCAGTCTCGGACCAGTTGAGAGGGGTACGACACTTTCTGTCATAGAGGATTTCAAAAGGAGCTTTGCCGGCACTTGCTTGGAAGCTGTTGTTGTAGGAGAATTCGGTAAACGGAAGGCAATCTTCCCATTTCATACCGAAGGAGATGACACAAGCTCTTAGCATATCTTCAAGGATCTGGTTCACTCTTTCGACTTGACCACTAGTCTAAAGGTGAAACGCAGTGCTGAAGTGAATCTTTGTGCCCATGGCTGACTGAAAGGAATCCTAGAACTTGGAAGTGAACAAGCTTCCACGGTCTGAGGAGATCACTTGAGGAATGCCATGCAAAGAAACAATTCTGGAGCTGTATAGCTCTGCCAGCTGAGCTGCGTTGATGGATTCTTTGACGGGAAGAAAATGAGCAACTTTAGTTAGCTTGTCAATCACCACAAAGATAGCATCATTTCCCTTCTTTGACTTGGGAAAACCGGTGACGAAATACATCTCAATGTGATCGAAATTCCACTTGGGAATAGGTAGAGGTTAAAGGAGTCCGGCTGGACGTTAATGCTCTGCCTTCACTCTTCTGCAGACATCACATTCATTCATGAATTGGGCAATCTCCCTTTTCATGCGAGTCCACCAATATGATTGCTTGAGGTCTTGGTACATCTTGGAGCTTCCTGGATGTATCAAGAGAAGTGAGTCATGTGCTTCGTTCATTATGAGCTTTCTGAGATCACCTTTGGGAATCACGATCCTGTCCTCAAAGAACAAGGTGTCTTTCTCATCAACGCGATAGCACTTGTACTTGGGAGTACCCTTAGCAATACCATGTTTCACTTTCTGCACCATAGCATCACTGAGTTGGGCCTCACGGATTTGATCTTCCAACGTAGGAGAAACTTGAAGGTTTGCAAGAAAGCCTTGCGGAACGTCTTGGAGGTTGAGCTTCCTGAATTATTCACAAAGTTCAGGTTGGAATAGTTTGAGAAGGAGACCGTTGTAATACGCCTTTCTGCTCAAGGCATTTGCAATGACATTGGCCTTTCCAGGAGTATACTATATGCTTGGATCGTACTCTTGAATCATCTCAACCCAACGAGTCTCGCGAAGGTTAAGGTTTGGCTGAGTGAAGATGTACTTCAAGCTCATGTGATTTGTGAAGATGTCCACTTTTCTGCGCAACAGAAGGTGTCTCCACGTGATCAAGCCATGCACAACTGCTGCTAGCTCAAGATCATGTGTGGGGTAATTCTTCTCATTTGGTTTCAGCTGATGAGAAGTGTATGCCACAATCTTCTTGTCTTGCATGAGAACACCACCAAGACCTTGCAATGAAGCATCACAAAAGACTTCATAAGGCTTGGACTCATCCGGAGGAGTAAGAACCGAAGCAGAAATGAGCTTCTCTTTGAGTTTTTTGAATGCCACATCACAATCAGGAGTCCACGAGTACTTGACATTCTTCTGGAGCAAGTTGGAAAGAGGCTTGGCAATCTTGGAGAAGCTCTCAACGAACCTTCTGCAATAGCTAGCGAGACCAAGGAAGCTTCGGAGTTGCTTGACACTCTACGGAGGTTCCCAGTTGACAATAGCTTCAACCTTCTCGGGGTTCACAGAAATGCCCTCGGCAGAGATAATATGGCCAAGATAGAGGACTTTATCCAGCCAGAATTCACATTTGGGGAACTTTGCATAGAACTTGTTTTCACGGAGCCTGTCAAGGACCAAACGAAGGTGCTTGGCATGGTCTTCTTCATTCTTGGAGAATACCAAGATATCATCCAGATAGACGAGAACAAATTCATTGGTGTAGGGGTTGAATATGAAGTGCATCATCCGAGAGAAACTGGGTAGAGCATTTGCAAGGCCGAAAGTCATGACCGTGTATTCATAGGAGCCAAAACTCGTTCTGAATGCGGTCTTAGAAATATCCTCTTCACATATACGAATCTGATGGTGACCCATCCGGAGATCGAGCTTCGAGAACACCTTTGCTCCTTTGAGCTGCTCGAAAAATTCATTGATATTGGGGAGCGGGTACTTATTCTTTATTGTCATCTTGTTCAATGGCCGGTAATCAACGCAAAGGCATTTCGTGCCATCCTCTTCTTGACAAATAGAACACCACAGCCCCAAGGAGAAGTACTAGGCCTGATTAGACCCATACGTTCTTGCTCATCGAGTTGTTTCTTCGGCTCCTTATTGGATATCTATCACTTCGGGACTAATTTTAATGTGTTGCTTTTGATAAGCTCAAACAAATATATGTGAAGATCATGAGCACAATTTTTCTTTCTTTCTCTCAAAATAATATAAGTGAAGCAAGAGAGAATTTCTCAAAAAAATACTAACTCTCAAATAAATCTAAGTGAAGCAAGAGAGTATTTCTTCAAAAAATACTAAGCACACCGTTCCAAAAAATATATAATTGAAGCACTAGAGCAAGTCCTAGCTCATAAACAATTTAAGTGAAGCATAGAGAGCTATTCTAGCAAGTCATGGCATAATTTTGGCTCTCTCAAATAGGTGTGTACATCAAGGATTGATGACTTAAAAAGCAAACAAAACAAGCAAGGACTCATATCATACAAGACGCTCCAAGCAAAACACATATCATGTGACGAATAAAAATATAGTTTCGAGTGAAATATCGATAGTTGTTGGAAGAAAGCGGGGATGCCACTCGGGGGGGCATCCCCTTAGTTGGTTGCTCATTTTTGGATTAATAGCTTGGGATGTCGGGGCATCCCCAAGCTTAGGCTCTTACATCCTTCCTTCATCCATTGTAAGATAACCCAAAACTCGAAAACTTCAATGACACAAAACTTCAACAAAACTTTCGTGAGATCCGTTAGTAAAAGAAAGCAAACCACTAGTATAAGTGTTGGGGAACGTAGTATTTCAAACAAAATCCTAGATCACGCAAGCTCTATCTAGGAGAAGCATAGCAATGAGCGGGAGAGTGTTGCTACTTCTCGAGCTTGCGTTGTATTCCCTCGAAGAGAAAAGGGAGATGCAGCATAGCAGTGTAAGTATTTCCCTCAGTTTTTGAGAACCAATGTATCAATCCAGTAGGAGACCACGCGCGAGTCCCTCGCACCTGCACAAACAAATAAGAACTTCGCAGCCAACGCGATAAGGGGTCGTCAATCCCTTTACGGTCACTTACGAAAGTGAGATCTGACAGAGATGATAGTTTATATTTTTGGTATTTTTTATTACAAGAACATAAAGTAAAAGCGGAAAAGTAAAGTAGATTGTAGATTGATATGTTGAGAATAGATCCGGGGGCCATAGTGTTCTCTAGTGGCTTCTCTCATGATAGCGATATTCTACGGTGGGTAAAAAAATTAATGTCGAGCAATTGATAGAAAAGCGAATAATTATGAGACTATCTAGGCATGATCATTATATATAGGCATCACGTCCGAGACAAATAGACCGAAACAATTCTGTATCTACTACTATTACTCCACACATCGACCGCTATCCAGCATGCATCTAGTGTATTAAGCTCATGAGAACGGAGTAACGCTTTAAGCAAGATGACATGATGTAAAGGGATAGACTCAAACTTAGTGATATAAACCCCATCTTTTTATCCTCGATGGCAACAATATAATACGTGCCTTGCTGCCCCTACTATCACTGGGAAAGCACACCACAAGATTGAACCCAAAGCCAAGCACTTCTCCCATTGCAAGAACTATAGATCTAGTAGGCCAAACCAAACCAATAATTCGAATAGACTTGCAATTATATTATAATCATACATAAAAAGTTCACAGAAGAACCAAATATTTCTCATAGATAATCTTGATCATAAACCCACAATTCATTGGATCTCGACAAACACACAGCAAAAAGAGATTACATTGAATAGATCTCCTCGAAGACCGAGGAGAACTTTGTATTAAGATCCAAAGAGAGAGAATAAGCCATCTAGATAGTAGTTATGGACCCGAATGTGTGTGTAAACTACTCACAACTCATGGTGAGGCGATGATGATGATGTAGAAGAACTTCGTGGAAGATCCCCCCCTCCGGCGGAGCTCCGAAACAGGCCCCAAGATGGGATCTCACGGGAACAGAAGGTTACGGTGGTGGAACTAGGGTTTTCTCTATTGTTCTCATGGTTTCGGGGTACGTATGTGTATATAGGAGGAAGGAGGGCACCGGGGGCCGAACATGGGGCCCACGAGGCAGGGGCGTGCCCTAGAGGGGGGCGCCCCCCACCCTCGTGGGCACCACGTATGCCCTACTCCATGGTTCTCAAGTCTCCCATGCGTGATTTTCTCCAAAAATATCTTTCCCGAAGGTTTCATTCCGTTTGGACTCCGTTTGATATTCCTTTTCTATAAAACCCTGAAACAGGCAAAAAAACAGCAATCTGGACCGGGCCTTTGGGTTAGTAGGTTAGTCCCAAAAATAATATAAAAGTGTATAACAAAGCCCATTAAACATCCAAAACTTCATAAATAATAGCATAGAACAATCAAAAATTATAGATACGTTGGAGACGTATCAAGTGTTTCCATGTACCCTCGTAGACCAGAAGCGGAAGCGTTTACTAACGCAGTTGATGTAGTCGAACGTCTTCGCAATCCAACCGATCAAGCACCGAATGCACGGCACCTCCGCGATCTGCACACGTTCAGCTCGGTGACGTCCCTCGAACTCTTGATCCAGTTGAGGCCGCGGGAGAGTTTTGTTCAGGAACGTAGTATTTTAAAATTTTCCTACGATCACGCAATATCTATCTACTAGATGCATAGCAACGAGAGGGGAGAGTGTGTCTACGTACCCTCGTAGACCGGGAGCGGAAGCGTCAAGTGACGCGGTTGATGTAGTCGAACTTCTTCGCGATCCAACCAATCAAGCACCGAACGTACGGCACCTCCGCATTCAGACACGTTCAGCTTGATGACGTCCCACGAGCTCTTGATCCAGTTGAGCTTCACGGGAGAGTTTCGTCAGCACGACAGCGTGGTGACGGATATGATGTATCTACCGGCGCAGGGCTTCGCCTAAGCACTGCAACGGTATGATCGAGGTGTGTTTCTGTGGAGGGGGCACCGCACACGGCTAAAACAATTCAACTTGTGTGTCTTTGGGTGCCCCCCCGCCCCCGTATATAAAGGAGCAAGGGGGGAGGCCGGCCGGCCCTCTATGGTGCGGCTAGAGAGGCAATCCTACTAGGAATAGGATTGCAATCCTATTCCTAGTAGGAGTCCACCAAGAAGGAGAGGGGGAAGGAAGGAGAGGGAGAGGGAGAGGGAAAGAGGGGCCGCGCCCCCCTCCCCTAGTCCTATTCGGACTGCCCCTAGGGAGGGGGCACGCCACCTCCTGGCTGCTGCCCTCTCTCTCCACTATGGCCCACCAGGGCCCATCATTCCCCCGGGGGGTTCCGGTAACCCCCCGACACTCCGGTAAATTCCGAAACTTTCCAGAACATTTCCGGTGTCCGAATATAGTCGTCCAATATATCAATCTTTACGTCTCGTACATTCCGAGACTCCTCGTCATGTCCGTGATCTCATCCGGGACTCCGAACTACCTTCGGTACATCAAAACTCATAAACTCATAATACCGATCGTCATCAAACGTTAAGCGTGCGGACCCTACGGGTTCGAGAACTATGTAGACATGACCGAGACTCATCTCCGGTCAATAACCAATAGCGGAACCTGGATGCTCATATTGGCTCCTACATATTCTACGAAGATCTTTATCGGTCAAACCGCATAACAACATACGTTGTTCCTTTTGTCATCGGTATGTTACTTGCCCGAGATTCGATCGTCGGTATCTCTATACCTAGTTCAATCTCGTTACTGGCAAGTCTCTTTACTCGTTCCGTAATACATCATCTCGTGACTAACTCATTAGTCCTTTTGCTTGCAAGTCTTATTATGATGTGTGTTACCGAGAGGGCCCAGAGATACCTCTCCGACACTCGGAGTGACAAATCCTAGTCTTGATCTATGCCAACACCACGAATACTTTCGGAGACACCTGTAGAGCATCTTTATGATCACCCAGTTACATTGTGACGTTTGATAGCACACAAGGTGTTCCTACGGTATTCGGGAGTTGCATAATCTCATAGTCGTAGGAACATGTATAAGTCATGAAGAAAGCAATAGCAGTAAAACTAAACGATCATAGTGCTATGCTAACGGATGGGTCTAGTCCATCACATCATTCTCCTAATGATGTGATCCCGTTGATCAAATGACAACTCATGTCTATGGTTAGGAAACATAGCCAACTTTGATCAATGAGCTAGTTTAGTAGAGGCATACTAGGGACATACTATTTTGTCTATGTATTCACACATGTATCAAGTTTCCGGTTAATACAATTCTAGCATGAATAAAAGACATTTATCATGATATAAGGAAATACAAATAACATCTTTATTATTGCCTCTAGGGCATATTTCCTTCTGTCTCCCACTTGAACTAGAGTCAATAATCTAGATTACAAAGTGATGATCCTCACACCCATGGAGTCCTGGTGCTGATCTTGTTTTGCACGTGGAAGAGGCTTAGTCAACGGGTCTGCAACATTCAGATCCGTATGTATCTTGCAACTCTCTATGTCTCCCTCCTTGACTAGATCGTGGATGGAATTGAAGCGTCTTTTGATGTGCTTTGTTCTCTTGTGAAACCTGGATTCCTTCGCCAAGGCTATTGCTCCAGTGTTGTCACAAAAGATTTTCATTGGACCCGATGCACTAGGTATTACACCTAGATCGGATATGAACTCCTTCATCCAGACTCCTTCATTTGCTGCTTCCGATGCAGCTATGTATTCCGCTTCACACATAGATCCCGCCACGACGCTCTGCTTGGAACTGCACCAACTGACAGCTCCACCGTTCAATAAAAACACATATATAGTTTGTGACTTAGAGTCATCCGGATCAGTGTCAAAACTAGAATCGACGTAACTGTTTACGACGAGCTCTTTGTCACCTCCATATACGAGAAACATATCCTTTGTCCTTTTCAGGTATTTCAGGATGTTCTTGACCGTTGTCCAGTGATCCACTCCTGGATTACGTTGGTACCTCCCTGCTAGACTTATAGCAAGGCACACATCTGGTCTGGTACACAGCATTGCATACATGATAGATCCTATGGTTGAGGCATAGGGAATGACTTTCATTTTCTCTCTATCTTCTGCAGTGGTCGGGCATTGAGTCTTACTCAACTTCATACCTTGTAACACAGGCAAGAACCCTTTCTTTGACTGATCCATTTTGAACTTCTTCAAAACTTTATCAAGGTATGTGCTTTGTGAAAGTCCAATTAAGCGTCTTGATCTATCTCTATAGATATTGATGCCTAATATATAAGCAGCTTCACCGAGGTCTTTCATTGAAAAACTCTTATTCAAATATCCTTTTATGCTATCCAGAAATTCTATATCATTTCCAATCAACAATATGTCATCCACATATAATATTAGAAATGCTACAGAGCTCCCACTCGCTTTCTTGTAAATACAGGCTTCTCCAAAAGTCTGTATAAAACCATATGCTTTGATTACCTCATCAAAGCGTATATTCCAACTCCGAGATGCTTGCACCAGTCCATAGATGGATCGTTGGAGCTTGCATACTTTGTTAGCACCTTTTGGATCGACAAAACCTTCTGGTTGCATCATATACAACTCTTCTTTGAGATATCCATTTACGAATGCAGTTTTGACATCCATTTGCCAGATTTCATAATCATAAAATGCGGCAATTGCTAACATGATTCGGACAGACTTAAGCATCGCTACAGGTGAGAAAGTCTCATCATAGTCAACTCCTTGAACTTGTCGAAACCCTTTCGCGACAAGTCGAGCTTTGTAAACAGTAACATTACCGTCTGTGTCGGTCTTCCTCTTGAAGATCCATTTATTTTCGATGGCTTGCCGATCATCGGGCAAGTCAACCAAAGTCCACACTTTGTTCTCATACATGGATCCCATCTCAGATTTCATGGCCTCAAGCCATTTTGTGGAATCTGGGCTCATCATCGCTTCCTCATAGTTCGTAGGTTCATCATGGTCTAGTAACATGACTTCCAGAACTGGGTTGCCGTACCACTCTGGTGAGGAACGTACTCTGGTTGATCTACGATGTTCAGCAGAAACTTGATCTAAAGTTTCATGATCATCATCATTAGCTTCCTCACTGATTGGTGTAGGAATCACTGGAACAATTTTCTGTGATGTACTACTTTCCAATTCAGGAGAAGGTACAATTACCTCATCAAGTTCTACTTTCCTCCCACTCACTTCTTTCGAGAGAAACTCCTTCTCTAGAAAGGATCCATTCTTAGCAACGAATATCTTGCCTTCGGATCTGTGATAGAAGGTGTACCCAACAGTCTCTTTTGGGTATACTATGAAGACACATTTCTCCGATTTGGGTTCGAGCTTATCAGGTTGAAGCTTTTTCACATAAGCATCCCAGCCCCAAACTTTAAGAAACGACAACTTTGGTTTCTTGCCAAACCATAGTTCATAAGGTGTCGTCTCAACGGATTTAGATGGTGCCCTATTTAACGTGAATGCAGCTGTCTCTAAAGCATAACCCCAAAACGATAGTGGTAAATCGGTAAGAGACATCATAGATCGCACCATATCCAATAAAGTACGGTTACGACGTTCGGACACACAATTACGCTGTGGTGTTCCGGGTGGCGTGAGTTGTGAAACTATTCCACATTGTTTCAAATGAAGACCAAACTCATAACTCAAATATTCTCCTCCACGATCAGATCGTAGAAACTTTATTTTCTTGTTATGATGATTCTCTACTTCACTCTGAAATTCTTTAAACTTTTCAAATGTTTCAGAATTGTGTTTCATTAAGTAGATATACCCATATCTGCTTAAATCATCAGTGAAGGTCAGAAAATAACGATACCCGCCGCGAGCTTCAACACTCATTGGCCCACATACATCAGTATGTATGATTTCCAACAAATCTGTTGCTCGCTCCATAGTTCCGGAGAACGGAGTTTTAGTCATCTTGCCCATGAGGCATGGTTCGCAAGCACCAAGTGATTCATAATCAAGTGATTCCAAAAGTCCATCACTATGGAGTTTCTTCATGCGCTTTACACCAATATGACCTAAACGGCAGTGCCACAAATAAGTTGCACTATCATTATTAACCTTGCATCTTTTGGTTTCAATATTATGAATATGTGTATCACTACAATCGAGATCCAATAAGAATAGACCACTCTTCAAGGGTGCATGACCATAAAAGATATTATTCATAAAAATAGAACAACCATTATTCTCTGATTTAAATGAATAACCGTCTCGCAACAAACAAGATCCAGATATAATGCTCATGCCCAACGCTGGCACCAAATAACAATTATTTAGGTCTAAAACTAATCCCGAAGGTAGATGTAGAGGTAGCGTGCCGACGGCGATCACATCGACTTTGGAACCATTTCCCACGCGCATCGTCACCTCGTCCTTAGCCAATCTTCGTTTAATCCGTAGTCCCTGTTTCGAGTTACAAATATTAGCAACCGAACCGGTATCAAATACCCAGGTACTACTACGAGCATTAGTAAGGTACACATCAATAACATGTATATCACATATACCTTTGTTCACCTTGCCATCCTTCTTATCCGCCAAATACTTGGGGCAGTTCCGCTTCCAGTGTCCAGTCCCTTTGCAGTAGAAGCACACAGTTTCAGGCTTGGCTCTAGACTTGGGTTTCTTCGTGGGAGTAGCAACTGTCTTGCTATTCTTCTTGAAGTTCCCCTTCTTTCCCTTGCTCTTTTTCTTGAAACTAGTGGTCTTGTTAACCATCAACACTTGATGCTCCTTTTTGATTTCTACCTCCGCAGCCTTGAGCATAGCGAAGAGCTCAGGAATTGTCTTTTGCATCCTTTGCATATTATAGTTCATCACGAAGCCTTTATAGCTTGGTGGCAGTGATTGAAGAACTCTATCAATAACACTATCCTCGTCAACTTTGCAACCAAGTTGAGTCATATGATTGTAGTACCCAGACATTCTGAGCAAGTGTTCACTGATAGAACTATTCTCCTCCATCTTGCAGCTGTAGAACTTATTGGAAATCTCATATTTCTCAATCCGGGCATTTGCTTTAAATATTAACTTCAACTCTTGGAACATCTCATATGGTCCATGACGTTCAAAACATCGTTGAAGTCCCGGTTCTAAGCCGTAAAGCATGGCACACTGAACTATCGTGTAGTCATCAGACCGCGTCTGCCAGACGTTCAAAGCGTCTACATTAGCGGGAGGGGGCTTGTCACCTAGCGGTGCTTCAAGGACATAATTCTTCTGTGCAGCAATGAGGATAATCCTCAAGTTACGGACCCAGTCCGTGTAATTTCTACCATCATCTTTCAACTTAGCTTTCTCTAGGAATGCACTAAAATTCAAAGGAACGGTAGCACGGGCCATTGATCTACAACAACATAGATATGCAAAAACTATCAGGACTAAATCCATGATAAATTAAAGTTAAATTTAATCATATTACTTAAAGAACTCCCACTTAGATAGACATCCCTCCGGTTATCTAAATGATCACGTGATCCAAATCAACTAAACCATGTCCGATCATCACGTGAGATGGAGTAGTTTCAATGGTGAACATCTTATGTTGACCATATCTACTATATGATTCACGCTCGACCTTTCGGTCTCCAGTGTTCCGAGGCCATATCTGCATATGCTAGGCTCGTCAAGTTTAACCCGAGTATTATGCGTGTGCAAACCTGGCTTACACCCGTTGTATTTGAACGTAGAGCTTATCACACCCGATCATCACGTGGTGTCTCGGCACGACGAACTTTCGCAACGGTGCATACTCAGGGAGAACACTTATACCTTGAAATTTAGTAAGGGATCATCTTATAATGCTACCGTCGTTCTAAGCAAAATAAGAAGCATAATAAGATAAACATCACATGCAATCAAAATATGTGACATGATATGGCCATCATCATCTTGTGCTTTTGATCTCCATCTCCAAAGCACCGTCATGATCACCTTCGTCACCGGCGCGACACCTTGATCTCCATCGTAGCATCGTTGTCGTCTCGCCGACTATTGCTTCTACGACTATCGCTACCGCTTAGTGATAAAGTAAAGCAATTACATGGCGATTGCATTTCATACAATAAAGCGACAACCATATGGCTCCTACCAGTTAACGATAACATTACAAAACATGATCATCTCATACAAAACCGTATATCTCATCATGTCTTGACCATATCACATCACGACATGCCCTGCAAAAACAAGTTAGACGTCCTCTACTTTGTTGTTGCAAGTTTTACGTGGCTGCTACGGGCTTAGCAAGAACCGTTCTTACCTACGCATACAAAACCACAACGATGTTTCGTCAAGTATGTGATGTTTTAGCCTTCACAAGGACCGGGCGTAGCCACACTTGATTCAGCTAAAGTGAAAGAGACAGACACCCGCTAGTCACCTTTAAGCAACGAGTGCTCATAACGGTGAAACCAGTCTCGCGTAAGCGTACGCGTAATGTCGGTCCGGGCCGCTTTATCTCACAATACCGCCGAAGCAAAGTATGACATGCTGGTAAACAGTATGACTAGTATCGCCCACAACTCATTGTGTTCTACTAGTGCATATCATCTACGCATAGACCTGGCTCAAGATGCCACTGTTGGGGAACGTAGTATTTTAAAATTTTCCTACGATCATGCAAGATCTATCTACTAGATGCATAGCAACGAGAGGGGAGAGTGTGTCTACGTACCCTCGTAGACCGGGAGCGGAAGCGTCAAGTGACGCAGTTTATGTAGTCGAACTTCTTCGTGATCCAACCGATCAAGCACCGAACGTACGGCACCTCCGCGTTCAGCACACGTTCAGCTTGATGACGTCCCACGAGCTCTTGATCCAGTTGACCTTCACGGGAGAGTTTCGTCAGCACGAAGGCGTGGTGACGGATATGATGTATCTACCGGCGCAGGGCTTCGCCTAAGCACTTCAACGGTATGACCGAGGTGTGTTTCTGTGGAGGGGGGCACCGCACACGGCTAAAACAATTCAACTTGTGTGTCTTTGGGTGCCCCCCTGCCCCCATATATAAAGGAGCAAGGGGGAGGCCGTCCGGCCCTCTATGGTGCGGCTAGAGAGGCAATCCTACTAGGAATAGGATTGCAATCCTATTCCTAGTAGGAGTCCACCAAGAAGGAGAGGGGGAAGGAAGGAGAGGGAGAGGGAGAGGGAAAGAGGGGCCGCGCCCCGCTCCCCTAGTCCTATTCGGACTGCCCCTAGTGAGGGGGCGCGCCACCTCCTAGCTGCTGCCCTCTCTCTCCCCTATGGCCCACCAGGGCCCATCATTTCCCCGGCAGGTTCCGGTAACCCCCCCCCCCCCCCCCCCC
>LR738711.1:667040988-667135885 GCA_902687465.1 Secale cereale
CCCCCCCCCCCCGGCACTCCGATAAATTCTGAAACTTTCCAGAACACTTCCGGTGTCCGAATATAGTCGTCCAATATATCAATCTTTACGTCTCGGACATTCCGAGACTCCTCGTCACGTCTGTGATCACATCCGGGACTCCGAACTACCTTCGGTACATCAGAACACATAAACTCATAATACCGATCGTCAACGAACGTTAAGCGTACGGACCCTACGGGTTCGAGAACTATGTAGACATGACCGAGACTCATCTCCGGTCAATAACCAATAGCGGAACCTGGATGCTCATATTGGCTCCTACATATTCTACGAAGATCTTTATCGGTCAAACCGCATAACAACTTACGTTGTTCCTTTTGTCATCGGTATGTTACTTGCCCGAGATTCGATCGTCGGTATCTCTATACCTAGTTCAATCTCGTTACTGGCAAGTCTCTTTACTTGTTCCGTAATACATCATCTCGTGACTAACTCATTAGTCCTTTTGCTTGCAAGGCTTATTATGATGTGTGTTACCGAGAGGGCCCAGAGATACCTCTCCGACACTCGGAGTGACAAATCCTAGTCTTGATCTATGCCAACACCACGAATACTTTCGGAGACACCTGTAGAGCATCTTTATGATCACCCAGTTACGTTGTGACGTTTGACAGCACACAAGGTGTTCCTACGGTATTCGGGAGTTGCATAATCTCATAGTCATAGGAACATGTATAAGTCATGAAGAAAGCAATAGCATTAAAACTAAACGATCATAGTGCTATGCTAACGGATGGGTCTAGTCCATCACATCATTCTCCTAATTATGTGATCCCGTTGATCAAATGACAACTCATGTCTATGGCTAGGACACATAACCATCTTTGATCAATGAGCTAGTTTAGTAGAGGCATACTAGGGACATACTATTTTGTCTATGTATTCACACATGTATCAAGTTTCCGGTTAATACAATTCTAGCATGAATAAAAGACATTTATCATGATATAAGGAAATACAAATAACATCTTTATTATTGCCTCTAGGGCATATTTCCTTCAAGTTTCGTCAGCACGATGGCGTGGTGACGGTGTTGATGAAGTTACTGACGCAGGGCTTCGCCTAAGCACTGTGTAGGATCGAAGTAGGTCTAGAGGGGGGGTGATTAGACTACTTGACAATATAAAAAATCTGCCTTTAGGTCATGCAATGTTTTTGGCAGTTTCACAAACAAGATCAGTTCAAGTAACACCCTACACATGCAATTCTAGAGTTTATGCAGCGGAAAGTAAATTGCACATGTAAAAGAGAGGTGGAGAAGATCAAACGCAGTTTGGTGACACGGAGATTTTTGTCGTGGTTCCGATAGGTGGTGCTATCGTACATCCACGTTGATGGAGACTTCAACCCACGGAGGGTAACGGCTGCGCGAGTCCACGGAGGGCTCCACCCACGAAGGGTCCACGAAGAAGCAACCTTGTCTATTCCATCACGGCCTACGCCCACAGAGGACTAGCCTTACTCGGGGTAGATCTTCACGAAGTAGGCGATCTCCTTGCCCTTACAAACATCTTGGTTCAACTCCACATCATCAAGACGGAGGCTCCCAAGCGACACCTAACCAATCTAGGAGGCACCACCCCCCAAAAGGTAATAGACGGTGTTGATGATGATGAACTCCTTGCTCTTGTGCTTCAAGTGATAAACTCCCCAACACTCAACTCTCCTCACTGATATGGCTGTGGTGGAAGAAAGATTTGAGTGGAAAGCAACTTGGGAAGGCTAGAGATCAAGTTTCATATGGTAGGAATGGAATGGCTTGATCTCAACACAAGGGTAGGTGGTTCACTTCTCAGAAAGTGTATGATAGAAGTGATGGTACTTTCTGATGGCTCTCCTCACGAATGAGGAGGGGGTGGAGGGGTATATATAGCCTCCACACAAAATCCAACCGTTACACACACATTTGACCAATCTCGGTGAGACCGAAGTTAAAACTCGGTCAGACCGAAAGTTCAAATATAGTGAACGTTGGGATTTTCGGTGGGACCGAAAATACCATCTCGGTGAGACCGAAGTGAGTCAAAGGTTAGGGTTTGCCATTTCGGTGAGACCGAAAGTATAAATTCGGATATTCCGAATTGATGTCAACTGATCACAGAAGGTTGGCAGCCCTTTTTCGGTGAGACCGAAACTCAGAATCGGTTTGACCGAGAAGCTAGGGTTTGGAGAAACAACTGAAGTGGTTCATCTCGGTGGGACTGAGTTGGAGAAATCGGTGTGACCGAGATTACTTATGGGTGTGTGTTAAGTAGTGAATAGTGCTGATAGTTGAGGGAGTTAGATCACCAAGCACTTGAGCAACAAGAACATTAACACAACCTCATCCCCTTTTAATAGTATTGGCTTTCCTATGGACTCAATGTGATCTTTGATCACTAAACCAAAAAAGGAGTCTTGAGCTTTTGCCAATGCTTGTCTTAGCATTTTGAGGGGTCCACTTCTTCAGACATTTCCATACCCATATCATCGAACTTTTCTGAAATGATTCTCAAGAGAATATTAGTTCAATGATATATATGTTGTTGTTAATTACCAAAACCACCCGGGGATTAGTTGCACTTTCAATCTCCCCCTTTTTGGTAATTGATGACAACATATAGATCAAAGCTTCGACAAGAGATATAATCAAAGAATAATATCGTCGCTTTGAGAAGTATGTGATAAGCAAGAGCTCCCCCTAAATTTGTGCATTATTTAAAATTTGCGTTTGAATGCAAATGCACAATCGATTAGGATAATGGGTTACTCTTCCATGTCACATACATCTTGGTGGAGCGCACAAAATGATAAGAATGAATAACATGCACTCAATCACCAAGACAAGAGTAAATAGCCATACAATAAGAAATAGCATATGATAAGCAATAAGCACTCATTAAGGCATAGTATGACTAAGCACTCATTAAGGTAGCATCAAACGT
The DNA here is from genome assembly GCA_902687465.1 of Secale cereale. Lineage (NCBI taxonomy): Eukaryota > Viridiplantae > Streptophyta > Magnoliopsida > Poales > Poaceae > Secale > Secale cereale. Next base: position 667,043,955 of record LR738711.1, read on the forward strand.
AGTAGCAAGCACACATAAAGTATCTGGAACCAAAAGAAACCAATGTATCACAGGGAAAACCGGCAAAAGAACGAAAAGACGAAAGAGCACTCTCTCTCTCGAAGCCCTATGATCTATAGCAATTTCTCCCCCTTTGGCAACAAGTTACCAAAAAGTTCGAAAAGCTATAGAGCTAAGCGTCACTGCGGGCTCGGCTGGCTGCTCCCGTCTGGGTCGATGTCGGTGTAGAGATAGCTGCGTCGGCGAAGACTTCTGCTGATGTCTGCGCTGGAGGAGTGGATGCTGGAGCTGGAGCTGTGGCTGGAGCTGAAGTAACTGGGATAGCTGCAGACCTGGATCCTCTGGGAACCGGAGCATTCTGGCGATGAGAGTCCTGGACTATATCATCCTGCATAAGCTCTGCTCTCTCCTGCCTAGTCTCCTCCATGTCTGCCTCAAGCTTGTTGACAGACACCTGAATCTCAGTCAGCTTCACGTCTAGAGCGTGGATCTTGTCCTCGACAATCCTCTCAAGGCTCTCCTGAGATTGCTCAATGCTGGCCAGGCGTTGTTCAATTCTCTGGGTTGCTTCAAGGATTTGCTCTCCAAAGCTCTTTGGCTTAGCTGCTGCTGCTGCTGCCTCTCTATCAGCTTTGGCTTTCTTTGCAGCTTCGATCTTGGCTTGCCCTTCAACTGAGGTGGGATCCTCTTCATCCATCACAACTACGTTGTCCTCATGCTCTGGCTGCAGTGGCAAGTGCTTCCTATCCAACATGAATTTGCCCGTGCCAAACTTGGCGTTGATGAGCATCTGTATCTGCGGAGCAAACCCACATGACCTCTTTTGGTCAGCTGCAGTCCTCTTAATGGTCTCAACCATCAAGTCCATCACCTTAAAAGGTGCCTTCTCATCGAGAATGTGCAGCATGTTGATAGAATAGCCTCGTATCATCCGGTGGTCACCTGACTTAGGCATCAAAGTATGCCTCAGAATAGTGTTGGTGGTGGTCAGACCTGCCTGGAGATAATACAATGAGCCGAGCTTCCATCCTTCCAAATCAGCAGCTGGGATCTCCTTGTACATATTCTTCATAGAATCATGACTCTTCTTAGGAATCCCATAGACATCAATGTCGTCCTCTCTCTGCACTGGAGCATTCAGAATTTCTGCCCATTCTGCAACAGTTGAAGAAAACCGTTGACCTTCAGTCATCCAGGTGATCTTGCCATCGGGGTAGAAATGGGCTGTGGCATAGAACTGCATGATCATCTCGTCATTCCAGGCTGTTAGTTCTTGACCCACAAAATCAGCAACTCCACATGCAGTAAAGCTCTCATGCACATGGGGAAAGAAGTCCCGATGCTCTCTGCTGTCAATGTACTTCCAGTCAACATACCTGGTGTCAGCAACAATGGGCTTCTTATCCATTAGCACGGTCTCATAGAAATCCTGCTGCTCTCTGGTGTGGAATCTGGGGTCCACAGCAGTCCTTCTTCTTACGGCATATGGATCAGACTGTCTCCATAGCCTGAGACCTTTGTCCTTTCTTGCCTTCATATCCTCAGCTTGAGGATGAGCATCATTGTGGAGTGGCAACTTGGGACGGAGCTTGAGCAACACATGCTCTTCATCTGACTCAGAAGGTGGCATCTCACCTTTGTTCTTCTCAGAAGCTGGAATGCTTCTGGTTGTCCTCTTGGGCTTGGCTGGAGCTGCCTTAGCTGGAGCAGGCTTCTTGGGCTTGGAGGAGGCTTGAGCCCGAATAGCATCACCCATGAACTTAGCTTTCTGAGGAGGAGGCTGGGGTGCATCTTCTTCTTCTTCTTCAGCAGCATCAACTTGAGGTTCAGCATAAACAACTCTCTTCCTCTTGGAAGTCTTCTTCACCTTACTTGGAGCAGGCTCTTCCAAGTTGAGCTTCTTGGCAACTGCAGACTGCTTCACTTTGCCCGTGCCTTTCTTTGGCTGCTGCCCTTGGAGCTCTTTGGCAACCACTTGCCTCTTTGGCTTGGAGGTAACTTCCTCAGCAACAAAGTCGGAATCCTCAGAATCAGAAGTTCTCTTCTTCCTGGTTCTCGTAGCAGCAGGAGGTTGACCACTAGGGGTGCTCCTCTCACCATCATCACTAGAGCTGCTAGCCTCAGGACTTGTACCTGCCTCTGGAATCTCAGCAAACGGTGACTCAGACCTGTTCTGGCTGTCACTGACATCTGACATGGCTGAAAAAACCTGTGAATAGATAAGGTATAGGCAGAGTAGAAGAGTTATCACAACTGCAGAAGTTTTTGCAAAAAAATGAGTTAAAAACTTAGTTTTGAGTTTTCACAGAATGTATTTCGGTCAAACCGATTTCAAGTTTCGGTGTAACCGAAGTGTTCAACAGAACCTACACACCACTTTCGGTCAGACCGAAATGGGTTTCGGTCCTACCGAAAACTTAGGGTTTCACAGAAACTTCAATTCGGACATTCCGATTTTCACAACTCGGTCAGACCGAGCTATGTAGTGCAATGGTCAGAGACCAAATCGGTCAGTCCGAGTTTCAGGAATCGGCTTCACCGAGATGCATTCCGTGGAAACCTAAACCTAAGAATTTTCCTCGAGACTAAACGATCTGAACAATGTATTGGGAACATATCAAACGTGGATTGAATCAGGGCAGTCCTATCATGCAAGAATCAGAAGTGGAGCATGAATAGGGATCGGGACACACCCTAACTTGGTGGTGTCCCTCTACGGCGGCAACGGAGGAGAAGATTACCGTTGACGGCGGCGGAGACCTGCGGCAAGGGCACACAGGCGACGAAGGCGACGATCCTTAGATCAGGGCGGCGGCAGCAGGGGTCTTGGAGGGCGAACGATTTGAAAGGAATAGATCGCGCGCAGCCCTCAGTATATATAACCCCGTACTGTCGGTGGGACCGAGTTGAAAAACTCGGTGTCACCGAGATGTATTTCTGCTGTGCAGTTACACATATCGGTCAGACCGAGATTTTGAACTCGGTTTCACCGAGATGAAACCTAGATCAATCTAAGTGTTTCGGTTGGACCGAGATTGAGAAGCCGGTCAGACCGAAATAGACTTAGAAGGTTTTGGAAGTCAGCCTTAGACGAATCGGTGGTTCCGAGTGCTCCTCACTCGGACTGTCCGAAAAAGACTTGTTCAAAGTTGTGATATAAGCATGAATAGAATTTTGAGACAAGATAGCATAGATAGCTAGGGAAAGTGCTTAGGCATTCTTGTCCATCCATTTGGCCAGAAAAAGAAACCAAAACAATCAAAACAACAAATGGATGTCCTTCAATGGATAAAATCATGCATCCAACATGCTCACACAATAAGATAGCAACTGAAATATGTGTCAAACATGCACAACCAAAACTCTAGCTACTAGCACACAATTTGTCGATGACTAGGTCATCTATATATGAGTATATTGACTTAGGAGTCAAATGAGAACATTTGATCATAGGTCATACTCATCGTTTAAGCACAAGTGGGGTTACCACTTTTACATAAAGCATTTATGTGTTCACATCATTTGGAGATGCTTTTAGCTCAATTTTTAGAGCAAAGCTCCCCCTAGATGTGAGAACCCCTTTTAAAGGGTCAAACTAACCTTGGGTTGTCGTAGAAGACTTCATGTAGATGTTGAAGATGTGGATGCTCAATGTTGATGTAGACCATCAAGAGTTAGGAGCAATCCTTTGAATTAGGGCACTTTCAATACCTACATGGGTTAGTCCCACAAGGAACAAACAAGAATATCCATGGACATAGAGTGAAGTACACAAAAGATGATGTCCATGAAAGCAATGATTACCTTGTCCCTTGACTTACCAACAAGAGGGTTTGTGACTCCATGAACAAGTGCATGATGTGGAAGTTGATTGCACAAGTTCTTGCCAAAATGAATATGAGTGAAGTTTGTTGGCGGAGTCACCCTCAAGAACCTACTAGTTCTTCTTCTTTGGGATCCACATCATCTTGATGGGAATCCTTGGTGCTGTAGTTGAGCTTGACGAAGTAGAACTTGATGTGTCCTTGGGAACCCACTTGACCATGGCTTGAGGTGCTTCAATGAATGCATCAATCTCCTCTTGAAGCTTGTCCTTGGCCTTTAGCTTGTGGTCTTGTGGTGGAAGGTCATCTTGAGCTTGTTCCACATTGGAAGAAGTAGGATCATACTTCTCCTTTTGTGAAACAAACTGTGGAGTAGGGTATTGACCTTCTTCCCACTCAACACTTTCGCTCAAAACCAATCCCTTGATTCTTCCGGTGTCTTCCTTGTTTGCGAACAATCTCCTCAAAGTTCTTGCTTCCGGCAAGACTCTTGTAGACACCTTTCTCTATGATTTCCTTCAATAAGCTATTTTCTTGCTCAAGTGTAACTTGGCTTGAAACATTGTTAGTGGAATCAAGAGAACTACTAGAAGTAACAACATTTGATTTAACATTGTCATTGTTACTACTAGAGGAAGAATTTTTCTTATGTTTGTCATGCTTAGTCTTAATAGGTGGCAAGAAATTAGACAAGAGAAGTCGTTTGGCAAGATATGAAGAACTCTTCTTTCGAAGATCGTCATTGATTGCTTTTAGAAACTCATGTTCTTGCTCTAGAGTGAGCTTCTCGAAGCGTAGCTTCTCATGAGATCTTAGGAGCTCTCTATGATCTTCTTGAGTTGTTTCATGAGCTAACTTAAGAGTGTTTAGTTCTTTAGTTAGACGCTCAATCTCCTTCATAGCATTGTCATTCAACTCTTCTCGACTATAAAGACTACTAGCATTTTCATCATTACTAAGCTCACTAGATTTATCATGCAAGAGCTCATCTTCACCTAGCAAGTCATCCTCATCACTATCAAAGTCAATGAATTCAGGGTGTGTTACCTTGGGGCCTTTAGCCATGAAGCATCTTCCAATTCCCTCATTTGGTGAATCAAATAAGTCGTAGGAGTTGGAGTTGGAGGATACGAGTGCAAGTCCGGCAACACCTTCATCTTGACTGTAGTCGGAGTCGGAGTGATAGCTTCCATCGGATTGATTGTCGGAGTCGGAGCCGGAGACCCATTCACCTACATGAGCTTGATGTCTTCTTCTTGTGTAGCTCCTTGATGACTTGTCTTTCCTCTCCGAATCCTTGCTTCTCCAAGAGGGTCTTCGTTCATAACGATCATCTCTACTCCTTCTCTCTCTCCGAGGTGACTCATCTCTTGCTCTTCTTCTTGGAGATTCTTCTCTTCTCTTGTGGGGAGCCGTACACTCATTTGAGAAGTGTCCGGGTCTTCCACAATTGTAGCAGTTTCGATCACGACTAGAAGATCTCTTTTCATCATATGATCTAGACTTTGAGCTTCTTTCTTTTCCTCTATTCTTGTAGAACTTGTTGAAGTTCTTGACCATTAGGCTTATCTCTTCATTGGAAATTAGCTTGTCACTTGAGGTAGTAGGAGCATCACTTGTAGCTTTGTAAGCACCACTTGACTTGTTGTGAAGCTCTTCCTTATCCTTAAGTGTCATCTCATGAGCAACAATTCTTCCAATGACTTCAGTTGGCTTGAGAGTCTTGTAATTTGGCATCATTTGGATCAAAGTGCACACGGTGTCATACTTTCCATCCAAAGCTCTGAGAATCTTCTTAATGATGAATCGGTCGGTCATTTCTTCGCTTCCTAAGCCAGCAATCTCATTTGTGATGAGAGCAAGCCTAGAGTACATTTCAGCGACTCCTTCACCATCCTTCATCTTGAACTTGTCAAGTTGACCTTGAAGAATATCTAGCTTTGATTCCTTCACAGATTCAGTACCCTCGTGCATTTCAACCAAAGTATCCCAAATCTCTTTAGCATTCTCAAGACGGCTGATTTTGTTGAACTCTTCGGGACACAAAGCATTGAAGAGAATGTCACAAGCTTGAGCATTGTTTTGCAACATCTTCAGTTCTTCGGGTGTAGCTTCGCGATCCGGAACTTTTCCTTCTTCAAAGAAGTCACCTTGCATTTTCATTTTATGCTTCCAACTAGCAAAATTTGTACCATCAAAATAAGGACCTCTACGATAATTACCCTCACTAGACGCCATACTCTCCTAGGTTGTGAAACCAAGCTTATGGAGTCCAATGCAATGGAAACCAAGGCAATGGAGACCAAAGCTCTGATACCACTTGTAGGATCGAAGTAGGTCTAGAGGGGGGGTGATTAGACTACTTGACAATATAAAAAATCTGCCTTTAGGTCATGCAATGTTTTTGGCAGTTTCACAAACAAGATCAGTTCAAGTAACACCCTACACATGCAATTCTAGAGTTTATGCAGCGGAAAGTAAATTGCACATGTAAAAGAGAGGTGGAGAAGATCAAACGCAGTTTGGTGACACGGAGATTTTTGTCGTGGTTCCGATAGGTGGTGCTATCGTACATCCACGTTGATGGAGACTTCAACCCACGGAGGGTAACGGCTGCGCGAGTCCACGGAGGGCTCCACCCACGAAGGGTCCACGAAGAAGCAACCTTGTCTATTCCATCACGGCCTACGCCCACAGAGGACTAGCCTTACTCGGGGTAGATCTTCACGAAGTAGGCGATCTCCTTGCCCTTACAAACATCTTGGTTCAACTCCACATCATCAAGACGGAGGCTCCCAAGCGACACCTAACCAATCTAGGAGGCACCACCCCCCAAAAGGTAATAGACGGTGTTGATGATGATGAACTCCTTGCTCTTGTGCTTCAAGTGATAAACTCCCCAACACTCAACTCTCCTCACTGATATGGATGTGGTGGAAGAAAGATTTGAGTGGAAAGCAACTTGGGAAGGCTAGAGATCAAGTTTCATATGGTAGGAATGGAATGGCTTGATCTCAACACAAGGGTAGGTGGTTCACTTCTCAGAAAGTGTATGGTAGAAGTGGTGGTACTTTCTGATGGCTCTCCTCACGAATGAGGAGGGGGTGGAGGGGTATATATAGCCTCCACACAAAATCCAACCGTTACACACACATTTGACCAATCTCGGTGAGACCAAAGTTAAAACTCGGTCAGACCGAAAGTTCAAATATAGTGAACGTTGGGATTTTCGGTGGGACCGAAAATACCATCTCGGTGAGACCGAAGTGAGTCAAAGGTTAGGGTTTGCCATTTCGGTGAGACCGAAAGTATAAACTCGGATATTCCGAATTGATGTCAACTGATCACAGAAGGTTGGCAGCCCTTTTTCGGTGAGACCGAAACTCAGAATCGGTTTGACCGAGAAGCTAGGGTTTGGAGAAACAACTGAAGTGGTTCATCTCGGTGGGACTGAGTTGGAGAAATCGGTGTGACCGAGATTACTTATGGGTGTGTGTTAAGTAGTGAGTAGTGCTGATAGTTGAGGGAGTTAGATCACCAAGCACTTGAGCAACAAGAACATTAACACAACCTCATCCCCTTTTAATAGTATTGGCTTTCCTATGGACTCAATGTGATCTTTGATCACTAAACCAAAAAGGAGTCTTGAGCTTTTGCCAATGCTTGTCTTAGCATTTTGAGGGGTCCACTTCTTCAGACATTTCCATACCCATATCATCGAACTTTTCTGAAATGATTCTCAAGAGAATATTAGTTCAATGATATATATGTTGTTGTTAATTACCAAAACCACCCGGGGATTAGTTGCACTTTCACACTGCGACAATATGACTGAGATGTGTAACAGTGGAGGGGGGCACCGCACACGGCTAATACAACTTGTGTGTTCTAGGGTGCCCCCGGCCCCCGTATATAAAAGAGCAAGGGGTGGCCGGTCGGCCCTTATAGGCGGGCCCCAAGAGGGGGAGTCCTACTAGGAATAGGAATCCTATTCCTAGTAGGAGTACACCAAGAGGGAGAGAGGGGAAAGGAAGGAGAGGGCGAGGGAGAAGGAAAGGCCCCCCGCCCTCCTAGTCCAATTCGGACCCAAGGGGGAGGGGGCACGCGGCCTGCCCTAGCCGCCCCTCTCTCTCCACTAAGGCCCATGTGGCCCATTAGTTCCCTCAGGGGGTTCCAGTAACCCTCCGGCACTTTTGTTTTATCCAAAACTTCTCTGGAACACTTCCGGTGTCCGAATATAGTCGTCCTATATATCAATCTTTATGTCTCGACCATTTCGAGACTCCTATTCGTGTCCATGATCTCATCGGGGACTCCGAACAACCTTCAGTACATCAAAACACATAAACTCATAATACCGATCGTCATCGAACGTTAAGCGTGCGGACCCTACGGGTTCGAGAACTATGTAGACATGACCGAGACTTATTTCTGGTCAATAAACAATAGCGGAACCTGGATGCTCATATTGGTTCCCGCATATTCTACGAAGATATTTATCGGTCAAACCGCACAACAACATACGTTGTTCCTTTTGTCATCGGTATGTTATTTGCCCGAGATTCGATCGTCGTTATCATCATACCTAGTTCAATCTCGTTACCGGCAAGTCTCTTTACTCATTCCGTAATACACCATCTCGTGACTAACTAATTAGTCGTTTGCTTGCAAGGCTTATTACGATGTGTATTACCGAGAGGGCCCAGAGATACCTCTTCGACACTCGGAGTGACAAATCCTATTCTCGATCTATGCCAGCACCACAAACACTTTTAGAAATATCTGTAGAGCATCTTTATAATCACCTAGTTACGTTGTGATGTTTGATAGCACACAAGGTGGTATTCCAGTATCTGGGAGTTGCATAATCTCATAGTCAGAGGAACATGTATAAGTCATGAAGAAAGCAATAGCAGTAAAACTAAACGATCATAGTGCTAAGCTAACGGATGGGTCTTGTCCATCACATCATTCCCATAATGATGTGGTCCAATTGATCAAATGACAACACATGTCTATGGTCAGGAAACGTAACCATCTTTGATTAACGAGCTAGTCTAGTAGAGGCATACTAGGGACACTCTGTTTTGTCTATGACTCTATGTATTCACACATGTATCAAGTTTCCGGTTAATACAATTCTATCATGAATAAAATACATTTATCATGATATACGAGGAAATATAAATAAAAACTTTATTATTACCTCTAGGGCATATTTCCTTCAGTCTCCCACTTACACTAGAGTCAACAATCTAGATTTCATAGTAATGATTCTAACACCCATGGAGTCTTGGTGCTGATCATGTTTTGCTCGTGGAAGAGGCTTAGTCAACGGGTCTGCAACATTCAGATCCGTATGTATCTTGAAAATTTCTATGTCTCCCTCCTTGACTTGATCGCGGATGGAGTTGAAGCGTCTCTTGATGTGTTTGGTTCTTTTGTGAAACCTGGATTCCTTCGCCAAGGCTATTGCTCCAGTGTTGTTACAAAAGATTTTCATTAGACCCATTGCACTAGGTATTACACCTAGATCGGATATGAAATCTTTCATCCAGACTCCTTCATTTGCTGCTTCCGAAGCAGCTATGTACTCTGCTTCACACATAGGTCCCGCCATGACGCTCTGCTTGGAACTGCACCAACTGAAAGCTCCACCGTTCAACAAAAATACATATCCAGTTTGTGACTTAGAGTCATTCGGATCAATGTCAAAGCTTGAATCGACATAACCGTTTACCACGAGCTCTTTGTCACCTCCATAAACGAGAAACATATCCTTTGTCCTTTTCAGGTACTTCAGGATGTTCTTGACCGCTGTCTAGTGATCCAATCATGGATTACTTTGGTACCTCCCTGCTAAACTTATAGCAAGGCACACATCAGGTCTGGTACACAGCATTGCATACATGATAGATCATATGGCTGAAGCATAGGGAATGACTTTCATTTTCTCTCTATCTTTTGAAGTGGCCAGGCATTGAGTCTTACTCAACTTCACACCTTGTAACACGGGTAAGAACCCTTTCCTTGATTGATCCATTTTGAACTTCTTCAAAACTTTATCAAGTTATGTGCTATGTGAAAGTCCAATTAAGCGTCTTGATCTATCTCTATAGATCTTGATGCCCAATATATAAGCAGCTTCACCGAGGCCTTTCATTTAAAAGTTCTTATTCAAGTATCCTTTCATGCCATCCAAAAATTCTACATCATTTCGAATCAACAATATGTCATCCACATATAATATCAGAAATGCTACAGAGCTCCCACTCACTTTCTTGTAAATACAGGCTTCTCCAAAAGTCTGTATAAAACCATATGCTTTGATCACCTCATCAAAGCGTATATTCCAACTCCGAGATGCTTGCACCAGTCCATAGATGGATCGCTGGAGCTTGCACACTTTTTTACCACCTTTAGGATCGACAAAACCTTCTGGTTGCATCATATACAATTCTTCTTTGAGATATCCATTAAAGAATGCAGTTTTCACATCCATTTGCCAGATTTCATAATCATAAAATGCGGAAATTGCTAACATGATTCGGACAGACTTAAGCATCGCTACGGGTGAGAAAGTCTCATCGTAGTCAACTCTTGAACTTGTCGAAAACCTTTCGCAAAAAGTTGAGCTTTGTAGACGATAACATTACCATCGGCGTCAGTCTTCGTCTTAAATATCCATTTATTTTCAATGGCTTGCCGATCATTGGGCAAGTCAACCAAACTCCACACTTTGCTCTCATACATGGATCCCATCACAGATTTCATGGCCTCAAGCCATTTTGCGGAATCTAGGCTCATCATCGCTTCCTCGTAGTACGTAGGTTCATCATGGTCTAGTAACATGACTTCCAGAACCGGGTTACCGTACCACTCTGGCGCAGAAAACACTCTGGTTGACCTATGAGGTTCAGTAGTAACTTGATCTGAAGTTTCATGATCATCATCATTAGCTTCCTCACTGATTGGCGTAGGAATCACTGGAACTAGTTTCTGTGATGAACTACTTTCCAATTCGGGAGAAGGTACAATTACCTCATCAAGTTCTACTTTCCTCCCACTCACTTCTTTCGAGAGGAACTCCTTCGCTAGAAAGGATCCATATTTAGCAACGAATATCTTGCATTCGGATCCTTTGGGTATCCTATGAAGACACATTTCTCCGACTTGGGTTTGGGCTTATCAAGTTGAAGCTTTTTCACATAAGCATCACAACCCCAAACTTTAAGAAACGACAACTTGGGTTTCTTGCCAAACCACAGTTCATAAGGTGTCGTCTCAACGGATTTAGATGGTGCCCTATTTAACGTGAATGCAGTTGTCTCTAAAGCATAACCCCAAAACGATAGTGGTAAATCGGTAAGAGACATCATAGATCGCACCATATCTAATAAAGTACGGTTACGACGTTCGGACACACCATTACGCCGTGGTGTTCTAGGTGGTGTGAGCTGTGAAACTATTCCACATTGTTTCAAATGAAGACCAAACTCATAACTCAAATATTCGCCTCCGCAATCAGATCGTAGAAACTTTATTTTCTTCTTACGATGATTCTCTACTTCACTCTGAAATTCTTTAAAATTTTCAAATGTTTTAGACTTGTGTTTCATCAAGTAGATATACCCATATCTGCTCAAATCACCTGTGAAGGTCAAAAAATAATGATACCCGCCGCGAGCCTCAACACTCATTGGTCCGCATACATCAGTATGTATGATTTCCAATAAGTCAGTTGCTCGTTCCATTGTTCCGGAGAACGGAGATTTAGTAATCTTGCCCATGAGGCATGGTTCGCAAGCACCAAGTGATTCATAATCAAGTGATTCCAAAAGTCCATCAGCATGGAGTTTCTTCATGCGCTTTACACCAATATGACCCAAACAGCAGTCCACAAATAAGTTGAACTATCATTATCAACTTTGCATGTTTTGGCTTCAATATTATGAATATGTGTATCACTACGATCGAGATCCAACAAAAATAGACCATTCATCAAGGGTGCATGACCATAAAAGATATTACTCATATAAATAGAACAACCATTATTCTCTGACTTCAATGAATAACTGTCTCACAACAAACAAGATCCAGATATAATGTTCATGCTCAACGCTGGCACCAAATAACAATTATTTAGGTCTAGAACTAATCCCGAAGGTAGATGTAGAGGTAGCGTGCCGACGGCGATAACATCGACTTAGGAACCATTTCCCACGCGCATCGTCACCTCGTCCTTATCTAATCTTCGTTTAATCCATAGCCCCTATTTCGAGTTACAAATATTAGCAACCGAACCAGTATCAAATACCCAGGTGCTACTACGAGCATTAGTAAGGTACACATCAATAACATGTATATCAAATATACCTTTGTTCACTTTGCCATCCTTCTTATCCGCCAAATACTTGGGGCAGTTCCGCTTCCAGTGGCCAGTCCCTTTGCAGTAGAAGCACTCATTTTCTAGCTTCGCTCCAGACTTGGGTTTCTTCGTGGCAGTAGCAACTGTTTTTCTATTCTTCTTGAAGTTCCCTTTCTTTCCCTTACCCTTTTTCTTGAAACTAGTGGTATTGTTAATCATCAACACTTGATGCTCCTTTTTCATTTGTACCTCCGCAGCTTTGAGCATAGCGAAGAGCTCAGGAATAGTCTTCTGCATCCCTTGCATATTATAGTTCATCATGAAGCCTTTATAGCTTGGTGGCAATGATTGAAGAACTCTATCAATAACACTATCTTCATCAACTTTGCAACCAAGTTGAGTCATGTGATTGTAGTACCCAGACATTCTGAGTAAGTGTTAACTGATAGAACTGTTCTCCTCCATCTTGCAGCTATAGAATTTATTGGAGACTTCATATCTCTCAATTCGGGCATTTGCTTGAAATATTAACTTCAACTCTTGGAACATCTCATATGCTCCATGATGTTCAAAACATATTTGAAGTCCCGATTCTAAGCCGTAAAGCATGGAATGTTGAATTATCGAGTAGACATCAGAACGAGCTTGCTAGATGTTCAAAACGTCCGGAGTTGCTCCTGCAGCAGGCCAGTCACCTAGCGGTGCTTCCAGGACATAATTCTTCTGTGAAGCAATGAGGATAATCCTCAAGTTATGGACCCAGTCCGTGTAGTTGCTACCATGATCTTTCAACTTAGCTTTCTCTAGGAACACATTAAAATTCAAGGGAACAGTAGCATGTGCCATTGATCTACAACAATATAGATATGCAAAAACTATCAAGACTAAGTTCATGATAAACTAAAGTTAAATTAATCATATTACTAAAGAACTCCCACTTAGATAGACATCTCTCTAGTCATCTAAATGATTACGTGACCCAAATCAACTAAACCATGTCCGATCATCACGTGAGATGGAGTAGTTTTCAATGGTGAACATCTTATGTTGATCATATCTACTATATGATTCATGCTCGACCTTTCGGTCTCCAGTGTTCCGAGGCCATGTATGTGCATGCTAGGCTCGTCAAGTTTAACCCGAGTATTCTGCATGTGCAAAACTGTCTTACACCCGTTGTATTTGAACGTAGAGCTTATCACACCTGATCATCACGTGGTGTCTCAGCACGACGAACTTTCGCAGCGGTGCATACTCAGGGAGAACACTTGTACCTTGAAATTTTGTGTAAGGGATCATCTTATAATGCTACCATCGTACTATGCAAAATAAGAAGCATAATAAGATAAACATCACATGCAATCAAAATATGTGACATGATATGGCCATCATCATCTTGTGCTTTTGATCTCCATCTCCAAAGCATAGTCTTGATCTCCATCATCACTGGCTTGACACATTGATCTCCATCATAGCGTTGTGGTTGTCTCGCCAACTATTGCTTCTACGACTATTGCTAACTCATAACGATAAAGTAAAGCAATTACATGGCGCTTGCATTTCATACAATAAAGATACAACCATAAGGATCCTGCCGGTTGCCAATAATTTAGAAAACATGATCATCTCATACACGAATGTATAAATCATCTTGTTTTGACCATATCATCATGTTTAGCAAAAGACTGGGAAGCGACCAGCCATGAAACAAAAAGCCTCATAAGCGAACATTGAGCATAAATATCACCGAATAATGCACCACAAGTAGGATATAATTTCATTGCATAATTATTGACTTTCGAGCTTGCATAGGGAATCACAAACTTTAACACTAATATTCTTACTAGAGCAAAATTACTCATCAACATAACTCACATATCACATCATCATGTCTCAAAACTATTACAAGGAATCAAGTTTATTTTGTCCAATGATCTTCATGAAAGTTTTTATTATATCCTTCTTGGATATCTATCACTTTGGGACTAATTTTCATGTGTTGCTTTTGATAAGCTCAAACAAATATAAGTGAAGATCATGAGCACATTTTTTCTTTCTTTCTTTCAAAATAATATAAGTGAAGCAAGAGAGGATTTCTTAAAAAAATACTAACTCTCAAGTAAATCTAAGTGAATCAAGAGAGAATTTCTTCAAAAAATACTAAGCACACCGTGCTCAAAAAGATACAAGTGAAGCACTAGAGCAAGTCCTAGCTCGTAAACAATTTAAGTGAAGCATAGAGAGCTATTCTAGAAAGTCATGTCATAATTTTGGCTCTCTCAAATAGGTGTGTATAGCAAGGATTGATGACTTAAAAAGCAAAACAAAACAAGCAAAGACTCATATCATACAAGACACTCCAAGCAAAACATATCATGTGATGAATAAAAACATAGTTTCAAGTGAAATACCGATAGTTGTTGGAAGAAAGCGGGGATGCCACTCGGGGGGGCATCCCAAGCTTAGTTGGTTGCTCATTTTTGGATTAATAGCTTGGGATGCCGGGGCATCCCCAAGCTTAGGCTCTTACATCCTTCCTTCATCCATCGTAAGATAACCCAAAACTTGAAAACTTCAATGACACAAAACTTGAACAAAACTTTCGTGAGATCCATTAGTAAAAGAAAGCAAACCACTACTATAAGTGTTGGGGAATGATACGTCTCCAACGTATCTACTTTTCCAAACACTTTTTCCCTTGTTATGGACTCTAACTTGCATGATTTAAATGGAACTAACACAAACTGACGTTGTTTTCAGCAGAACTGCCATGGTGTTGTTTTTGTGCAGAAATAAAAAGTTCTCGTAATCGCCAGAAAATCCACAGAGATTTATTTTGGAAAATATAAAAAATATCTGCAAGAAGATCCAGACCAGGGGGGCCACACCCCTGTCCACGAGGGTGGGGGGCTCCCCCCTAGGGCGCGCCCCATGCCTCGTGGGCCCCTGGTGCTCCACCGACGTATCCCCGGATCCTATGTATTCACTTTCGGGGAGAAAAAAATTAGGGAGAAAGAATTATCGCGTTTCACGAGACGGAGCCGCCGCCAAGCCCTAATGTCTCTCGGGAGGGCTGATTTGGAGTCCGTTCGAGGCTCCGGAGAGTGGAGATCATCGCCATCGTCATCATCAACCTTCCTCCATCACAAATTCCATGATGCTCACCGCCGTGCGTGAGTAATTCCATCATAGGCTTGCTGGACGGTTATGGGTTGGATGGGATCTATCATGTAATCGAGTTAGTTTTGTTAGGGTTTGATCCCCACTATGTTCTGAGGTTGATGTTGCTATGACTTTGTTATGCTTAATGCTTGTCACTAGGGCCCGAGTGCCATGATTTCAGATCTGAACCTATTATGTTTCCATGAATATATGTGTGTTCTTGATCCTATCTTGCAAGTCTATAGTCACCTACTATGTGTTATGATCCGGCAACCCCGAAGTGACAATAATCGGGACCACTCCCGGTGATGACCATAGTTTGAGGAGTTCATGTATTCACTATGTGTTAATGCTTTGGTCCGGTACTCTATTAAAAGGAGGCCTTAATATCCCTTAGTTTCCAATAGGACCCCGCTGCCACGGGAGGGTAGGACAAAAGATGTCATGCAAGTTCTTTTCCGTAAGCACGTATGACTATATTCGGAATACATGCCTACATTGCATTGATGAACTGGAGCTAGTTCTGTGTCACCCTAGGTTATAACTTCTACATGATGAATTGCATCCGACATAATTTCCCATCACCAATCCAATGCCTATGAACTTTTCCTATATTGCTTGTTGCTTATTTACTTTTCCGCTGCTACTATTACAAAAACTACAAAAACACTATCGTTACTTTTATTGCCGCTACCACCACTATCATATTACTTTGCTACTAAACTATCTTGCTGCAGATACTAAGTTTCCAGGTGTGGTTGAATTGAGAACTCAGCTGCTAATACTTAAGAGCATTCTTTGGCTCCCCTTGTGTCGAATCAATAAATTTGGGTTGAATACTCTACCCTCGAAAACTGTTGCGATCCCCTACACTTGTGGGTTATCAAGACTATTTTTTGGCGCCGTTGCCGGGGAGCGTAGCTCTATTCTTTAAGTCACTTGGGATTTATATCTTTTGATCACTATGAAGAATTTGAAGGCCTCAAAAACCAAGATCTTACCCTCAACTACGAGGGGAGGGAAAGAACAGTTGAACAAGCTGAATTACTATTGAATAATATGCTGGCCAATGAAAATAATTGGACACTTCCTGAACCAGCCCCTAAGCCAACTCCGAAGAAAAGAGGTGTTCTATTTCTCAGTCCTGAAGATATGCAAGAGGCACATAAATCTATGAAAGAAAAAGGTATTAAAGCTGAAGATGTTAAGAATTTACCGCCTATTGAAGAAATACATGGTCTTGATAACCCGATACGGGTAGTAAAGGTAAATTCTCTTTATAGATTTGATGAAGGTGATATTCCTCGTTATAAGTCTTCTAGCCAATGCTTAGATGAGTTTGACAATTTCATTGTGAAACAAGAAAACTTCAATGCTTATGTTGGTAGACAATTGCAACACAATGCTTATATGATTGAACGCTTGAGTGATTATCTGTCTAGAGCTAAAGGTGAACTGAAACTCATTAGTATACATGCTTTTATGGTTACCACTCAAGTAGAACAAGTACTTAAGGCTTAGAATGATTTGCTCAATGAATTAAATAGTAAGAATAATGATAATGCCATTAGAGTTGTGACTAGAGGTGGCAGAATGACTCAGGAACCTCTGTATCCTGAAGGCCACCCTAAGAGAATTGAGCAAGATTCTCAAAGAACTAATTTATATGCACCTAGTTCTTCTAAGAAGAAGAAAAAGAAAAATGATAGAACTTTGCATGCTTCTAGTGAACCTATAGCTGACACACCTGAGAATCCCAATGATATATCTGTTTTTAATGTCGAGACACAATCTGGTAATGAACATGAACCTAGTGATAATATTAATGATGATGTTCATAATGATGCTCAACCTAGCAATGATAATGATGTAGAGATTGAACCTGCGGTTGATCTTGATAACCCACAATCAAAGAATCAACGTTATGATAAGAGAGACTTTATTGCTAGGAAGCACGATAGGGAAAAGAGAACCATGGGTTCTGAAACCCATGCCTTTTCCTCCGAAACCATCCAAGAAAAATGATGATGAGGATTTTGAGTGCTTTGCTGAAATGATTAGACCTATCTGTTCGCGTATGCATTTGACTGATGTGCTCAAAACAAATCCTTATGCTAAGTATATGAAAGAAAGATACATGAAGTTGAAATTTCCACCATGCTTGCCAATTACACTTTCAAGGGTGGAATACCTAAGAAACTAGGAGACCCAGGAGTACCTACTATACCTTTCTCCATTAAGAATAACTATGTTAAAACGGCTTTATGTGATCTTGGAGCCGGTGTTAGTGTTATGCCTCTCTCTTTATATCGTAGACTTGACTTGAGTAAGTTGACACCTACTGAAATATCTTTGCAAATGGCTGATAAATCAACTGTTATACCTGTCGGTATTTGTGAGGATGTGCCTGTTGTAGTTGCAAATGTTACTATTCTAACGGACTTTGTTATACTTGATATTCCCGAGGACGATAGCATGTCTATTATCCTTGGTAGACCATTTTTGAATACTGTAGGGGCTGTTATTGATTGCAACAAAGGCAATGTCACTTTTCATGTCAATGGAAATGAGGATATGGTACACTTTCCAAGGAAACAACCTCAGGTCCACAGTATCAATTGTATTGGAAAAAACTTAACTATCGCTATTGGAGGTTTTGAATTTCCTCTTCCTACTATCAAGAAGACATATGATATTCTTATTGTTGGGGACATACATATCCCCATTGAGGTAACCTAGTGTTATCCGAAAATTCTCCGGTTTCATGTTATTCGGAAAGAGTTTATTAACAAGACCTGATCAACCTTGTTAATGGATTCCTTTTGATGAGCATGGGATAGGTGAATCTAGATAGCACCACCTTCTGTACCCTCCTTTTACTTTTTGTTAATTAGGATAAATAAAACAAAAATAGTATTTTCTGTCTGTTTCCAGACTTATCCGTGCAATAAAAAAATACCCCGAAAATAAAAGTTCTCCAAATGCCATGAAAATGAAATATGATTTTTTCTAGAATATTTGAGGAAATATGGCATAGAACACACAGCGAGGGGAGCCAGCACCTGGCCACGAGGGTCCAGGGCGCCCCCCCCCCCCCTGCCAGGGCGTGTCCCCCTGCCTCGAGGGCCCCACGTGGCCCCCCTCCACTTATTCCTACACCCACACTCTTCTTCTTCCTCCCAAAAAAATTACCAACCAGCTCAAACCCAAGTTCTAGCTCATCTTGCTGCCATTTTCGATCTCCTTGCTCAAAGCACCATTCACCAAACTGTTTGGGGAGATTGTTCCTTGGTATGTGACTCCTCCATTGGTCCAATTAGTTTTTGTTCTTGTTCTCTATTTATTGCAAATTTATGTTGCTGTGATGACCTTGTTCTTGAGCCTGCATGTCAAATGTTCTTGGTCCTAAGTAGTTTTAATGCATGATATAGTTTCTAGGCACTAGTAGGAGTTGTTGCTATCAATCTTATTGAGTTTGGTTAACTTTTATTTTGAGTTACTAAAAATTTCAGAAATTTTCAGAATAGGAAAATGATAAAGAGATTGTTGAGGGGCTCCTCCAGTAAGAGCTCAGAGGAGAAGAAGAAAGAAGAAAATAAGAAGCCCAAATATAATCTTCCTCGCATGATGGAAGTTCGGCCGTGTGAATGGCCTTGTAATGATTTCATGATGTTCGCCGGGATTTACAGAGACTTTTATTGGTTGGCAAATAATGCAGGCCTCACCGACTTCCTCCACGACCAGCATGAACAGTATCTCTTACTCACCAATATTTTCACGCAAAGTTTTCATTTTCATGCTAAGAAAACACCACCTACGGTGGAGTTTCGTTTATATGATGTGATTAAGGAGATGTCACTTTTAGAATTTTGTGAAGTATGTAAGATACCCTTTGGAGGTAGACTTGATGAACCACGTCGTAAAGACGTTGAAGGGTTTATTGACATGATAGTTGTAGGGGAAACTAGACAAGTTTCAGGGGCAAGAATCACTAGTATACGCTTCCCTGTTCTGCGCTACTTTGCTTTATTTGCTAGTAGATGTTTAATTGGTCGCGGGAACAGTGGGAATCTTAGTGCCACTGATATTGTCATTTTATGCCATGCTTTGTTTCAAGACAGAACTTTTAGCTTGGGCGTCGTCGTTGTTAAACGACTGAGTCTGAACCGCTCAAAGGGGCCCGTTTTTGGAGGCATCTTTGCTTCTCGCCTTGCTGAACATTTTAGAATACCTATTAGGCATCATGAGAAGGAAGAAAAATTACTCGCCCCTATTTATCTAGACTACAAAAGCATGGTAGCTCATGATTTTATTGTTAAAGACAAGAATGGGTTGCTTAATTATAAATTAAGGTTTCATGAAATATACTATGAAATTGTTACCTTGCCTGCACCATCTTTGTTTGATTTGTCCACAGGCAAGTATCTCATTACATCAGATGCCTTCTACAAGTACCAGGGCCAGGCACAAGCTTCAGAGCCTGAGCCGGAGCCGCCCCTCGATCCTTACCGTCAGTCTGTTAATGGGTGGGAGCTGGATGAGCTTGCCAACCAATGGCACCCAGAGGACACATCTCAGTACACTGGAGGGAGTAGCTTCGATCCGTGGCCATAGACCAACTTAGGCCAAAAGCCTAAGCTTGGGGGAGTACATGTTTCTCACCAACTTTACATTCATGTTTACACACTTATTCTAGTTGTCGGTGCTCACACTCTTTCACTGTACCATCCATGCTCAGTTTCATTTCTTTTTCTTAGTCTTTTTCTTGTGTGCCAGAAAAACCTTAAGAAAAACAAAAAATATTAGTTGTAGCTTCTAGCTAGTTTACTTTTCTTGCTTGTAGTAGTAGTAATTAAAAATAAAACCCAAAAAGATTTCACGTTCTTCTTTTGCTTGTTGGGAGCTTTCCCGTGTAAATAGTTTCTTTTCTTTTCTTTGGGGGTTAAGAGTAGAAGACCATGATTGAAATTGCTTAGTGGCTCTCATATGCTTTATTGTCGATTTAAGATTGAGCCACATTACCTTGTCTTCTCTCTTGTATCAAATGTCTGTAGATTCCAGCTTAGTCCAATGCACGTGCACTATTATTATTATCCACACCATTCGGTCATGCGAGTGAAAGGCAATAAGGATGATATATGATGAACTAATTGAGATGAGAAAAGCTGGTATGAACTCGACCTCTCTTGTTTTTGTAAATATGATAGTTCATCGTTCCTGATTCAGCTTGTTATGAATCAAACCTATTTGCAATGACAATTAGAGATCATAGCTGCTTATGCCATGCTTAATTAGCTGAGATTTTATAATGGTCTATCTTGTGTGCCAACATGATATTAAAATGGTTGTGATGTGGTATGATGGGGTGGTATCATCCTTTGAACGATTTAAGTGATCTGACTTGGCACATGTTCACGCATGTAGTTGAAACAAATTAACATAGCCTCCATGATATTTATGTTCATGGTGATTTATATCCTATTCATGCTTGCATTCATTGTTGATTAATTTTAATGCATGTTCATGACCGTTGTTGCTCTCTAGCTGGTCGCTTCCCAGTCTCTTTCTAGCCTTCACCTGTACTAAGCGGGAATACTGCTTGTGCATCCACTTCCATAAACCCCAAAGTTATTCCATACGAGTCCACCATACCTTCCTATATGCGGTATTTACCTACCGTTCCAAGTAAATTTGTATGTGCCAAACTCTAAACCTTCAAATGAAATTATGTTTTGTATGCTCGAACAGCTCATGTATCAACTAGGGCTGTCTATATCTTCCATGCTAGGTGGGTTATTCTCACGATGAGTGGACTCCGCTCATCATTCATGAGAAAATGGCTGGTAATCGGGATGCCGAGTCCCATGCTCAAAATCATAATAATTAAACAAAACTCCCCCAGGGTTGTTGCTTGTTTGGACGGTACCCCGTGGATTCGGATGGCCGTGGAGTGTGCTTGTTGGTGGTTGGGGGAGTATAAACTTTATCATTCTATTTGGGAACCGCCTATAATGTGCGTAGCATGGGAGATATCGAGATTCTTGGTTGTTATGTTGACAATGAAAGTATACCGCTCAAAATGTTATTCATCTCTATTTAAAAATCGAGCTTTGGCACCTCTACAAATCCCTGCTTCCCTCTGCGAAGGGCCTATCTATTTACTTTTATGCAGAGTCATCATTCCCTTATCAAAGAGCAACAGTAGGAGAGCACCTCTGTCTTATGCATGTATTACCATTAATTTGCATTGAGTATGATCATGACTGGATCTCTTTTACCATGAATTACAATGTCTAGTCAGTCCTTGATCTTTAAAGGTGCTCTGCATTTATGTTTTGCGGTCTCAGAAAGGGCTAGCGAGATACCATCTTGGTATATCATATCATGATTGTTTTGAGAAAGTGTTGTCATCCGAGGTTTATTATTATTGCTCACTAGTTGATTATGCCATTGATGTGAGTAGTCTTGAGACCTGAAAGTTATTGTTAACGTGGTTAGTTCATGATCTTGTTGAAAACCTGAATGCCGGCTTACATATTTACAACAACAAGAGCAAACAGAGTTTGTCAAAGTTTTTCTTTATCACTTTCAGTTTATCAACTTGAATTGCTTGAGGACAAGCAAAGGTTTAATCTTGGGGGAGTTGATACGTCTCCAACGTATCTACTTTTCCAAACACTTTTGCCCTTGTTATGGACTCTAACTTGCATGATTTGAATGGAACTAACCTTGACTGACGATGTTTTCAGCAGAATTGCCATGGTGTTGTTTTTGTGCAGAAATAAAAAGTTCTCGGAATCGCCTGAAAATCCACGGAGAATTATTTTGGAAAATATAAAAAATATTTGCAAGAAGATCCAGACCAGGGGGGCACACCCTGTCCACGAGGGTGGGGGCGCCCCCCTAGGGCGCGCCCCCTGCCTCGTGGGCCCCCTGGTGCTCCATCGACGTATCCCCAGATCCTATATATTCACTTTCGGCGAGAGAAAAAATCAGGGAGAAAGAATTGTCACGTTTCACGAGACGGGGCCGCCGCCAAGCCCTAATCTCTCTCGGGAGGGCTGATCTGGAGTCCGTTCGGGGCTCCGGAGAGTGGAGATCGTCGCCATCGTCATCATCAACCTTCCTCCACCACCAATTCCATGATGCTCACCGCCGTGCGTGAGTAATTCCATCGTAGGCTTGCTGGACGGTGATGGGTTGGATGGGATCTATCATGTAATCGAGTTAGTTTTGTTAGGGTTTGATCCCTAGTATCCACTATGTTCTGAGATTGATGTTGCTATGACTTTGCTATGCTTAATGCTTGTCACTAGGGCCCGAGTGCCATGATTTCAGATCTGAACCTATTATGTTTCCATGAATATATGTGTGTTCTTGATCCTATCTTGCGAGTCCATAGTCACCTACTATGTGTTATGATCCGGCAACCCCGAAGTGACAATAATCGGGACCACTCCCGATGATGACCATAGTTTGAGGAGTTCATGTATTCACTATGTGTTAATGCTTTGGTCCGGTACTCTATTAAAAGGAGGCCTTAATATCCCTTAGTTTCCAATAGGACCCCGCTACCACGGGAGGGTAGGAAAAAAGATGCCATGCAAGTTCTTTTCCATAAGCACGTATGACTATATTCGGAATACATGCCTACATTGTATTGATGAACTGGAGCTAGTTCTGTGTCACCCTAGGTTATAACTTCTACATGATGAATTGCATCCGACATAATTTCCCATCACCGATCCAATGCCTACGAGTTTTTCCTATATTGCTTGTTGCTTATTTACTTTTCCGCTGCTACTATTACAAAAACTACAAAAACATTATCGTTACTTTTATTGCCGCTACCACCACTATCATATTACTTTGCTACTAAACTATCTCGCTGCAGATACTAAGTTTCCAGGTGTGGTTGAATTGAGAACTCAGCTGCTAATACTTAAGAGTATTCTTTGGCTCCCCTTGTGTCGAATCAATAAATTTGGATTGAATACTCTACCCTCAAAAACTGTTGCGATCCCCTACACTTGTGGGTTATCAGGGAACGTAGTATTTCAAAAAAAATTCCTACGATCACACAAGATCTATCTAGGAGAAGCATAGCAACAAGCGAGAGAGTGTGTCCACGTACCCTCGTAGTCCGGGAGCGGAAGCGTTTAGTAACACTGTTGATGTAGTCGAACGTCTTCGCGATCCAACCGATCAAGCACCGAACACACGACACCTCCGCGATCTGCACACGTTCAGCTCGGTGACGTCTCGCGAACTCTTGATCCATTTGAGGCCGAGGGAGAGTTTCATCAGCACGACGGCGTGGTGACGGTGTTGATGAAGTTACCGACGCAGGGCTTCGCCTAAGCACCGCGACAATATGACCGAGGTGTGTAACAGTGGAGGAGGGCACCGCACACGGCTAAAACAATTGTCAACATGTGTGTTCTAGGGTGCCCCCTGCCCCCTTATATAAAGGAGCAAGGGGATGTCGGCCGGCCCCTATAGGCGTGCCCCAAGAGGGGGAGTCCTACTAGGAATAAGAATCATATTCCTAGTAGGAGTCCACCAAGAGGGAGAGAGGGGAAAGGAAGTTGAGGGAGAGGGAGAAGGAAAGGGGGGCGCCCCCCCCCCCCTTCCTAGTCCAATTCAGACCCAAGTGGGGGACGCGGCCTGCCCTAGCCACCCCTCTCTCTCTCTCCACTAAGGCCCATGTGGCCCATTAGTTCCCGAGGGGGGTTCCGGTAACCCTCTGGCACTCCGGTTTTATCCGAAACTTCTCCGGAACACTTCCGGTGTCCGAATATAGTCGTCCTATATATCAAACTTTATGTCTCGGCCATTTCGAGACTCCTATTCATGTCCGTGATCTCATCGGGGACTCCGAACAACCTTCAGTACATCAAAACACATAAACTCATAATACCAATCGTCATCGAACGTTAAGCGTGCGGACCCTACGGGTTCGAGAACTAAGTAGACATGACCGAGACTTATTTCCGGTCAATAACCAATAGCGGAACCTGGATGCTCATATTGGTTCCCACATATTCTACGAAGATCTTTATTGGTCAAACCGCACAACAACATACGTTGCTCCTTTTTTCATCGGTATGTTACTTGCCCGAGATTCGATCGTCGGTATCATCATACCTAGATCAATCTCGTTACCGGCAAGTCTCTTCACTCGTTCCATAATACATCATCTCGTGACTAACTCATTAGTCGTTTGCTTGCAAGGCTTATTACGATGTGTATTACCGAGAGGGCCCAGAGATACCTCTGCGACACTCGGAATGACAAATCCTATTCTCGATCTATGCCAACACCACAAAGACTTTCGGAAATACCTGTAGAGCATCTTTATAATCACCCAGTTACGTTGTGACGTTTGATAGCACACAAGGTGCTCTTCCGGTATTCGGGAGTTGCATAATCTCATAGTCATAGGAACATGTATAAGTCATGAAGAAAGCAATAGCAGTAAAACTAAACGATCATAGTGCTAAGCTAGCGGATGGGTCTTGTCCATCACATCATTCTCATATATGTGATCTCGTTGATCAAATGACAACACATGTCTATGGTCAAGAAACATAACCATCTTTGATTAACAAGCTAGTCTAGTATAGGCATACTAGGGACACTCTGTTTTTTTCTATGTATTCACACATGTATCAAGTTTCCGGTTAATACAATTCTAGCATTAATAAAAGACATTTATCATGATATACAAGGAAATATAAATAACAACTTTATTATTGCCTCTAGGGCGTGTTTCCTTCAATAAGTGTTGTGTCAAACCAATTCATATTTTGTTTTTGTATTATATCTCCTGTATTCCAACTTTTCTATGGCAAAAACTCATCAAAGAAAACCATAGAGCCATCAAAATAAGCACATAACACAAAGAAAACATAATCTGTCAAAAACAGAACAGTCTGTAGTAATCTGGAAGTTTCAGAAACTTATGGAACTCTAAAAATCTTGAAAAACATAGGGCCACGTGAGCAATTTGTATATTAATCTTCTGCAAAAAGAATCAACTAAAAATCACTTTTCTTTTAAAAATGAGAATTTTTCTGAGCGCAAAGTTCATTTCTTTTTTAGCAAGATCAAACAACTATCACCCAAGAAGATCCTATCGGTTCTACTTGGCATAGACACTAATTAAAACACAAAAAACACAATCATACCAGTAGAATAATTGTGTAAACACTCAAGAACAGAAAGAAAAAAACAAAAATAAATTTTCATTGGGTTCCCCCCAACAAGCGCTATCGTTTTACGCCCTTAGCTAGGCATAATACCAAGATTTCAAGTATTGTCATCCTTGTTGGATGTTCCATAAGTTGCCCTCATTATAGATTCATAAGGCAATTTGATCTTGGTTCTAGGGAAGTGTTCCATCCCCTTTCTCAAGGGAAACTAGAATTTAATATTCCCTTCTTTCATGTCAATCACCGAGCCAATAGTGCGCAAAAATGGTGTACCAAGTATAATAGGGCAAGACGGATTGCAATCGATATCAAGAACAATAAAGTCTATGGGTACATAGTTCCTATTTGCAAGAATAAAAACATCATTGATCCTTCCCAAAGGCTTTTTAATAGTGGAATCCACCAAATGCAAATTAAGAGAGCAATCTTCAATATTGGTAAGACCAAGAACATCGCAAAGATATTTCGGAATAGTGGAAACACTAGCATCCCAAATCACACAAAGCAAAACACTCATAATTTTTAATTTTGATTTTGATGGTAGGTTCCCATTCATCCTGCAATTTCCTAGGAATTGAAACTTCTAATTCCAATTTTTTCTTCAAAAGCTTTCATCATAGCATCAACAATATGTTTAGTGAAAGCTTTATTTTGTTCATAGGCATGGGGTGAACTAATCATGGATTGCAACAAAGAAATACAATCAATCAAGGAGCAACTATCATAATTAAAGTCTTTGTAATCCAAAATAGTGGGTGCATCGCTAGTTAAAGTCTTGACCTCTCCAAACCCACTTTTATCAAAAATTTCAACAAGATTTTCACCCTCCGAAATATTGGGATGCCTTCTACCTAAAGTTGACTCTTCTTCAGTCCCTTTATCATCAAGTTGAACTTTAGTAAAAAAAAAGAATCAATGGAAGAAACACCAACCATTTTAATGTCTTCATCATTTTTATGAAAGCAATACCTAGTAAACGCCTTTTCTAAAAATTCTCGTTTAGCTCTATGCATGGCGGTTCATTTCTTACTTTCATCCATAGAAATATAAAGAGATTTAATTGATTCTTCAACTTTAGGCACAAAAAATTTCAACTTGAGATTTTCCACATCATGAGAAATCCTATCAATACTCCTAGACACATCATCAATATTATTCAATTTTTCTTCTATGGAAGCATTCAAAACTTTTTGAGTATTGATAATTTCTTTAATATTATTCTCTAGATGAGAGGTATTCCTATTATTATTGTAAGATTGATTTCCATAGGAATTACCATAATTATTAGAGGAATTACTAGGAAAAGGCCTAGGATTAAGATTACCTCTATAAGCGTTGTTATTAAAATTATTTCTAGAGATAAAGTTCACATCTATAGCATCACTAGTTTGCTCAATCAAGGTAGACAAAGGCATATCATTAGGATCAATAGGAGCACTTTTACTAGCAATCATTTTCATAAGAGCATCAACTTTCTCATTCAAGGAATCAATCTCAACCGCATTAATCTTTTTGCTTGTCGGCGCCCTTTCGGTATGCCATTGCGAATAATTCGGCATAATATTATCAAGCAATTTGGTGGCTTCACCCAAAGTGATTTCCATAAAAGTGCCACCAGCGGCGGAGTCCAAGAGATTTCGATAAACAAAATTTAACCCCGCATAAAAAAATTGTATGGTCATCAAAAGATTTAACCCATGAGTTGAGCAATTCCTTAGCATCATTTTCATCCTTTCCCAAGATTGTGCAACATGCTCATGTTCAAGTTGCTTGAAATTCATGATTTGGGTTCTAAGGGATATAATTTTTGCAGGCAGAAAATATTTAGTGATAAAAGCATCTTTGCATTTGTTCCAAGAATCAATGTTGTTGCGCGGTAAAGAAGAAAACCAAATTTTTGCATGATCTCGCAAAGAAAACGGAAATAATTTCAATTTCACAATATCATTGTCCACATCTTGTTTCTTTTGCATATCGCATAATTCCACGAAGATATTAAGGTGGGACACGGCATCCTCATTAGGAGTGCCGGAAAATTGATCTTTAATGACAAGATTCAACAAAGCAGTATTAATATCACAAGTCTCCGCACTAGTGGCGGGAGGAGCAATCGGGGTGCCAATAAAATCATTGTTGTTCGTATT
The DNA here is from genome assembly GCA_902687465.1 of Secale cereale. NCBI lineage: Eukaryota > Viridiplantae > Streptophyta > Magnoliopsida > Poales > Poaceae > Secale > Secale cereale. The sequence continues at coordinate 667,071,667 of LR738711.1, forward strand.
GGAAAAATCACACAACTTAGTGTTCTTTTGCATCATTTTTGAGCAATTGTAAACAAGAACACAAGTGGCGACATATTTGATCGGAAAAACGGCAAATGGAAAAGAGAGGCGAATAAAACGGCAAATTTTTGTGAAGTGGGGGAGATGAAAACGAGAGGCAAATGGCAAATAATGTAAATTGCGAGGACATGAGATTTGTGATTCGGAACCTGGTATATGTTGAAGATCCTCCCCGGCAAGGGCGCCAGAAATTCCATTTGATGTCGCTTAAAGCTACGTCGGTTTTTCCCCAAAGAGGAAGGGATGATGCAGCACAGCGATGGTAGGTATTTCCCTCAAATGTGAAACCAAGGTTATCGAACCAGTAGGAGAACAAAGCAACACAATGTAAACAACACCTGTACACAAATAACAACACCTCGCAACCCGACGTGTTAAAGGGGTTGTCAATCCCTTTCGGGTAACGAACATGAGAGAGATATAAATATTGGTAGATTGGTTGATAAATAAGATAAATTGCAGCAAGGAATTTTTGGGTTTTTGGTTTAGTAGATGTGAAAATAAAAGCAAAGGCAAATATATCACAAAGGAAAATATATGAGAAATAAGACCCGGGGGGCGTAGGTTTCACTAGTGGCTTCTCGTGAGAAAATAGCAAACGGTGGGTAAACAAATTACTATTGGGAAATTGATAGAAATTCAAATAATCATGACGATATCCAGGCAATGATTATTACATAGGCATCACGTCCAAGATTAGTAGACCGACTCCCGCCTGCATCTACTACAATTACTCCACACATCGACCGCTATCCAGCATGCATCTAGTGTATTAAGTTCATGGAAAAATGGAGTAATGCATTAAGAACGATGACATGATGTATACAAGATCCGTTTATCTATGGCGTTAGATATGGATCTCATCGTTTTATCCTTAGTGGCAACTATACATACGTGTCGGTTCCCCTTCTGTCACTGGGATCAATCACCGTAAGATCGAACCCACTACCGGGCACCTCTTCCCATTGCAAGATAAAGAGATCAAGTTGGCCAAACAAAACCCAATATCAGAGAAGAAATACGAGCCTATAAGAGATTATGCATATAAGAGATCAAAGAAACTCAAATAAATTTCATGGATATAAAAAGAAAGATCTGATCATAAACTCAAAGTTCATCGGATCCCAACAAACACACTGCAAAAAGAGTTACATCATATGGATCCCCAAGAGACCATTGTATTGAGAATCAAAAGAGAGAAAGGAAGCCATCTAGCTACTGACTACGGACCCGTAGGTCTACAAGGAACTACTCACGCATCATCGAAGAGGCATCAATGGAAGTGGTGAACCCCTCCGTGATGGTGTCTAGATTGGATCGGGTGTTTCTGGACTCTGCGGCATATGGATAAATATTTTGTCCCAGGGTTTCTCGAATATTGTGGTATTTATAGAGCAAAGAGGCGGTGCGGTAGGCCACCGAGGTGGGCACAACCCACCTGGGCGCGCTAGGGGGCCTGTGTTGTTGAACGTAGTATTTCAAAAAAAATCTACGATCACGCAAGATCTATCTAGGAGAAGCAGAGCAACGAGCGGGGAGAGTGTGTCCACGTACCCTCATAGACCGAAAGCGGAAGCATCTAGTGACACGGTTGATGTAGTCGAACGTCTTCGCGATCCAGCCGATCCAAGCACCGAACGTACGGCACCTCCACGTTCAGCACACGTTCAGCTCAATGACGTCCCACGAGCTCTTGATCCAGTTGAGCGTCACGGGAGAGTTTCGTCAGCACGACGGCGTGGTGACGGTGAAGATGAAGCTACCGGCGCAGGGCTTCGCCTAAGCACTGCAACGATATGACCGAGGTGTGTTTATTTGGAGAGGGGCACCGCACACGGCTAAAATCAACTAGTCTGTCCATGGGGTGCCCCCTGGCCACGTATATAAAGGAGGGAGGGAGGAGGAGGCCGGCCCTCATAGGGCACACCAAAGTGTGTAGTCCTACTAGGACTCCCTAGTCCTAGTAGGATTCCTCCTCCCATATGGAATAGGAAAAGGGGAAGGGAGAAGGAGAAGGAAGGAAGGGGGCGCCCCCTTTCCCTAGTCCAATTTGGACCAGTCCATGGGGAAGGGGCACGGCCACCCTTGAGGCCTTTCTCTCCTTTCCCGTATGGCCCATTAAGGCCCAATACGAATTCCCGTAACTCTCCGGTACTTCGAAAAATACCCGAATCACTCAGAACCTTTCCGATGTCCGAATATAGCCTTACAATATATCGATCTTTATGTCTCGACCATTTCGAGACTGTTTGTCCGTGATCTCATCCGGGACTCCGAACAAACGTCGGTCATCAAATCACATAATCATAGTACAAATCGTCATCGAACGTTAAGCGTGCGGACCCTACGGGTTCGAGAAATATGTAGACATGACCGAGACACATCTGTGGTCAATAACCATTAGCGGAACCTGGATGCTCATATTGGCTCCTACATATTCTACGAATATCTTTATCGGTCAAACCACGTAACAACATACGTTGTTCCCTTTGTCATCGATATGTTACTTGCCCGAGATTCGATCGTCGGTATCATCATACCTAGTTCAATCTCATTACCAGCAAGTCTCTTTACTCGTTCTGTAATGCATAATCCCGCAACTAACTCATTAGTCACATTGCTTGCAAGGCTTATGGTGATATGCATTATCGAGAGGGCCCAGAGATACCTCTCCGACAATCGAAGGAAAAAATCCTAATCTCGATCTATGCCAACACCATGAATACCTTCGGAGACACCTGTAGAGCATCTTTATAATCACCCAGTTACGTTGTGATGTTTGATAGCACACAAGGTGTTCCTCCGGTGCTCGGGAGTTGCACAATCTCATAGTCATAGGAACATGTATAAGTTATGAAGAAAGCAATAGCAGTAAAACTAAACGATCAAGTTGCTAAGCTAATGGATGGCTCTTGTCCATCACATCATTCTCCTAATGATTTGATCCCGTTGATCAAATGACAACTCATGTCTATGGCTAGGAAACATAACCATCTTTGACCAATGAGCTAGTCTAGTAGAGGCATACTAGGGACACTCTGTTTTGTCTATGTATTCACACATGTACTAATTTTCCGGTTAATACAATTCTAGCATGAATAATAAACATTTATCATGATATAAGGAAATAAATAATAAATTTATTATTGCCTCTAGGGCATATTTTCTTCAGTCTCCCACTTGCACTAGAGTCAATAATCTAGTTCACACCACCATGTTATTTAACACCAATAGTTCACATCCTCATGTGATTTAACACTTTATAGTTCACATCGCCATGTGACCAATACCCAAAAGGTTTACTAGAGTCAATAATCTAGTTCACATCGCCATGTGATTAACACCCAAAGAGTACTAAGGTGTGATCATGTTTTGCTTGTGAGAGAGGTTTAGTCAATGGGTCCGCCACATTCAGATCCGTATGTATTTTGCAAATTTCTATGTCTACAATGCTCTGCATGGAGCTACTCTAGCTAATTGCTCCCACTTTCAATACACATCCAGATTGATACTTAGAGTCGTCTAGATCGGTGTCAAAGCTTGCATCGATGTAACTCTTTATGACGAACTCTTTATCCCCTCCATAACCGAGAAATATTTCCTTAGTCCTCTAAGGATAATTTTGACCATTGTCCAGTGATCTACTCCTAGATCAAAATTGTACTCCCTTGCCAACTCAGGGGCAGGCATACAATAGGTCTGGTATACAGCATGGCATACTTTATAGAACCTATGGCTGAGGCATAGGGAATGACTTTCATTCTCTCTTTATCTTTTGTTGTTGTCGGGCTTTGAGTCTTACTCAACTTCACACCTTGCAACACAGGCAAGAACTCTTTCTTTGACTGTTCCATTTTGAACTACTTCAAAAACTTGTCAAGGTACGTACTCATTGAAAAAACTTATCAAGAGTCTTGATCTATCTCTATAGATCTTGATGCTCAATATGTAAGTAGCTTCACCGAGGTCTTTCTTTGAAAAAACTCCTTTCAAACACTCCTTTATGCTTTCCAGAAAATTCTACATCATTTCCGATCGACAATATGTCATTCACATATACTTATCAGAAAGGTTGTAGTGCTCCCACTCACTTTCTTGTAAATACAGGCTTCACCGCAAGTCTGTATAAAACCCTATGCCTTGATCACCTCATCAAAGCGTATATTCCAACTCCGAGATGCTTGCACCAGTCCATAGATGGATCGCTGGAGCTTGCACATTTTGTTAGCACCTTCAGGATTGACAAAACCTTCTGGTTGCATCATATACAACTCTTCTTTAATAAATCCATTAATGAACGCAGTTTTGTTATCCATTTGCCAGATTTCATAAAATGCGGCAATTGCTAACATGATTCAGACATACTTAAGCATCGCTACGGGTGATAAAGTCTCATCGTAGTCAACTCCTTGAACTTGTCGAAAACCTTTCACAACAAGTCGAGCTTTGTAGACAGTAACATTACCTTCAGCGTCGGTCTTCCTCTTGAAGATCCATTTATTTTCAATGGCTTGCCGATCATCGGGCAAGTCAACCAAAGTCCACACTTTGTTCTCATACATGGATCCCATCTCAGATTTCATGGCCTCAAGCCATTTTGCGGAATCTGGGCTCGTCATCGCTTCCTCGTAGTTCGTAGGTTCATCATGGTCTAGTAACATGACTTCCAGAACTGGGTTCCTGTACCACTCTGGTGCGGAACATACTCTGGTTGACCTACGAAGTTCAGTAGTAACTTGATCTGAAGTTTCATGATCATCATCATTAGCTTCATTACTCATTGGTCTAGGAATCACTGCAACTAGCCTCTGTGATGTACTACTTTCCAATTCGGGAGAAGGTATAATTACCTCATCAAGTTCTACTTTCCTCCCACTCACTTATTTCGAGAGAAACTCCTTCTCTAGAAAGGATCCATTCTTAGCAACAAATATCTTGCCTTCGGATCTGTGATAGAAGGTGTACCCAACAGTCTCCTTTGGGTATCTTGTGAAGACACATTTCTCTGACTTGGGTTCGAGCTTCTCAGGTTGAAGATTTTTCACATAAGCATCGCAGCCCCAAACTTTAAGAAATGACAACTTTCGTTTCTTGCCAAACCACAGTTCATAAGGCGTTGTCTCAACGGATTTAGATGGTGCCCTATTTAACATGAATGCAGTTGTCTCTAAAGCATAACCCCAAAACGATAGTGGTAAATCGGTAAGAGACATCATAGATTGCACCATATCTAATAAAGTGCGGTTACGACGTTCGGACACACCATTACGCTGTGGTGTTCCAGGTGGCGTGAGTCATGAAACTATTTTACATTGTTTTAAATGAAGGCCAAACTCGTAAGTTCAATATTTGCCTCCGCAATCAGATCATAGAAATTTATTTTCTTGTTACGATGATTCTCTACTTCACTCTGAAATTCTTTGAACTTTTCAAATGTTTCAAACTTATGTTTCATCAAGTAGATATACCCATATCTGCTCAAATCATCTGTGAAGGTTAGAAAATAACAATACCCGCCGCGAGCCTCAACACTCATTGGACCACATACATCAGTATGTGTGATTTCCAATAAGTCAGTTGCTCGCTCCATTGTTCCGGAGAACGGAGTTTTAGTCATCTTGCCGATGAGGCATGGTTCGCAAGCACCAAGTGATTCATAATCAAGTGATTCCAAAAGTCCATCAGCATGGAGTTTCTTCATGCGCTTTACACCAATATGACCTAAACGGTAGTGCCACAAATAAGTTGCACTATCATTATCAACTCTGCATCTTTTGGCTTCAATATTATGAATATGTGTATTTACTACGATCGAGATCCAGCAAACTATTTTCATTGGGTGTATGACCATCAAAGGTTTTATTCATGTAAACAGAACAACAATTATTCTATGACTTTAAATGAATAACCGTATTGCAACAAACATGATCAAATCATATTCATGGTCAACGCAAATACCAAATAACATTTATTTAGGTTCTACACTAATCCCGAAAGTATAGGGAGTGTGCGATGATGATCATATCAATCTTGGAACCACTTCCAACACACATCGTCACTTCACCTTTAACTAGTCTCTGTTCATTCTGCAACTCTCGTTTCGAGTTACTAATTTTAGCAACTGAACCGGTATCAAATACCCAGGGGTTGCTATGAACACTAGTAAAGTACACATCAATAATCTGTATATCAAATATACCTTTGTTCACTTTGCCATCTGTCTTATCCGCCAAGTATCTAGGGCAGTTCCACTTCCAGTGACCATTTCCTTTGCTGTAGAAGCACTTAGTTTCAGGCTTGAGTTTAGCTTTGGATTTCTTCACGGGAGTGACAACTTGCTTGTCATTCTTCTTGAAGTTCCCCTTCTATCCCTTTGCCCTTTACTTGAAACAAGTGGTCTTGTTAACCATCAACACTTGATGCTCTTTCTTGATTTCTACCTTCGCCGATTTCAGCATCGCGATGATCTCGGGAATTACTTTCGTCATCCCTTGCATATTATAGTTCATCACGAAGTTCTACTAACTTGGTGATAGTGACTAGAAAACTTTGTCGGTTACTATCTTATCTGGAAGATTAACTCCCACTTGATTCAAGCAATTGTAGTACCCAGACAATTTGAGCACATGCTCACTTGTTGAGCTATTCTCCTCCATCTTGTAGGCAAAGTACTGTCAGAGGTCTCATACCTCTCGACACGGGCATGAGTATGAAATACTAATTTCAACTCTTGGAATATGTTATATGCTCTGTGGCGTTCAAAACGTTTTTGAAGTCCCGGTTCCATAAAGCATGGTGCACTAAACTATTAAGTAGACATCATATTGAGCTTTGCCAAACATTCATAATGTTTGCATCTGCTCCTGCAATAGATCTGTCACCTAGCGGTGCATCAAAGACATAATACTTCTGTGCAGCAATGAGGAAAATCCTCAGATCATGGAACAAGTCTGCATTATTGCTACTATCATATTTCAACTTATATTTCTCAAGGAACATATAAAAATAAACGGGGAGCTACATCGCGAGCTATTGATCTACAACATAGATATGCTAATACTACTAGGACTAAGTTCATGATAAATTAAAGTTCAATTAATCATATTACTAAAGAACTCCCACTTAGATAGACATCCCTCTAGTCATCTAAATGATCATGTGATCCAAATCAACTAAACCATGTCCGATCATCACGTGAGATGGAGTAGTTTTGAATGGTGAACATCTTATGTTGATCATATCTACTATATGATTCACGCTCGACCTTTCGGTCTCCAGTGTTCCGAGGCCATGTATGTACATGCTAGGCTCGTCAAGTTTAACCCGAGTATTCTGCATGTGCAAAACTGTCTTACACCCGTTGTATTTGAAAGTAGAGCTTATCACACCCGATCGTCACATGGTGTCTCGGTAGGACAAACTTTTGCAATGGTGCATACTCAGGGAGAACACTTGTACCTTGAAATTTTGTAAGGGATCATCTTATAATGCTACCGCCGTACTAAGCAAAATAAGAAGCATAATAAGATAAACATCACATGCAATCAAAAATATGTGACATGATACGGCCATCATCATCTTGTGCTTTTGATCTCCATCTCCAAAGCATCGTCATGATCTCCATCATCACCGGCTAGACACCATGTTCTTCCTCGTAGCGTCGTGGTCATCTCGCCAACTATTGCTACTACTACTACTATCGCTAACTCATAGTGATAAAGTAAAGCAATTACATGGCCTTCGCAATTCATACAATGAAGAGACAACCATAAGGCTCCTGCCGGTTGCCAATAACTTTAAAAACATGATCATATCATACAATAATGTATAACTCATCATGTCTTGACCATATCACATCACAACATGCCCTGCAAAAACAAGTTAGACATCCTCTACTTTGTTGTTGCAAGTTTTACGTGGCTGCTACGGGCTTAGCAAGAACCGTTCTTACCTACACATACAATAACCACAACGATTTTTCGTCAACTATGTGATGTTTTAACCTTCACAAGGACCGGGCGTAGCCACACTTGATTCAACTAAAGTGAGAGAGACAGACACCCGCCGGTCACCTTTAAGCAACGAGTGCTCGTAACGGTGAAACCAGTCTCGCATAAGCGTACGCGTAATGTCGGTCCGGGTCACTTCATCTCACAATACCACCGAATGAAAGTACGACATGCTGGTAAGCAGTATGACTATTATCGCCCACAACTTATTGTGTTCTACTTGTGCATATCATCTACGCATAGACCTGGCTCATGATGCCACTATTGGGGAACGTAGTATTTCAAAAAAATCTACGATCACGCAAGATCTATCTAGGAGAAGCATAGCAACGAGCGGGGAGAGTGTGTCCATGTACCCTCGTAGACCGAAAGCGGAAGCGTCTAGTGACACGGTTGATGTAGTCGAACGTCTTCGTGATCCAACCGATCCAAGCACCGAACGTACGGCACCTCCGCGTTCAACACACGTTCAGCTCGATGACGTCCCACGAGCTCTTGATCTAGTTGAGCGTCACGGGAGAGTTTCATCAGCACGACGGCATGGTGACGGTGATGATGAAGCTACCGGCGCAGGGCTTTGCCTAAGCACTGCAACGATATGATCGAGGTGTGTTTTTGTGGAGAGGGGCACCTCACACGGCTAAAATCAACTTGTGTGCCCATGGAGTGCCCCCTGGCCACGTATATAAAGGACGGAGGGAGGAGGAGGCCGGCCCTCATAGGGCGCGCCAAAGTGTGGAGTCCTACTAGGACTCCCTAGTCCTAGTAGGATTCCCCCTCCCACATGGAATAGGAAAAGGGCAAGGGAGAAGGAGAAGGAAGGAAGGGGGCGCCCCCTTTCCCTAGTCCAATTTGGACCAATCCATGGGGAAGGGGCGTGGCCACCCTTGAGGCCTTTCTCTCCTTTCACGTATGGCCCATTAAGGCCCAATACGAATATTCGTAACTCTCCGGTACTCCAAAAAATGCCCGAATCACTCGGAACCTTTCCGATGTTCAAATATAGCCTTCCAATATATCGATCTTTATGTCTCGACCATTTCGAGACTGTTCGGCATGTCCGTGATCTCATCCGGGACTCCGAACAAACGTCGGTCATCAAATCACATGACTCATAGTGCAAATCATCATCGAACGTTAAGCGTGCGGACCCTACGGGTTCGAGAACTATGTAGACATGATCGAGACACATCTCCGGTCAATAACCAATAGCGGAACCTGGATGCTCATATTGGCTCCTACTGTTGGGGAACGTAGCGGAATTCAAAAAAAATTCTACACTTCACCAAGATCAATCTAAGGAGTCATCTAACAATGAGCATAAAGGAGTGCATCTGCATACCCTTTGTAGATCGCGAGCGGAAGCGTTCAAGAGAACGTGGATGATGGAGTCGTACTCGTCGTGATTGTTGGGGAACGTTGCATGGAAAACAAAAATTTTTCTCTACGTTCACCAAGATCAATCTAGTAGATGCAACTACGAGGGGAGAGTAGGATCCACATACCCTTGTAGATCGCTAAGCGGAGCGTTATGAACGCGGATGATGGAGTCGTACTCGTCGCGATTCAGATCGCCGAAGACCTAGCACCGAAGCAACGGTGCCTCCGCGTTCTTCACACGTACGGCTCGGGGACGTCTCCTCCTTCTTGATCCAGCAAGGGGTGGAGGAGAGGTTGATGGAGAACCGGCAGCACGACGGCGTGGTGGTGATGGTGGAGGAGAATTCCAGCAGAGCTTCGCCTAAGCACCGCGAGAGAAGAAGATGTTGTGGGAGAGGGAGGGCAGCACCGAGGCACAAACTGTGTTGGCTGCCCTCCCTTTGCCCCACTATATATAGGGGGGGTGGAGAGGTGAGGGCGCCCTAGGGTTTCCCCCCTAGGGGGCCGGCGGCCAGGGCAAGGGGGGGCGGCGGCCAAGGCAGGGCCCTAGGGTTTCCCCCCCTAGGTGCCTTGCCCCCCAAGGCTAGGGGGTGCGGCCACCCTAGAGGGGTCCACCCCCCTTGGCGCACAAGGAGAGGGCCCAGGGGGGGCGCACAGCCCCTTGAGGGCTGTGGTGTTCCCCCTTGTGGCCCATTAGGCCCAGAACTGCTTCCGGAACCCCCGAAACCCCTTTTCGGTATTCCGCCGATTTCCCGATGCTCTCCGGAACACTTCCGGACTCCGAAACCTTTCATCCTATATATCAATCTTCGTCTCCGGACCATTCCGGAGACCCTCGTCATGTCCGGGATCTCATCCGGGACTCCGAACAACCTTCGGTAACCATACACTTTTCTCACTAACAACCCTAGCGTCACCGAACGTTAAGTGTGTAGACCCTGCGGGTTCGGAAACCATGTAGACATGACCGAGACACTCCCAGGTCAATAACCAATAGCGGGATCTGGATACCCATATTGGTTCCCACATGTTTCTCGATGATCTCATCGGATGAACCACGATGTCAAGGATTCAGGCAATCCCGTACACAGTTCCCTTTGTCTCGTCGGTATGTTACTTGCCCGAGATTCGATCGTCGGTATCTCTATACCTAGTTCAATCTCGTTACCGGCAAGTCTCTTTTCTCGTTACCGTAATACATAATCCCGTGACCAACTACTTAGTCACTTTGAGCTCATTGAGATGACGTATTACCGAGTGGGCCCGGAGATACCTCTCCGTCACACGGAGTGACAAATCCCAGTCTTGATCCATGTCAACTCAACAGACACCCTCGGAGATACCTGTAGAGTACCTTTATAGTCACCCAGTTACGTTGTGACGTTTGGTACACACAAAGCACTCCTACGGTGTCAGTGAGTTACATGATCTCATGGTCATAGGAACTTATACTTGACATGCAGAAAACTATAGCGATAACTGACACGATCAAAAGCTATGTTAACGTTTGGGTCTCGTCCATCACATCATTCTCCTAATGATGTGATCCCGTTATCAAATGACAACTCATGTCTATGACCTGGAAACCGTGGTCATCTTTGATCAACGAGCTAGTCCTGTAGAGGCTCACTAGGGACACAAAGTCTGTCTATTCATCCACACGTGTATCTGAGTTTCCAATCAATACAGTTATAGCATGGATAATAAACGATTATCATGAACAAGGAAATATAATAATAACTCTTTTATTATTGCCTCTAGGGCATATTTCCAACAGTCTCCCACTTGCACTAGAGTCAATAATCTAGCATTACAAGGTAATGAATCTAACACCCATAGAGTCTTGGTGTTGATCGTGCTTAGCCCGTGGAAGAGGCTTAGTCAACGGATCTGCAACATTCAAATCCGTGTGTACTTTGCAAATGTTTATGTCCTCCTCCTTGACCGAATCGCGGATGGAATTGAAGCGTCGCTTTATGTGTCTGGTCCTCTTGTGAAACCTTGGTTCCTTGGCTAGAGCAATGGCACCAGTGTTGTCACAGAACAGAGTCATTCGGTTCAGTGCACTAGGCACAACTCCAAGATCTGTCATGAACTCCTTCATCCAGACACCTTCCTTCGCCGCCTCCGAGGCAGCTATATACTCCGCTTCACATGTAGAATCAGCTACCACGCTCTGCTTGGAACTGCACCAGCTTACCGCTCCCCCGTTGAGAATATATACGTATCCGGTTTGTGACTTAGAGTCATCCGGATCTGTGTCAAAGCTTGCATCGACGTAACCCTTTACGACGAGCTCTTGATCACCTCCATAAACGAGAAACATATCCTTAGTCCTTTTCAGGTACTTTAGGATATTCTTGACCGCTGTCCAGTGATCCATACCAGGATTACTCTGAAACCTTCCGGCCATACTTATGGCAAGGCTGACATCTGGTCTTGTGCACAGCATTGCATACATGATAGAGCCTATGGCTGAAGCATAGGGGACGACACTCATCTTTTCTCTATCATCCGCGGTCACTGGGCATTGAGTCTTACTCAACTTCGTACCTTGCAATACCGGCAAGAACCCCTTCTTGGATTGATCCATTTTGAACTTCTTCAAAACTTTATCAAGGTATGTGCTTTGTGAAAGTCCTATCAAGCGTCTTGATCTATCTCTATAGATCTTGATGCCCAATATGAAAGCAGCTTCACCAAGATCTTTCATCGAAAAACTCTTGTTCAAATACCCCTTCACGCTATCCAAAAATTCTATATCGTTTCCAATCAGCAATATGTCATCCACATATAATATTAGAAACGCTATAGAGCTCCCACTCACTTTCTTGTAAATACAAGCTTCATTGTAAACTTGTATGAACCCAAACGCTTTGATCACCTCATCAAAACGAAGATTCCAACTCCGAGATGCTTGCACCAGCCCATAAATGGAACGCTGGAGCTTGCATACTTTGTCAGCATTCTCTGGATCGACAAAAACTTTCTGGTTGCATCATATACAACTCTTCCTTAAGAAAACCGTTAAGGAACGCTGTTTTGACATCCATCTGCCAAATTTCATAATCGAAATATGCAGCTATTGCTAACATGATTCGGACGGATTTAAGCATCGCTACGGGTGAGAAAGTCTCATCGTAGTCAATCCCTTGAACTTGTGAAAAACCCTTTGCCACAAGTCGAGCTTTATACACGGTGACATTACCGTCAGCGTCCGTCTTCCTCTTAAAAATCCATTTGTTCTGAATGGCCTTCCGCCCTTCAGGTAATACTTCCAAAGTCCATACTTTGTTTTCATACATGGATCCCATCTCGGATTTCATGGCCTCTAACCATTTGTCGGAATCTGGGCCCACCATCGCTTCTCCATAGCTCGTAGGTTCACCGTTGTCTAACAACATGACCTCCAAGACAGGGTTACCATACCACTCAGGTGCAGTGCGTACCCTTGTCGACCTACGAGGTTTAGTAGTGACTTGATCAGAAGCTTCTTGATCATAATCATTGGCTTCCTCTTCAACCTCTGCAGGCTCCACAAAAACATCTTTCTGTGCTGCGCTACTTTCTGGTTGAAGCAGAGGTTCAATGACCTCATCAAGTTCTACCTTCCTCCCACTCAATTCTTTCGAGAGAAACTCTTTCTCGAGAAAGGACCCGTTCTTAGCGACAAACACTTTGCCCTCGGATCTGAGATAGAAGGTGTACCCAACTATTTCTTTTGGGTATCCTATGAAGACACATTTGTCCGCTTTGGGTTCGAGCTTTTCTGGCTGAAGCCTTTTGACATAAGCATCGCAACCCTAAACCTTGAGAAAAGACAACTTCGGTTTCTTACCAAACCACAGTTCATACGGTGTTGTCTCAACGGACTTAGATGGAGCCCTATTTAAAGTGAATGCAGCTGTCTCTAACGCATATCCCCAAAACGATAGTGGCAAATCGGCAAGAGACATCATAGAACGTACCATATCTAATAGGGTTCGATTACGACGTTCGGACACACCATTACGCTGTGGTGTTCCAGGTGGTGTCAACTGTGAAACAATTCCACATTTTCTTAAGTGATCACCAAACTCATAACTCAGATATTCTCCCCCTCGATCAGATCGTAGGAACTTGATCTTCTTGTTACGATGATTTTCAACTTCACTCTGAAATTGCTTGAACTTTTCAAAAGTTTCAGACTTATGCTTCATCAAGTAAATATACCCATATCTACTTAAGTCGTCAGTGAAGGTGAGAAAATAACGATATCCACCGCGCGCCGTTACACTCATCGGACCACACACATCAGTATGTATGATTTCCAATAAGTCACTTGCCCGTTCCATTGTCCCTGAAAACGGGGTCCTTGTCATCTTGCCCATGAGGCACGGCTCGCACGTGTCAAGTGATTCAAAATCAAGAGACTCCAGAAGTCCATCAGCATGGAGCTTCCTCATGCGTTTCACGCCGATATGACCGAGACGGCAGTGCCACAAGAAAGTGGTATTATCATTATCTACTCTACATCTTTTGGTATCAATGTTATGAACATGTGTATCATCACTATCGAGATTCAATAAGAATAAACCCCTAACTTCGGGTGCATGACCATAAAAGATATTACTCATATAAATAGAACAACCATTATTCTCTGTCTTAAATGAGTAACCGTCTCGCAATAAACAAGATCCAGATATAATGTTCATGCTTAACGCAGGCACTAAATAACAATTATTCAGGTTCATAACTAATCCCGATGGTAATCGAAGAGCGAGCGTGCCGACGGCGATCACATCAACCTTGGAACCGTTTCCCACGCGCATCGTCACTTCGTCCTTCGCCAGCCTCCGTTTATTCCGCAGTTCCTGTTTAGAGTTGCAAATGTGAGCAACCGAACCGGTATCAAATACCCAGGCACTACAACGAGAGTTGGTAAGGTACACATCAATAACATGTATATCACATATACCTTTGTTGTTGTTGGCCCCCTTCTTGTCCGCCAGATACTTGGGGCAGTTCCGCTTCCAGTGGCCGTTCCCCTTGCAATAGAAACACTCAGTCTCTGGCTTGGGCCCAGCCTTGGGTTTCTTCACTGGATTAGCAACTGCTTTGCCACCCTTCTTAGAGTTACCCTTCTTGCCCTTGCCATTCTTCTTGAAACTGGTGGTCTTATTGACCATCAACACTTGATACTCCTTCTGGATGTCTGCCTCAGCGACTTTTAGCATCGAAAACAGCTCGGCGATGGTCTTGTTCATCCCTTGCATGTTATACTGCTGCACGAAGCTCTTGTAGCTTGGAGGGAGTGACTGGAGAATTCTGTCAATGATAGCCTCATCCGGGAACACAAGTCCCAGATCAGCTATGCGGGTATAGTACCCAGACATCTTCAGTAAGTGCTCACTGACAGAAGAATTCTCCTCCATCTTGCAAGCGAAGAATTTATCGGTGGTCTCATACCTCTCGATCTTAGCATTCTTCTCAAAGATGAACTTCAACTCCGTGTACATCTCATATGCACCATGACGTTCAAAACGTCTTTGAAGTCCTCCTTCCAAGCCGTACAACATGGCACACTGCACTATCGAATAGTCATCCGAACGCGTCTGCCAGACGTTCATAACGTCCGCAGAGGCTCCAGGAGCGGGGGGGTCACCTAGCGGTGCATTTAGGACATAAACCTTTTGGGCAGCTGTGAGGATGATCCTCAGATTGCGGAGCCAGTCCACAAAGTTGCTCCCGTCATCTTTCAGTTTAGCTTTCTCTAGGAACGCATTAAAATTCAGGGGAGCTACTGCGCGAGCCATCTACAACCAAAATTTGCAAAGACATTTTAGACTATTGTTCATGATAAGTGAGTTATTACCTAATCAAATTAATTATAACTCCCACTCAAATTGACATCCTTCCGGTCATTCGAGCGTGACATGATCCAAATTCACCAACCCAAGTCCGATCATCACGTGAGATGAGGTGGTGTCAATGGTGAACATCAACATGTTGATCATATCTACTATATGACTCATGCTCGACCTTTCGGTCCTCCGTGTTCCGAGGCCATGTCTGTACATGCTAGGCTCGTCAAGTCTAACCCGAGTGTTCCGCACGTGCAAAACTGGCTTGCACCCGTTGTATGCGAACGTAGAGTCTATCACACCCGATCATCACGTGGTGCTTCGAAACGACGAACCTTCGCAACGGCGCACACTCGGGGGGAACACAATTTTATCTTGAAATTTTAGTGAAGGATCATCTTATAATGCTACCGTCGTCCTAAGCAAAATAAGATGCATAAAAGGATTAACATCACATGCAAATCATAAGTGACATGATATGGCCATCAACTCGTGCTTTTGATCTCCATCTCCAAAGCACCGGCATGATCTCCATCGTCACCGGCGCCACACCATGATCTCCATCATCATGATCTCCATCATCGTGTCGCCATCGGGGTTGTCGGCGCCCACCATGCTCTTACTACTATTGCTACCGTTTAGCGATAAAGTAAAGCATTACAAAGCGCTTAATGATTGACACGCAGGTCATACAAAAATTAAAGACAACCCTATGGCTCCTGCCGGTTGCCGTATGTATCGACATGCAAGTCGATATTAACTATTACAACATGATCATCTCATACATCAAATATAATTCATCATGTCATTGGCCATATCATATCACATGCATACCCTGCAAAAACAAGTTAGACGTCCTCTAATTTGTTGTTGCATATTTTACGTGGCTGCTATGGGTATCTAGCAAGAACGCTTCTTACCTACGCAAAACCACAACGGTGATATTCAAGTTGCTATTTAACCTTCTACAAGGACCGCCTTGTTCTATTCCGATTCAACTAAGATAGGAGAGACACACACCCGCCAGCCATCTTATGCAACAAAAGTCACATGTCTGTCGATGGAACCGGTCTCATGTACGTGGACATGTAAAGTTGGTCCGGGCCGCTTCATCCTATAATACCGCTGAATCAAGAAAGACTAAGGAGGGCAGCAATTTAAACATCAACGCCACAAACCCTTTTGTGTTCTACTCGAGAAAGCATCTACGCAAGATCCTAGCTCTGATACCACTGTTGGGTAACGTTGCATGGAAAACAAAAAATTTTCTCTACGTTCACCAAGATCAATCTAGTAGATGCAACTACGAGGGGAGAGTAGGATCCACATACCCTTGTAGATCGCTAAGCGGAAGCGTTATGAACGCGGATGATGGAGTCGTACTCGTCGCGATTCAGATCGCCGAAGACCTAGCACCGAAGCAACGGTGCCTCCGCGTTCTTCACACGTACGGCTCGGGGACGTCTCCTCCTTCTTGATCCAGCAAGGGGTGGAGGAGAGGTTGATGGAGAACCGGCAGCACGACGGCGTGGTGGTGATGGTGGAGGAGAATTCCAGCAGAGCTTCGCCTAAGCACCGCGGGAGAAGAAGATGTTGTGGGAGAGGGAGGGCAGCACCGAGGCACAAACTGTGTTGGCTGCCCTCCCTTTGCCCCACTATATATAGGGGGGGTGGAGAGGTGAGGGCGCCCTAGGGTTTCCCCCCTAGGGGGCCGGCGGCCAGGGCAAGGGGGGCGGCGGCCAAGGCAGGGCCCTAGGGTTTCCCCCCCTAGGTGCCTTGCCCCCCAAGGCTAGGGGGTGCGGCCACCCTAGAGGGGTCCACCCCCCTTGGCGCACAAGGAGAGGGCCCAGGGGGGGCGCACAGCCCCTTGAGGGCTGTGGTGTTCCCCCTTGTGGCCCATTAGGCCCAGAACTGCTTCCGGAACCCCCGAAACCCCTTTTCGGTATTCCGCCGATTTCCCGATGCTCTCCGGAACACTTCCGGACTCCGAAACCTTTCATCCTATATATCAATCTTCGTCTCCGGACCATTCCGGAGACCCTCGTCATGTCCGGGATCTCATCCGGGACTCCGAACAACCTTCGGTAACCATACACTTTTCTCACTAACAACCCTAGCGTCACCGAACGTTAAGTGTGTAGACCCTGCGGGTTCGGAAACCATGTAGACATGACCGAGACACTCCCAGGTCAATAACCAATAGCGGGATCTGGATACCCATATTGGTTCCCACATGTTTCTCGATGATCTCATCGGATGAACCACGATGTCAAGGATTCAGGCAATCCCGTACACAGTTCCCTTTGTCTCGTCGGTATGTTACTTGCCCGAGATTCGATCGTCGGTATCTCTATACCTAGTTCAATCTCGTTACCGGCAAGTCTCTTTTCTCGTTACCATAATACATAATCCCGTGACCAACTACTTAGTCACTTTGAGCTCATTGAGATGACGTATTACCGAGTGGGCCCGGAGATACCTCTCCGTCACACGGAGTGACAAATCCCAGTCTTGATCCATGTCAACTCAACAGACACCCTCGGAGATACCTGTAGAGTACCTTTATAGTCACCCAGTTACGTTGTGACGTTTGGTACACACAAAGCACTCCTACGGTGTCAGTGAGTTACATGATCTCATGGTCATAGGAACTTATACTTGACATGCAGAAAACTATAGCGATAACTGACACGATCAAAAGCTATGTTAACGTTTGGGTCTCGTCCATCACATCATTCTCCTAATGATGTGATCCCGTTATCAAATGACAACTCATGTCTATGACCTAGAAACCGCGGTCATCTTTGATCAACGAGCTAGTCCTGTAGAGGCTCACTAGGGACACAAAGTCTGTCTATTCATCCACACGTGTATCTGAGTTTCCAATCAATACAATTATAGCATGGATAATAAACGATTATCATGAACAAGGAAATATAATAATAACTCTTTTATTATTGCCTCTAGGGCATATTTCCAACAGTGATCCCTATCACCGATGATCCCAGCTCCGAACGGACGGCACCTCCGCGTTCAACACACGTACGGTACAACGACGTCTCCTCCTTCTTGATCCAGCAAGGGGGGAGGAGAGGTTGATGGAGATCCAGCAGCACGACGGCGTGGTGGTGGATGCAACGGAAAAACTACAGGGCTTCGCCAAGGACCTGCGGGAGGAGGGAGATGTGTAACGGGGGGAGAGAGGCGCCAGGGGCAAGGGTGCGGCTGCCCTCTCCCCCCCCCCCCACTATATATAGGGGCCAGGGGCGCCGGCCCTAGGAGATGGGATCTCCTAGGGGGGCGGCGGCCAGGAGGAAGGCTTGCCCCCCAAGCCAAGGAGGGCGCCCCCCACCCCTAGGGTTCCCAACCCTAGGCGTAGGGGAGGCCCAAGGGGGTGCGCCAGCCCACTATGGGCTGGTCCCCCTCCCCCTACGGCCCATGGGGCCCTCTGGGATGGGTGGCCCCACCCGGTGGACCCCCGGGACCCTTCCGGTGGTCCCGGTACACTACCGGTGACCCCCGAAACTCTCCCGATGGCCGAAACTAGACTTCCTATATATAATTCTTTACCTCCGGACCATTCCGGAACTCCTCGTGACATACGGGATCTCATCCGGGACTCCGAACAACATTCGGGTTACCGTGTGCATATATCTCTACAACCCTAGCGTCACCGAACCTTAAGTGTGTAGACCCTACGGGTTCGGGAGACACGTAGACATGACCGAGACGACTCTCCGGTCAATAACCAACAGCGGGATCTGGATACCCATGTTGGTTCCTACGTGTTCCTCGATGATCTCATCGGATGAACCACGATGTCAAGGATTCACTCAATCACGTATGCTATTCCCTTTGTCTATCAGTATAGTACTTGCCCGAGATTCGATCGTCGGTATACCGATACCTTGTTCAATCTCGTCATGGCAAGTCTCTTTAATCGTTCCGTAATACATCATCCCTTGACTAACTCCTTAGCCACATTGAGATCATTATGATGATGTCTTACCGAGTGGGCCCAGAGATACCTCTCCGTCATACGGAGTGACAAATCCCAGTCTCGGTTCGTGCCAACTCAATAGACACTTTTGGAGAAACCCGTTGCGTACCTTTATAGCCACCCAGTTACGTTGTGACGTTTGGCACACCCAAAGTATTTCTACGGTATCCGGGAATTGCACAACCTCATGGTCTAAGGAAAAGATACTTGACATTGGAAAAGCTTTAGCATTACGAACTACACGATCTTGTGCTAGGCTTAGGATTGGGTCTTGTCCATCACATCATTCTCCTAATGATGTGATCCCGTTATCAATGACATCCAATGTCCATGGCCAGGAAACCGTGACCATCTGTTGATCAACGAGCTAGTAACTAGAGGCTTACTAGGGACACGTTGTGGTCTATGTATTCACACATATACCACTGTTTCCATACAATACAATTCAAGCATGAATAACAAACAATTATCATGAACAAGGAAATATAATAATAACCATTTTATATTGCCTCTAGGGCATATTTCCAACATTCTCCCACTTGCACTAGAGTCAATAATCTAGTTACATTGTGATGAATCGAACACCCATAGAGTTTTGGTGTTGATCATGTTTTGCTCGTGGAAGAGGTTTAGTCAACGGATCTGCGACATTCAGATCCGTATGCACTTTACAAATATCTATGTCTCCATCTTGAACATAATTCCGGATGGAGTTGAAACGGCGCTTGATGTGCTTGGTCTTCTTGTGAAACCTGGGCTCCTTGGAAATGGCAATGGCTCCAGTGTTGTCACAAAAGAGAGTCATCGGGCTTGACGCGCTTGGAATGACTCCTAGGTCGGTGATGAACTCCTTCATCCAGACTCCTTCCTGCGCTGCTTCGCAAGCAGCTATGTACTCCGCTTCACATGTAGAATGCGCCACGACGCTGTGCTTGCAACTGCACCAGCTGACTGCCCCACCATTCAAAATATACATGTATCCGGTTTGTGACTTGGAGTCATCCAGATCTGTGTCGAAGCTAGCATCGATGTAACCCTTTACGACAAGCTCTTCGTCACCTCCATAAACGAGAAACATATCCTTAGTCCTTTTCAGGTACTTCAGGATGTTCTTAACCGCTGTCCAGTGTTCCATACCTGGATCACTTTGGTACCTTCCTACCAAACTTATGGCAAGGTTCACATCAGGTCTGGTACACAGCATGGCATACATAATAGAACCTATGGCTGGGGCATAGGGGATGACACTCATCTTTTATCTATCTTCTGCCGTGGTCGGGGATTGAGCCGTGCTCAATCTCATACCTTGCAATACAGGCAAGAACCCTTTCTTGGACTGATCCATATTTAACTTCCTCAATATCTTATCAAGGTATGTGCTTTGTGAAAGACCAATGAGGCGTCTTGATCTATCTCTATAGATCTTGATGCCTAGTATGTAAGCAGCTTCTCCAAGGTCCTTCATTGAAAAAATCTTATTCAAGTAGGCCTTTATGCTCTCCAAGAATTCTATATCATTTCCCATCAGCAGTATGTCATCCACATATAATATGAGAAATGCTACAGAGCTCCCACTCACTTTCTTGTAAATACAGGCTTCTCCCCAAGTCTGTATAAACCCAAACGCTTTGATCACATCATTAAAGCGAATATTCCAACTCTGAGATGCTTGCACCAGCCCATAGATCGAGCGCTGGAGCTTGCATACCTTGTTAGCATTCTCAGGATCGACAAAACCTTCCGGCTGCATCATATACAGCTCCTCCTTGAGGAAGCCATTAAGGAATGCTGTTTTGACGTCCATTTGCCATATCTCATAATCATAGAATGCGGCAATTGCTAACATGATTCGGACGGACTTCAGCATCGCTACAGGAGAGAAAGTCTCGTCGTAGTCAATCCCTTGAACTTGTTGATAACCTTTAGCGATAATCCGAGCCTTATAGATGGTCACATTACCATCCGCGTCAGTCTTCTTCTTAAATATCCATTTATTTTCTATGGCGTGCCGATCATCGGGCAAGTCCACCAAAGTTCATACTTTGTTTTCATACATGGATCCTATCTCGGATTTCATGGCTTCAAGCCATTTGTTGGAATCCGGGCCCGCCATCGCTTCTTCATAGTTCGAAGGTTCACCGTTGTCTAACAACATGATTTCCATGACAGGGTTGCTGTACCACTCTGGTGCAGAATGTGTCCTTGTGGACCTTCGAAGTTCAGTAGTAACTTGATCTGAATCTTCATGATCATCATCATTAACTTCCTCCCCTGTCAGTGCAGGCACCTCAGGAACAATTTCCCGCGCTGCGCTACTTTCCGGTTCGGGAGGGGTGACTGTCACCTCATCAAGTTCTACTTTCCTCCCACTCACTTCTTTCGAGAGAAACTCTTTCTCCAGAAAGGATCCATTCTTGGCAATGAAGACCTTGCCTTCGGATCTGAGGTAGAAGGTGTACCCAATCGTTTCCTTTGGGTATCCTATGAAGACGCATTTTTCCGATTTGGGTTCGAGCTTTTCAGGTTGAAGGTTCTTGACATAAGCATCGCAACCCCAAACTTTCAGAAACGACAGCTTAGGTTTCTTGCCAAACCAAAGTTCATACGGTGTCGTCTCAACGGATTTTGACGGAGCCCTATTTAAAGTGAATGCGGCAATCTCTAAAGCATAACCCCAAAAAGATAGTGGTAAGTCGGTGAGAGACATCATAGATCGCACCATGTCCAACAGAGTACGATTTCGACGTTCGGACACACCATTACGCTGAGGTGTTCCAGGCGATGTCAATTGTGAAGCAATTCCACAGTTCCTTAGGTGTGTGCCAAATTCATGACTTAAATACTCACCCCCACGATCCGATCGTAAGAACTTTATTTTTCTGTCACGTTGATTCTCAACCTCATTCTGAAATTCCTTGAACTTTTCAAAGGTCTCAGACTTGTGTTTCATTAAGTAGACATATCCATATCTACTCAAGTCATCTGTGAGGGTGAGAACATAACGATATCCTCCGCGAGCTTCAACACTCATTGGACCGCACACATCGGTATGTATGATTTCCAATAAGTTGGTCGCTCGCTCCATTGTTCCGGAGAACGGAGTCTTGGTCATCTTTCCCAAGAGGCATGGTTCGCACGTGTCAAATGATTCATAATCAAGAGACTCTAAAAGTTCATCTGCATGGAGCTTCTTCATACGTTTGACACCAATATGACCAAGGCGGCAATGCCACAAGTATGTGGGACTATCATTATCAACCTTACATCTTTTGGCAGACACACTATGAATATGTGTAACATCACGTTCGAGATTCATCAAGAATAAACCATTGACCAGCGGGGCATGACCATAAAATATATCTCTCATATAAATAGAGCAACCATTATTCTTGGATTTAAATGAGTAGCCATCTCGCATTAAACGAGATCCAGATACAATGTTCATGCTCAAAGCTGGTACTAAATAACAATTATTAAGGTTTAAAACTAATCATGAGGGTAGATGTATAGGTAGCGGGCCGACGGCGATCACATCGACCTTGGAACCATTCCCGACACGCATCGTCACCTCGTCCTTCGCCAGTCTCCGCTTATTCCGCAGCTCCTGCTTTGAGTTACAAATGTGAGCAACTGCACCGGTATCAAATACCCAGGAGCTACTACAAGCGCTGGTAAGGTACACATCAATAACATGTATGTCACATATACCTTTGACGTTGCCGGCCTTCTTATCTGCTAAGTATTTGGGGCAGTTCCACTTCCAGTGACCCGTTCCCTTGTAATAAAAGCACTCAGTCTCAGGCTTGGGTCCATTCTTTGGCTTCTTCCCGGCAACTGGCTTACTGGGCGCGGCAACTCCTTTGCCGTCCTTTTTGAAGTTCTTCTTACCCTTTCCCTTCTTGAACTTAGTGGTTTTATTCACCATCAACACTTGATGCTCTTTCTTGATCTCCACCTCCGCTAATTTCAGCATTGAATACACTTCGGGAATGGACTTCTCCATCCCTTGCATATTGAAGTTCAACACGAAGCTCTTGTAGCTAGGTGGGAGCGACTGAAGGATTCTGTCAACGACCGCTTCGTCTGGCAGATTCATTCCCAACTGAGACAAGCGATTGTGCAACCCAGACAATTTGAGTATGTGCTCGCTGACAGAACTATTCTCCTCCATCTTACAACTGTAGAATGCATTGGAGACGTCATATCTCTCAACTCGGGCATGAGCTTGGATAACCATTTTCAGCTCTTGGAACATCTCATATGCTCTGTGGTGCTCGAAACGCTTTTGGAACCCCGATTCTAAGTTGTAGAGCATGCCGCACTGAACCAGGGAGTAATCATCACAACGCGACTGCCAAGCATTCATAACATCTTGGTTTGCCGGGGTGGGAGCGTCACCTAGCGGTGCTTCTAGGACATAAGTTTTCTTGGCAGCTATGAGGATGATCCTTAGGTTACCGACCCAATCCGTATAGTTGCTACCATCGTCTTTCAGCTTGGATTTCTCTAGGAACGCGTTGAAGTTGAGGGTGACATGAGCATGGGCCATTTGATCTACAATACATATTGTAAAGAATTTAGACTAAGTTCATGAAAATTAAGTTCATCTAATCAAATTTAATGAACTCCCACTCAGATAGACATCTCTCTAGTCATCTAAGTGAAAACATGATCCGAATCGACTAAGCCGTGTCCGATCATCACGTGAGACGGACTAGTCATCAACGGTGAACATCTTCATGTTGATCGTATCTTCTATACGACTCATGTTCGACCTTTCGGTCTTTCGTGTTCCGAGGACATGTCTGTACATGCTAGGCTCGTCAAGTGAACCCTAAGTGTATTGCGTGTGTAAATCTGGCTTACACCCGTTGTATGTGAATGTTAGAGCCTATCACACCCGATCATCACGTGGTGCTTCGGAACAACGATCCTTAGCAACGGTGCACAGTTAGGGGAAACACAATTCTTGAAATTTTAGTGAGAGATCATCTTATTTACTACCGTCGTTCTAAGCAAATAAGATGCATAAACATGATAAAAATCACATGCAATCAAATAAAGTGACATGATATGGCCAATATCATTTTGCTCCTTTGATCTTCATCTTCGGGGCACCATGATCATCTTTGTCACCGGCATGACACCATGATCCCCATCATCATGATCTCCATCATCGTGTCTTCATGAAGTCGTCTCGCCAAAAATTACTTCTACTACTATGGCTAACGTTTAGCAATAAAGTAAAGTAATTACATGGCGTTATTCAGTGACACGCAGGTCATACAAAAAATAAGACAACTCCTATGGCTCCTGCTGGTTGTCATTCTCATCGACATGCAAGTCGTGATTCCTATTACAAGAACATGATCAATCTCATACATCACATATATCATTCATCACATCTTTTGGCCATATCACATCACATCGCACATGCTGCAAGAACAAGTTAGACGTCCTCTAATTGTTATTGCAAGTTTTTATGTGGCTGCTATAGGTTTCTAGCAAGAACGTTTCTTACCTACGCCAAAACCACAACGTGATATGTCAATTTCTATTTACCCTTCATAAGGACCCTTTTCATCGAATCCGATCCGACTAAAGTGGGAGAGACAGACACCCGCCAGCCACCTTATGCAACTAGTGCATGTCAGTCGGTGGAACCAGTTTCACGTAAGCGTACGTGTAAGGTCGGTCCGGTCCGCTTCATCCCACGATGCCGCCGAAACAAGATTGGACTAGTAGCGGCAAGAGAATTGAACAAATCTACGCCCACAACTGCTTTGTGTTCTACTCGTGCAAGATGCTACGCAAAGACCTAGCTCATATGCCACTGTGGGGAACGTAGCAGAATTCAAAAAAAAATCTACGCTTCACCAAGATCAATCTAAGGAGTCATTTAGCAACGAGCATAAAGGAGTGCATCTACATACCCTTTGTAGATCGCGAGTGGAAGCGTTCAAGAGAACGTGGATGATGGAGTCGTACTCGTCGTGATCCCTATCACTGATGATCCCAGCGCCGAACGGACGGCACCTCCGCGTTCAACACACGTACGGTACAACAACGTCTCCTCCTTCTTGATCCATCAAGGGGGGAGGAGAGGTTGATGGAGATCCAGCAGTACGACGGCGTGGTGGTGGATGCAACGGAAAAACTGCACGGCTTCGCCAAGGACCTGCGGGAGGAGGGAGATGTGTAACGGGGGGAGAGAGGCGCCAGGGGCAAGGGTGCGGCTGCCCTCTCCCCCCCCCCCACTATATATAGGGGCCAGGGGGCGCCGGCCCTAGGAGATGGGATCTCCTAGGGGGGCGGCGGCCAGGGGGAAGGCTTGCCCCCCAAGCCAAGGAGGGCGCCCCCCACCCCTAGGGTTCCCAACCCTAGGCACAGGGGGGAGGCCCAAGGGGGTGCGCCAGCCCACTATGGGCTGGTCCCCCTCCCCTACGGCCCATGGGGCCCTCCGGGATGGGTGGCCCTACCCGGTGGACCCCCGGGACCCTTCCGGTAGTCCCGGTACACTACCGGTGACCCCCGAAACTCTCCCGATGACCGAAACTTGACTTCCTATATATAATTCTTTACCTCCGGACCATTCTGGAACTCCTCGTGACGTCCGGGATCTCATCCGGAACTCCGAACAACATTCGGGTTACCGTGTGCATATATCTCTACAACCCTAGCGTCACCGAACCTTAAGTGTGTAGACCCTACGGGTTCAGGAGACACGTAGACATGACCGAGACGACTCTCCGGTCAATAACCAACAGCGGGATCTGGATACCCATGTTGGTTCCTATGTGTTCCTCGATGATCTCATCGGATGAACCGCACTCAATCTCGTATGTTATTCCCTTTGTCTATCGGTATAGTACTTGCCCGAGATTCGATCGTCGGTATACCGATACCTTGTTCAATCTCGTCATGGCAAGTCTCTTTATTCGTTCCGTAATACATCATCCCTTGACTAACTCCTTAGCCACAATGAGCTCATTATGATGATGTCTTACCGAGTGGGCCCAAAGATACCTCTCCGTCATACGGAGTGACAAATCCCAGTCTCGGTTCGTGCCAACTCAACAGACACTTTCGGAGAAACCCGTTGCGTACCTTTATAGCCACCCAGTTACGTTGTGACGTTTGGCACACCCAAAGTATTCCTACGGTAACCAGGAATTGCACAACCTCATGGTCTAAGGAAAAGATACTTGACATTGGAAAAGCTTTAGCATTACGAACTACACGATCTTGTGCTAGGCTTAGGATTGGGTCTTGTCCATCACATCATTCTCCTAATGATGTGATCCCGTTATCAATGACATCCAATGTCCATGGCCAGGAAACCGTGACCATCTGTTGATCAACGAGCTAGTAACTAGAGGCTTACCAGGGACACGTTGTGGTCTATGTATTCACACATGTATCACTGTTTCCGTACAATACAATTCAAGCATGAATAACAGCCAATTATCATGAACAAGGAAATATAAAAATAACCATTTTATTATTGCCTCTAGGGCATATTTCCAACACCTACATATTCTACGAAGATCTTTATCGGTCAAACCGCATAACAACATACGTTGTTCCCTTTGTCGTCGATATGTTACTTGCCCGAGATTCGATCGTCGGTATCATCATACCTAGTTCAATCTCGTTACAAGTCTCTTTGCTCGTTCCGTAATGCATCATCCCGCAACTAACTCATTAGTCACATTGCTTGCAAAGCTTATAGTGATGTGCATTACCGAGAGGGCCCAGAGATACCTCTCCAACAATCGGAGTGACAAATCCTAATCTCGATCAATGACAACACCACGAATACCTTTGGAGACACCTGTAGAGCATCTTTATAATCACCCAGTTATGTTGTGACGTTTGATAGCACACAAGGTGTTCCTCCGGTACTCGGGAGTTGCACAATCTCATAGTCATAATAACATGTATAAGTTATGAAGAAAGCAATAGCAGTAAAACTAAACGATCAAGTTGCTAAGCTAACGGATGGGTCTTGTCCATCACATAATTCTCCTAATGATGTGATCCCATTGATCAAATGACAACTCATGTCTATGGCTAGGAAACATAACCATCTTTGACCAATGAGCTAGTCTAGTAGAGGCATACTAGGGACACTCTGTTTTGTCTATGTATTCACACATGTACTAAGTTTCCGGTTAATATAATTCTAGCATGAATAATAAACATTTATCATAATATAAATAAATAAATAATAACTTTATTATTGCCTCTAGGGCATATTTCCTTCAGCCTGGCGCGCCTTGGTGGGTTGTGCCCCCTCGAGGCACTCCCCAGGTGCTGTCTTGGCCCATCAGGTGTCTTCTGGCCCAGAAAAAATCTCCAAAAAGTTTCACGGTGTTTGGCTCCGCTTGATATTGATTTCATGCGATTTAATAAACATGCAGAAAACAGCAACTGGCACTTGGCACTATGTCAATAGGTTAGTACCAAAAAATGATATAAAATGATTGTAAAACATTCAAGAATGATAATATAACAACATGGAACAATAAAAAATTATAGATACGTTGGAGACGTATCAGTCTCCGCAAAACATCCTTTTGCACTTTCCAAAACCCTCGTGGGCTTTACCCTTTGGCCCAAATAAAGTGTTCTCGTGCCCAAACATTTCTGGAAACATCTGAAACCCCTGCGGGTGAATTCCAGAACCTTTCCGGAGATCAAACACTCTTATCCTATATATTAATCTTTACCTTCGGACTATTCTGGAGCTCCTCATCATGTCCGTGATCTCATGTGAAACTCCGAACAACATTCGGTCACCATCATACATAACTCATATAATACTATATCGTCAACGAACATTAAGTGTGCGGACCCTACGGGTTCGAGAACTATGTAGACATGACCGAGACGCCTCTCCGGTCAATAACCAATAGCGGAACCTGGATGCCCATATTGGTTCCTACATATTCTACGAAGATCTTTATCGGTCGAACCGTTTTGACAACATACAGAATTCCGTTTGTCCGTCGGTATGTTACTTGCCCGAGATTCGATCGTCGGTATCTCTATACCTAGTTCAATCTTGTTACCAGCAAGTCTCTTTACTCGTTCCGTAATACATCATCTCGTGACTAACTCATTAGACATTTGCTTGCAAGGCTTATTTGATGTGTATTACAAAGAGGGCCTAGAGATACATCTCCGATACTCGGAGTGACAACTCCTAATCTTGATTCATGCCAACCCAACAAAACACCTTAGGAGATACATGTAGAGCATCTTTATAATCACCCAGTTACATTGTGACATTTGATAGCACACAAGGTATTCCTCCGGTATCCGGAAGTTGTATGTCTGTCGGTGGAACCAGTCTCATGTACGTGGACATGTAAGGTTGGTCCGGGCCGCTTCATCTTACAATACCGCCGAATCAAAATAAGACATTTGTGGTAACCAATATGAAGACCACCGCCCACAACTCTTCGTGTTGTACTCGTGCATATCATCTACGCATAGACCTGGCTCATGATGCCACTGGTGGGGAACATTGCAAGGAAAACAAAAACATCTACGCACACGCAATGATCTATCCATGGAGATGCATAGCAACGAGGGGGAGAGTGTGTCTACGTAGCCTCGTAGACCATAAGCGGAAGCGTTAGACAACGAGGTTGATATAGTCGAACCTCTTCGTGTTCCAACCGATCGAGTACCGAACGTACGACAACTCCGCGTTCAGCACACATTAACTCGATGACGTCCTCCACCTTCTTGATCCAGCAAGACGGCGAGGTTGTGGATGAGTTTCGGCAGGACGATGGCGTGGTGACGGTGATGGTGATGCGATCTCCGCAGGGCTTCGCTTAAGCACTACGAAAATATGACCGAGGGAGTAAACGGTGGATGGGGGCGCCGCACACGGCTAAGATAATGTTGTGTCTCATTGGGTGGTGCCCCCTTCCCACATATATATAAGTGGGAGGGGAGGGGAGGCAGCCAGGGCGCCCTAGGGCTTGGCCGCCGCCCCCTAGGGGCCCTGCCTTGCCCTGCGCCCCCCCCCCCCCTTTCCTTGTATGAGGAAGGGGGAAGGAAAGAGGGGGAGAGGGAAGGAAGGGGTAGTCCTACTCCACACTTTCCTTTCCCTCCCCTCTTTCCTTCTCCTCCTCATAGGCCGGCCTCTATAGGGGGCGCACCAGCCCCTTGTGGGCTGGTGTGTTCCCTCTCTTGGCCCATAAGTCCCATAACTTTGTCGGGGTGCCTGAAACTCCTTTCCGGTGACCCGATAAGTACCCGGTACCCTTCGAAACAATTCCGGTGTCCAAATACCATTATCATGTATATCAAGCTTTACCTCTCGACCATTTCAATACTCCTCGTCATGTCCGTGTTCTCATCCGGGACACCCAACAACATTCGGTCACGAAATCACATAACTCATATAACACTTAGCGTCAACGAACGTTAAGCGTGCGGACCCTACGGGTTCGAGAACTATGTAGACATGACCGAGACACCTCTCCGGTCAATAATCAGTAGCGAAACCTGGATGCCCATATTGGATCCTACATAATCTATGAAGATCTTTATCGGTCGAACTGTTATGACAACATACACAATTCCCTTTGTCTGTAGGTATGTTACTTGCCCGAAATTCGATCGTTGGTATCTCTATACCTAGTTCAATCTCGTTACTGGCAAGTGTCTTTACTCGTTCCGCAATACATCATCTCGTAACTAACTCATTAGTCATTTGCTTGCAAGGCTTCTTATGATGTGTAATACCGAGAGGGCCCAGAGATACCCCTCCGATATTCGGAGTGAAAAATTCCAATCTCGATCCATGTCAACTCAATAAACACCTTCGGAGATACCTGTAGAGAATCTTTATGATCACCCAATTACGTTGTTATGTTTGATAGCACACAAGGTATTCCTCCGGTATTCAGGAGTTGCATGATCTCATGGTCTAAGGAACATGTATTTGACATACAAGAAAGCAGTAGCAATAAACTGTATGATCAAATGCTAAGCTAATGGATGGGTCTTGTCCATCACACATTCTCCTAATGATGTGATCCCATTTATCAAATGATAGCTCGTGTCCATGGTTAGCAAACCTTAACCATCTTTGATCAACAAGCTAGTCTAGTAGAGGCTCACTAGGGATACGGTATTTGTTTATGTATTCACACATGTATTTAAGTCTTCGGTCAATACAATTCTAGCATGAATAATAAACCTTTATCATGATTAATGAAATATAATTATTATTATTATGTTATTATTGCCTCTAGGGCATATTTTCATCAGCTCGGTGTCTCCTCGTCCTCACTCCAGGTCTCGTGTTGGTGGCCTTAGCGAGACGATGAAGTTGATGCGGTGACCGTGGTGGCACAGGATGTTGGGCGATGCACTTCCGATTGTCTGTGATGGTGGTGGTTTCGGGGCGGGAGAAATCCCTAGCAGCTCGTCCGCCACCGGTGCGGTTGCGCCCGTGGGCGCCGCCGGACCTTCCTGAGGGGCGTCGGTGATACCCCTTCCCCACTGCCATCCGCGTATCGGGGGAAACCCTAGGACTTGTCCGGGCAGCGACGGCTTCGTCGCCGTCACATTCCTTCATGAATGTGTTGCTTGGTACGCGAGGCTTGGGGGTGCTAGGTGTGCGGTGGTACTTCTCCGGAGGATGCAGCGGGTATCGGTCATCTTCGGTTAGTTGAGTTGCCGGCGTCGGCATTTGTTTCTCTTTCTTTCTCTCAATTTTTCTTTCGGGCTTGTTGGTACTGCGGCCCCAGCGAGCTTAGTTGTTGCTTTATAATATAATGCGGGAGAACTCTTTTTCATCATTGTCTAACTATTGTATACATTGTCTTGCAGAATCAATGTACTAACAGGTACGGTATCCCACGCCTCCACCGCTGCTTATACTGCGGCCCTACTGTACAAAAGTTGTCTTGGCCTTTTATAAATAGAAGGCATCAACAAACTGTAACAAGATTGTTAACTAGTAATAAACCTAAATTCATAGTAGTGCCAAGAATAATAATAACAGGTGTGCATGATGGTAAACGTACGTATGACGACAATATCACGTGCCTCCCTATCAAAAGAGCTAGTACATGACAAATCAATATGTTTTTCGATAAAGGGCGATTTTATTAACTCAAATGTAGCATCAAGTGGATACAAAAGCATTATGAGTAACACCCGGCCTCTGCATAACTAAGATGCACATAGCCAAAACTAAAAGTCTGACCAAATCATAAAATAAAAATCGACAAATCGGCACCAGTAGAGTTCTATAGACCGACACTATGCCTATGTCGAAGGAGGTGGTGGGTCAATCCGTAGGTTATGCTGCCATCCATGTTGGGAAAAAACCTCCGTAGCCACCTGCTCTAATCGACAAATCAATATGTTGGAACTTGGAAGCAAACTAAATAACGTACGTTCGCTAGATCGATCGACAATGCTACTTTTCCTTGAAAGACGATAACGTCCTTCCTCAAGGATACCAGAATTGTAGTTCCGGCTATCATTGCAGCAACCCCTAGAACAAGATTATTCAGACCTCTCTCCTGCTCTTATTTTATTACTTGCATAACTTTGTACCCATCCTTACACAATGGCAGTATCATATTCAGAGCAACATAAAGCCTGCCATGTGCACAAATACTCAGCACTAGTTTGACGACCAACCCATGCTTACTGTTGACTGAGGGGGTTAACCAACCAACATGTCGTCACTGCCTCACACAGCTAACGCAAGTGCTATGCTCCAAACTGTCAAACATCTCCATTTGTTGGGAGGTTTTCTTTTATTAAAAAATACACGCATGTAAACAAAGCCCTAGACTCCAAATCTTCTGAAATCGGTTGCCTATCATCATAAATGCGTGGTCCTCTACTCTACATGACCCCTATCATATACAGATTTTATGGGCCATCCTATCTTGTTTTAACCGAAATAAAAAAAAAGGATGTGAAAACATGCAAGCATTAAATCTCTCTTTGTTTTTTCGGGGGTCTTTGTTTCCCTCTCCTTGCTTTGTCGTCATAGTTTTGTCTGCTTATCCCCCAATTTGCATCTACTCTCCAGCAACCTGATGTAGATCCCTTGTCATCTTGCTCTCTGTAAAAGGATTTAACTAGTGTAAGATCCATGTTGCCTCACCGTTAACTTATACTCCTTATATTGTTGCAATGAATCAACTTTGCTGTTTATAATATAGGTAGGGAATCATCCATGTCCAAGAAAAGAAGATACACAAATTGCTTATGGGTGGTACCAAAAGGTGTAAGCGAGAGGGGGCAGGGTAAACCAAATATCGCTTGCTCCTTCACCTTGTGCCTCGTCTTACGTATCACATATGGGGCAAAAAAAGTAACAAAAAGTTACTGCCGCTGAAACAGACAGGACAGAGTGGCAGTCACCAACCTCTTCTGATTCTTCAGTCTGAATCCAAAGGCAAAAAAAGGCTACCAGAGCCCCGGGAACAAGCAGGATGCTTTAGATCAGAGACCAAATTAAGTAAGTGGAACCCTTTAAGGCCGATCTTTTTTTTAGAAAACGTACTAATTGCCCTGTATGCACACAACCCATTTTTACTTCACGGTTTGATCTGAGTAGATGTACATAATGTGTGTCTCCAGATATTTTTGTAATCAAAGACCTAGCTAGGAGGTTCTACGTATGTAGTGAGAGTGTGATGGGGTAAACCCCTGCACTGCACTGCAGATTACGTACGTAGTGCATAAAAAACAAAATGAAGCATTGTTGAAAACAGAAGCGTAAGCTGTCTAAGATACATGAAGATTACAGACTTGGACAAGTATTTATGAGAGCGCGTCAGCTGTGCAACTTCATGTGCTCTGCTGCCCACTCATCATCATCCTTTCCCAACTGAACAGCCCCACATGAACAGAGAACGCTATGCTATGCTATGCTAGAGAGAGAAAGAGAAGAGAAACCATCCCATATGCTTCGACTACTCTCGTTTTCCACACACACAGAGAGAGAGTCGTAGAAACATAGACACATAGAGCCATCTATAAAAGAAGAGCCCCATATACTGCCATCGACAGGAGGACCATATCCCACACGTATGATCTGTACTGTCTCCTCCCTCTCCTTCTCAGAGCTAGCATAGATCCAGAGCTTCTTTCCCGGAAGTAAGCTAGGTTGCTAGACTGGCCGGCTTGCTCGATCAGGTCCAAAGCCATCGATTGATCAATCATCTGCTCTGTTGCCATTAGAGTGGTCTACCCCTCTCTGCAAGACACAGGTAGGTCTACATCTATCTATCCACAGTGTCTAGTACTTCAAATCTCCGGCTACATCTTCTCCTCCTCCTCCTTTTCATGGTAGCTTGCTTGGTTGGGTACGGTGTCTATGAAGAAATTTGCTTCTTGCTGGCTCGAGGTCTCAGGCTCCTTCTTGGCTTATTCCAGGTCGATCGGCGTCTCTCGGCCTTGGCCGCCGGCGTTTCTTGACGGCGTGCTAGCTCCGCGACCAAAGAGTTGCCGGCCTGGGAATTGGATCAATATATCTTTCTCCATCCGCGGCGCGCGAAGCTAGCTGGTGCCTCCCATTGTTGTTCCATCCAGTCGTCCGGTTTCATCTCACAGGTATGGCGAGCTCCAAAGAATCTATGCGCATAGTAGTATCAAATGCATGCACACTTAATCAGGCTGCTTCTTGTTTCAAAAAAAAAATCAGGCTGCTTAGTACTGAGTAGTACAGTGTACTCCTATATATTACAGCAAAATATTCGAGGCCGGCGGGGTGTAATAACCTGCTATTTTTTCACATAAACATGCATGTGCATGGCAATACGAGTAGGATTTTTGTAGAATGGCACGCATGTGTGGTAGTACTATGTAGAGGTGATTCTTGAGATTGGTGGTAATTATGGGGTTCGAGACATGCATCTCCGGTTTCTCTTCTCTCCCCCGGCCGGCCGTCCTTGTCCGCCCATCAATACCTCGCCCGCGTGACACTGCTCCCTGACGTTCACGTTTCCGCCCCAGCCGCGGACCACTCCATGCCTCAATTTTGATTCCCTCCTCCTCGATCGTATTCGTATCATCATTCATATAGTATCTCACTCTATTTACAGCCGAGAATAATATGCTAACGCTTTCACTCTCTGTTATGTACGTGCAGCCGTCCCAGAATCCCTGCGCCAGTCGCTGCCTCTAGCTAGTTAGCTTCTCCCGGCGGCGCCGTTCCGCGTGGCGATGGACACCTTCGGCTGGTCCGGCCCCGGCCTGCACGACGACGCCTACCTGCCTCGTCCTGTCAGCCAGCTGAGCTGCGGCCGGTTCGACCTGGACGACGCCTTCCTCGGCCAGCTCCAGTGCGACTTCGGCGGAGGAGGAGGGACGCCGTGCCAGGTGAGCTCCAGCTACGGTAACACTGCTGCCGTCGGAGGCGCGGCGGCTAATAATAACGGCCCGCTGGGATTCTTTGGCTCGGGGATCGACGTGTTCTCGTCCGTCGTCGACGGTGCCACCCTGAGCGCGCACGACGGCCTGCTCGACTCGGCGCTCGCCTTCTCCAGGGTGCTCCCCCCATGCGGCGGGGAGGCTGACCCCAGGGCCGTCTCCAACGGCGCCATGTTCTCCGGCTACAGCGGCACCACCGTCTGTAACATCTCCTCCGGGGAGTCCAACAACTACAGCGGCGGAGTCGGCGGCCACGACGTAACCGAGGTGGCGTCGCCGACGTCCACCATATCGCCCACCACGACGTCGCATCCCACGATTACGTCGGCACAGCAGGCGCTCCACGCGAACCGGAAGCTAGCCGCCGAGGACTGCCCCGCGGCAGCAACGGTGCCGCCGCTCCCACACGTCGGCACAAAGCGGAAGGCCCCCACCACGACAGCAACGAGCATCACTTTCGGCCAGGACACCAACGCCGGAGCGGCCGCCGGGTACAAGCCGGACATGGAGGCGATGGCGCAGGTGAAGGAGATGATCTACCGCGCGGCGGCCATGCGGCCAGTGAACCTCGTCACGGAGCCCCCCGCGCCGGTCAGCAGCAAGCCACGGCGCAAGAACGTGCGCATCTCGAGCGACCCGCAGACGGTGGCGGCCCGTCTCCGGCGGGAGCGCGTGAGCGACCGCCTGCGCGTGCTGCAGAAGCTCGTCCCCGGCGGGAGCAAGATGGACACGGCGTCCATGCTGGACGAGGCCGCCAGCTACCTCAAGTTCCTCAAGTCCCAGGTGCAGGCGCTGGAAACCCTAGGAACGACGAGCAGCACCGGCACCAGCGCCGCCGCGGCCGCCAGCACGGGCAGGTTACACTCGCAGCAGCATTATTACAGCAACCACCCTGGGTTTCTCGGATTTGCGAGAAATAACAACAACATTTCTTCCGTCTTCAGAAATCCCAATGGAAATTCTGCCAGACTGTTGTAGTACTGTTCAGTGTCGTCCATACATATGTTGATGTTCCGTACTGTTTCAGGTCGTCGTGTCAAGACGACGTACGTGCTTAGCTAGTACGTACAGTACTGTATACATACATATATATACTAATTAAGGTTTAGTGTCGTCGTGTACTTTTGTCCAGAATTAATTAATTTGGATCGATCCGCTGCATCGTGGAAGCAATCCAGCTGCAGCGTGAGATCGAGACCGTGCCGGTGGCAGGACATCACTATGTATTGGATGGAGAAGAAAAGAAAGAATTATAGTATGAAACTATTTCGATATTCATTTGTATTCTACTACTAGAACCAAAGTGCCTGGGACACGACCGGCGTGGCGTGCATGTAAAATCGTACTAGTAGTGAGAGTTTCCCTTCCATGAGTTATATTCTAAAATAGCATAGGAAGTTACTTGGAATAGTATAATCGGTGTAATTATGTTATTAAAGCTTACATGCATGGATCATCTGTTTGCCGCACATGCATGCATGCATGCCGTCACTCACACAACGGCAGAGCTACCATAGCTACAAATGTGTTAATCGTAGTATGTCTTAAAATACCATAGGAACTTAGGAAGTTTATACATGCATGCATGATTTCTTCCGCTCAATCATCGCGTCCGATTGCTTGCTGCACATGCATGCATGACGTCAGTTGCAGAGCTACAAATGTGGATCACGGGGTACATGGATGAGGTCCCAAACATGGCAAACTTGCGTGGTCGGTCTCCATATCTTTCGTTCCAAGTTCCGGATGATTAACCGGCCAGTCTTCTTCTCCTTTTGCACCCCACAAACGCAGCGAATCCAGATTCCAGGTGCGAGTGCAAAAAGAAGCTAGCTAGCTAGGGTGAGG
Source organism: Secale cereale (assembly GCA_902687465.1). Classification (NCBI taxonomy): domain Eukaryota; kingdom Viridiplantae; phylum Streptophyta; class Magnoliopsida; order Poales; family Poaceae; genus Secale; species Secale cereale. The sequence goes on from LR738711.1 coordinate 667,108,236, forward strand.
AAGATAGATTGATAGATATATAGCTAGATATACATATACAGAAGATATGTGAAAAAAGGTCGGCCTTTTCTCTATCAAAGATGGTCTAGATGCTACACCTAGTATGTATCACCCTATCTAATCTAATCTAGCTATGAATATATGGCACGTCGTCTTTTTATCTTATCAGTGGCGTGTAATGCTGGCAGCTGGTCCAGGCTTTTCTGCTGCATGCTGATGATAAAAAGAAAAGAAAGCGTGGGAATGAATTGGGATTAAGTTAACACGGAAAGGCCCTTTTGAGGCCGCGAGATAGCCTAGCCGGTGCATGCATGCATGCGAGTAAAGTCTATTTTAAACCTTGAACTCATAGAGATAGTCTGAATTGAACCCTTAACTTTGAATCCCTGAAATCTGCACTCTGTATTCATCAATCCCGGTCAATTTCAACCCTAAACCGACCCTACACTATTTGTTGCATCGGGAAAAAGACAATCCCAGCCGGGAACAATTGTTTCTGTCACTGACTCCGCGGGCCTACATGTCATATTCATCTTCCCCACTCTATACGTCCGAGCAGTGTGCCGCTTGCCTTCAACGCCCGATGTCGTCTTCTGTTCCTAGTGTGCACCCCACCCCGAGAGGATGGCCAGCGCAAGGATGACCATTGAACGTCGGCGAGGGGCCTCCAGAGCACCGCCGCCGGGGCGTCCCTTGTCAGCGCACGCATGGTGTTTACCTGGCTGCTCGACAAGCGCCCAGGCATACCCAATACGCGCGCCCCCGTACTGAGCTGATCTAATTTCCTCTGTGCTTCTACGACCTGGTGAGCGCAAGGCCCGTCGACCTCGTCATCCCCTCTTTGCCGACCTCCATGGCCCGACCTGGCTTTTGGTCGAGCACCTGGTGTGCACATGGCTTGGCGAGCCGGAGCAGTGTGTGCCCATTGATGCCGATGCGGAGGACGGCGGAAACAGCATGACCTGACGTGGACGGCGGCGGCGCGCAACAGTACGCACAGCAACCCTCGAGCACCGCCTCGTCCCGCGCACACGAGGCGTGGAAGTTGGCGTCGCACGCGCCGCGGAAGGACACCACGTCCGCGTAGCATTGTACGTCCGCCCACGCGCCGGTGAAGTTCAGTCGCAGAAGTGGACGCCGCGGCTCGAGGAAGATGACAGCGAGAAGTACCGCCGCGGCTCCCTGCTGAAGATGAGAAGAGAAGGGCGCTAGCAGCATGAGCTTCTCCACCGTCGCACGATGACCGTACGTTCGTGCCTTGCGGCCAGGTGCAGCGCCGTGTCCCCAGCTCTAGGTTGATTTAACTCAATGAGACGCAAGTACAAAGCCATGCAACTACTTGATTGTTTGCTACATGCGTATGCAAACACAAGGAATTTTGTCAAGAGAATATGAGGAAGGGATCAATCCATTTGGCTGGAAGAGAACAAGGAAGCAGACGAATCTGACATGTCGACCCGTATCGTCAGTGAGAGTAGCCAGTGAACCCGGCCGGGATCATGCTTTTTCTAGTGCACCAAACAGACCTAAGGTCAAGGTTGACCGGGATTAGAAAGTACTCCCTCCGTTCCATAATGTAGTGCCTATAGATTTTTACAAAAGTCAAACATTACAAACTTTGACCATGTTTATAGAGAAAAGTATGTACATCTAGAATACCAAATGCACATCATTGGATACATCGTGAGTTATATTTTCAGAATGTACATGTTTGGTATTGTAGATGTAGACAGTTTTTTCTATACACTTGGTCAAAGTTGACAAAGTTTGACTTTCACAAAAATCTATAGGCACTACATTGTGGAACGGAGGGAGTATAGGGTGTCGATTTCAGGGATTCAGAGTTCGAGGTTTGATTCCGACGAGACGTACGAATTCAAGGTTTAAAATAGACTTTACTCCATGCATGCATATGATATGCTGTATCGGCTGACACACATGCAGAGCCAGCAGGCCCGGTAAAAACCCTAGACGCGCTGTCAGTCCGCGCGCTGGTGCATATGCCAGCACAGTTAGACCGTACTACTCCATAGACCATAGGCATCATCGTTAACACTTGTATGTCAAATAGTGTTATAGAGTAATAATGCAGTGGTGACGGAATGTGAATCATGGCACTCATGATTAAGAGCTAGCTAGCCCGAGGCACACGGGAATTTGGGCCCGTGCTAGCCTAGCCTAGCTTGGTGTCCCCGCCCTAATATACTCCGTGTGCATCTTGAAGCGATCGATCGATCGATCTCGCGTCAACGAATCAAAATCTTTGAAATGTGTGCGGCTGCCGAGAGAGAGAGAGCGAGAGGTGGTTGCGCTTTTGCAGGGCGCTTTAGGGCTGGGGACGCAGTGCAGTGGGCAGCGGCAGCAAGAATGGCATCGCAGCATCGGTACCACCACATCCAAAGACAGACCGCAGGCGCTCGCTCGCTTTGGTTTGGCTGCTGCAGCAGCGGCAGCGGCAGCCCGCGCGCGTCGCCAAAAGACATTCCCTCCCTCTGGGGCTGCCCCCCGCCCCCATGCCATGCCATGTGTGCCACTGCCACGGCAGGCCGCGGTCTGCGTCTGCTCCCCGCTCTCGCTGCCACCTCTCTCTCTCTCACGATCCACCGCCCCAATTCCCGTGGAGACCCAGGCCCAAGCGTGCACCTTGAGAAAGGTGCGCCCTCATTGCTCGGCACATGCACGCACTGACACGCTCTTCCTACCTGTTTGTTTTTTTCTGCATGATTTCAGGATGCGCCTACGTCCGTCAGCCGTTGTTTTGGCTTGGGGCTCTTCTCGTTGCCTTGCCGCTCCGTGCAACATACCGGCCGGCCGGATCGGTGGCTGGCTCCGTGCGTCATTCGGTCCAGTGACCGGAGAGGATGATCCAACAAGGTGTACGTTGACGATGGGTGGGAATGGAATAATATCGCAGCGCGGTGGAGCAAGCTGGTGTCGTTTGATGGCGGGCCTGGACGGCAACTCACTCTCACTGTATGAACCGATGTTGCATCTAGATCTAGTCTAGAGGATGAACGAACGTTCGTTGGCTTGCTCATCATCACCTGACTGGAGGCCTAGCCTCTTGGGACTCTAAAACTGTTCCGAGTCGGCGTGAGGCTGACTGACTGACCGACCCCCAACGAGTACCCAAGCTCGTCCAGACGGTGCAGCGCCGCCTGATTTGACCACGCAGCACGTATGCGGGGCATTCACTCCGTTCCGTTCGGTTCAGCACCCGGTTTCCGTTTCAAAACCATCGAAAGGGATCGCTCGCGTCGCGTGTCCTTCTTTCTTCCGGGTGGTGGTTTTCTGTTTGCAATCGTCACGAAGTAAACCAACCAATCCATCCGCGCCTTCCTTGTGAGGAAACGGATTCCTGTTAGAGAACGATTCAAGCTTCTGGAATCGAATTCTGTCATCTTCTGGGATGGCTTCGGTGACGCTTTCCTGTTCAGCGTTCGCAGGCCACAGCAAAGAAAGATGCGATGCGATCCCCGCCCCCCTTCGCAGGATTTCTCGGGCGTTCCTTCCTTCCTTCCCTACAAGGAAAGTCGCACGCATCATCCTCGAGCCTGGGCGTCGCGATCAGGCCCTGATGCTGGCCTTACCCAAATGGGCAGCATATCAGAGCCTAAGATACGGCCATATCGCATACGACCCGCCCACTTGCCGACCCTAGATCAGATCAGCCACCATCCCTTCTGCATGCACACCAGCGCAGCGTGCACAATAATTCACAAGGCATCTGTCGCAACCCAGGCTCGACAACGATGGTAACGAACGAACTTGGCGCAGAGCTGGCTAATCACAATAATTGGATGGATGGTGGACGACGACAGTTCAGACTTCAGATTCTGGGAGGGATTACAGTCTATGTACGGTGTAACATAACACTATGCACAAGCGACCTCAAAACCAGAGGAGTGCTTAAGAAACAATTGCATCATAAAATGGTCGGGCACATCTGACTTTTGTATAAACACAGGCAATCTTCTTTTTCACTTTTGTTTTTCTCAACAGTTTTACATCATAAAATGGTCGGGCACAACTGACCTCCTGACACGTGTTGCTATACATGACATGACAATGAACCACTCAAATATTTAAACATGTTTGGGGAACCAATGAACTTCCAAGGAACAATCCTTGTCGTCCAATGCACAGCGTTCAGACAACCTTATCACACAATTTTACTGAACACATACAATTTGGAGGACCTACCTGGCTGGCTCAATGAGCGAGCTTAAAGTAGAGTATGATAAGGATGGCCACAACAAGAGTTGAAATGATTCCACCAATGATCCACTTGTTCCTGTCCATCCTCTTTGACATCGCCGACAGGATTTTCTTACTCTTTCCAACGTTATCATCAACCCCATGCAACTGTAAACAATACCAGACTCGTGTCACTAACGGAAGTATTTTTCTTTCTTTCTTTTGAATTCAATCAATAGAGACAAGGATAATAAGTAAATAAGAAGCAAATCATGGTTATTGCTAACATCTGCTTATATGCAATGGTGTTGGCAAAGTTAACATATAACATACTAACAAACTTTCCCTCAAAACAAAACATACTAACAAACTACTCCCTCCTTCCCATAATATAAGAACGTTTTTGACACTGGTGTAGTGTAAAAAACGTTCTTATATTATGGGACGGAGGGAGTAACAAATAAGGATGACAGCCACACTATTTCACAACTTCTATTATGTAACTAACTGATGAATTTTGCAGGAATAAATATTCTGATATTTCAATTGTATCAATTACCATGGCATGCATATGCTGCTACTTGAAGGAATGTTCCTATTTGCTCTTAAAAATATAATATCCAAGAGAATAAATGGAAGTGATATTTGTTTTAACTTCTAATATTAGCCAAACTCCCAAGTGGCCAGGCCCTTGAACTGCTGGGACTGAATAAATGATCTTTTACAGGCTTTTATGCTATCATCACTCAACAACCGTACGGTGACACATTACTAAGCTAGGTACCAGAATATACTCACTATTCATACACAAATAGAGCAATGGGATGTCATGCAAAATACTCCCTCCGTTCCTAAATATTTGTCTTTCTAGACATTTCAAATGGACTACAACATACGGATGTATGTAGACATATTTTAAAGTGTAGATTCAGTCATTTTGCTCCGTATGTAGTCATCTGTTGAAATCTCTAGAAAGACAAATATTTGGGAATGGATGGAGTAAAACACAAGGTCATGCTGTAGAGTATCTTAGATTACACACTAGGAATTCTAGATAATGCACCCAACTGATTAAATGTGCACAATGATTCTGATATTTCAAGAAATGCATCAATTATCATAGCATGCACATGCCACTAAAGGGGGAGATCACCCACTGTTTGCTCTTTATATCCAGGAGAATAAACCAATGGGATATTTGATTCACTTCTAAAAAAAATAGCAACCACAAGTGGACAAGGCCTTGATATGCTGAGACCGGACTCGCTGTGTTGAGCATGAAAATATACATTATGATGAATCTAAATAAACTAATTTAGTGTTGTAGATGTTGATATATCTTCCGATCGACTTGGTCAAAGTTTAAGAAGTTAGACTTGGGACAGAGCTAGAACATCAATTAATTTGGAGTGCAGGAAGTAGGTTATAAATAAAAATAACAGAATTTAATAAACTAGAACCATCATCGCTCTATTTTGATAATAGATCCTGCATTCAACATATGAAAACTATGCTTATTATATTTAGCAAATTATCAAACCTAGAACCTATATAATGGGCTATGACAATCTGATCTCTATCAGTAGTGCCAGAAGTAACAACCGGGCTGGAAGGAATGATGAACAAAAGAGCTATATAGCCAACAATGGTTTGCATAACATTTTAGTGAAGTATATCTAAACTACAATAAAGCAGTTATGGCTGAATACATACAGTATCGTGAGCATGCAGTAGTGACTGTCGTTGTTGATGAAGGTCCTGAAGAATTGACACACCAAGTTCTTCTGTCTCCAGCATAGTTCTTCGGCTCTCTTTAATTCTGTCAGTGGACTGATTCAGTCTTTCAGTTGTCATCATCAACCTTCCTCGCTGATCAGTGGACACCTGAGCCAGGAAAGAATTCCCAAGTACAGCATGAGTACTAAAACTAGCAAACATCAACTTTGAGACGCCACTTGAGAAATCAGAACAAACATAATAATACCGCACTATATATACACTTCACATCAATAGAGAAATATGTCAGACAGGGAGCACCGTTTCTACAATACAGAAAGACAACATTGCAAGAACTTGCGACATCCAGGAATACATAAAGGGGATAACACCCTTTTCCCGATATATTAAGCAGCCTTCCAAAATGATTGAATTGGGACTACATTTTCTTTTATAATGCAGTAAGAAGAGGTACAATTCTCTTTTTCTCTTTTGGTTCTGAACAGATACCATTCTGCACAGCAGATATGATTTTTCCCTCTGCAGTTTACTTTCTAATAAGGCTACAGAAGGAAGCTATGCAACGAAGAAGTATCTTGAAAATACATCTATACATTGTAATACTGATTTATTGGTCTAAAGGGGCATATTTATAGGAAATGCCAAGGAGTTATTGTTTCCATCACTGTTTCCACTGTCATTTTGCATATGAAAACAATATCTTCATTCAGTAAAAACAAACAAATACAACTCAAAATTACGAAGCAATCATAGTTAGTTAAGGGGGATACAGATACAAGTCCTAATGAATTCAAATAAGCACAGCTGTGCAATGGAAGAATATGGACATTTTTGAGAATCTAAATTCAGGAATACATTAAAATAGGGAATAATCAGTTATACACTTTCTAACTCCAGCATTCAGTGGCGGAGCATGAGTCCAATCCCAAAGGCAGGGCCAAAGGACAATGCAAAACTAATAAATTGTTCATGTTAGGAAAACTCAGCAAAGTATGTAGAGTGCCTCCTTTGCAGCTCAGCAGGGGTGGTCAACTATTGGTTAATGAGACAAAACAAAGCCACTGTGGTGGGCATCTTGGGAGAAATGTCATTGTGATCTTCATTATTTGGGGTGAGTTGTCATTGCAATCACCGTCATTTTAAGAAACAAGGTCTTCTTTGCAATCGCATAAAATAAAATGCAATTTAACAGACTAGATCAGCATCCAAACATGTCAATATGGAGAGAATTGCCCAATTGACAAGGCAATTGTAGTGCGGTATGCAGTACTTAAGTTCATATTTCGCATGCTGCCAGATAATACATCACAGAATTGTTAACCGTGTCACTGCACACAATCTAAACATAACCAAGTAGTGTGCAGCATTGTAAAGTACAGCTTTACTAACAGCATCACAGCTGAGTAGTCCAAGAGAAGTTCAAAATACGGTATATTAATCTAATCATAAGCGCCAATAAGATTCACAATATTGTTAGTGACCAATATTAGGGATACCGCCACAATTGAATAAACAATGGGTGTGTCTAGTTCTCATCTAGATGAGAAATAACTAAGTCTCATCTAACTCCACCATTTGATTTTGCGCGGAGATTCATGTGGACTTTTTCTTCTACTTTCTTGCTTGATTAATTAAACAGTGTGGGAGTTAGATGAGACTTTGTTAATTCTCATCTAATAGTACCACATATTAGATGTCACGAAGTTTTGATCATCGTTTCAGCACCAACCCAATCACCTAATACTACCACATTAAAAGGTATAAATAGAGTTAGTTACCCACAGTATGTATGTGGCAATTGAATTAATAGGAATAGAGAGCTCACCGCAAGTGTGTCAGCCATGCCAGACTCAAGGAGCTCCTCCCTGGTAGTTTGCCTGGCATTGGGCGCCGAGATCCTCTTGAGCTCGCTCTTGAGGTTGTTAAGGTCAGATTTGTACTCCCGCAGCTTAGCTAGCAAACCCGCTTTCACGCTGGGCGGCGTATTCCTAGCCTCCAGGTCCATCCTCCGTATCTGTAATAAGTACATGAATGAAAGAAATAAAATTCACATACTGCCCCCACATGGCAGTGAAACAAGGGCATATACGGTCTCATAGCCCAGACAATCTACAGAACTTGCCCCAAATCACACATTCACCTACACCTCCCAAAATCACATCCTAGTTTCCCAACGGCAGAATGTAGGGCAGCAGAATCGCATAAGCATGTAGCCACGGGAACCGCATAAATAAAATAGACCGGGTAGTATTTACCAGCGATTCAGCTTCCTGCACGCCGGACTGGATCTCGGAGAGCCTCTGCTTCTTCTTCTCTGCATTAGATCTCACCGTTTAGACGCAAACCAACAGCGGCGAAAAGTGGGGGAGAAATCCCCCGGTACAATTAGGCATGGGGGGCGGTGGGCACGTACCTCCATCGAGAGCGGAGGCGGCGGTGCACTTGCGGGAGAGGGAGGCGGATTCCTCGCAGTACTGGCGCTCGTAGCCCTCGAACACATCGCTCATGGCTGCTCCCCTTGATCGCCTCCGCCCGCGCGAACAGATCCCCCCTCCAGATTCCGCGCCCAAATCGTCCGGCGGTGTCGAATCGAGCAGATGATCGAGACGACCGCAATTCGATCCGGGCTACTTCACGAGGGGGGGCTCCGGGCGTTTGGTGGAAGCTTCGATTTTGGTCGGATAGAGGGATTGGGAGATTTGGGATGGGGGGCCGATAAAAATACGGCTGCTTCGCGGGCTGGCGTGCGCATTGGCACGTCGGTATCGTGTGTTAATTGGGACGCGGTGAATTCCAAAATCCAAAAGTATATAATATAAAATGAGACACTGCGTTGTGGGTCCTACCGGTTTTATGGGTATCCTGTCGTGCAGCAGAAGCTGACGGCGGTGGTTTCCCGCGCTACACCGCACACAGCAATGTAAACCGGTCCGTTTAATCATGTTTAAACCCATTATTGATCTAACCGTTCAATAATTTGCTTTGTTTCTCTAAAATAAACTATGAAGCTAGCTTAATCTAACTAAACGGAATTTGCGGATGCCGCTTATTTGCCATTTACATTCCTAACCGTCACAGGAGGAGATAACCCCCCGCCGTTCCTTAGGTCTCTTTACCCGTTTTCCTCTATCCCCACGAACAGATGGTTTTGGGAGGGTGGTTTCTCCACGATACAAGGCCGCGGATCCCTGCCCTCTCTGTTTGCCGCTCCGACGACCGGGGGCGAGGAGGGCTCTCCTGGCCTGTAAATACTCATAGGGGCAAGGTTTTCTGTTGCGTTGTTGGGGTGGTGGGGAACGCATGAGAATAAATTTGCATCGGCTCCATCCACGCACCGGCGGGGTCTCGGAGTTATGTGTCGAGTCTGCTCGGCGGTCCTTCAGATCAACGGGATTAAGTTTCTTTGCTGACGTAGGCGAGACGACGGCGTCGACGTCTTCTCTGGATGTTTGTGTCCTCCTGGTCCATCCCCGACGATGTTGCGCCCCCTCCAACGACGTTGAGGAGCATGGTGACCTTGTTCAGGAGATGGCTGACGGTTACTGCTCTTGGTGGTGGCGTCGGTGTGCGGAACATGATGGACTAAGTGGGACAAGGGAAGTAGTCCCTGAATGACGGTTCGAGTGGTCTTCCTCGATGATATCAATGGGAAGTTCCGGTTCCGAAGTCAGGATGGCATGGGGGCAACCCATGGCTGATATGCCACAACGATATGTGCCTTGTTGCGTTCGGCGAGCCTGGTCTTTGGTTCACAAAGCCCCGACGGCGATGGTGCCTCCCTGGCCATGGCAACAATGGAGGTCGTTCTCCTCTATGCATGGCGAGCGCCTCGATGGTGTTGGAGGTTGAAGATGGTTGACATTTACGGCGTGTGCAAGGAGCCCTTAGGTAACATTTGTATTTTCATCTCCCCTGGGCTCTTTCTCGAAAGGTTTTTCAGGACATATATCATGTTCATGTATGTTTCGTTGTTTCCATGTTTGTGGGTTCCTGCAATCTAACTTCAGTTTAACGGAATGCATGGTTACCTTAAAACACCGCACAGGAGATGATATATGCCATCCATAAGTGTCATAGTTTTGTGCTAATCTCCGTTTAAAATTACAATCTTTACCTAATAATAAAGCACAAAACGAGTTTGTCGGGTTCACCGTCACAATACCCTTTCTTCTTATGTCATTTACGCTTTCAATTTAAATTTAAAACATATTCGAGGTGGTACTAAATTTTCGCCCTAACTGTTTCTCGTAATACGCTTTCTTCCCACCGTAATTTCGTCCGCTCCTTCGTCCGTCTCAAAACTTCGTACGTCGCTTTCCTTTCTCCGTCTCAAAACCGTCCGTTCGTTCGTCCGTCTCAAAACTTCCTACGTAGCTTTCCTTTCTCCGTCTCAAAACCAACCTCAACGTGCTTCAAAAAACAACCCGAGCTACGCCGTGCTGTAGCCGGTGTCCATCCCACCTATCCTGATGTCAAATTTACTTTTTAAATAGTCCCACATCGTCTCCTTACATCCAATGCATCTAATTTATATACGTCTTAGATTTATCTCGGTGTTAAGAAGCTATCTACGAATAAGAGAAGCCATCTAGGAATAAGAAATAAGAGGCTATAAGGAAGAAAAAAGAGGCCAAAGGAAATGGAATAAAGGATGAATGAACTCCAAAGCGGGAAAGGAGCGTGACTGGAATGGAACAAAGGTTGTTGTGGCGTGGTCAACCGGAGAGAGCCTAGCGAGCTTTAGAGGCCCCAAGCAAGAAAGGCCGGGAGTAGGAGTAGAGAATGGAATGGAACTTGTTGTGTGTTCTTCCCAAGCAAAAAGGCCGGGACTCAGAGCAGAGGATCACGGCGTGCACTCCGACGGAGACCGCCACCGGCGCGCTGTCTTCGCTCGACGGACCGGCGATTCACCGAAGAGCAAGACGGGGCTGGATCTCGGCGTGGCCCACCTTCCTTCCCTTCCCCCGCACAGCCCAGCTGTGTCATGCACACCGGCCTGACCCTGCCCCTCGCCGGCCCCCGGCGCACACTTGGAGTCCTCGTCGCACGGAGAGAGGTGTGAGGTCGCGATGGGGGAATCCATAGTTCGTTGTTGGATGAGGGGCGGGGGAGGAGGGAATTTGGAACTTGAGCAACACTGTCTAGATAAGGGAGCTCTCGGTGGGGGATTCTTGGTCTATTGCTTTTTTTAATGGTTGCACCGATTAGAAGCTGCTGGAAGCTATGTGTGCCACCCGTCCACCGATTAAAAAAATAAATCGGAATGGGTACCAATTAACCAATTATAAGAGTGTTTCACATACGACGGATCTTTTACGATTTTTGTACCATGCAGTATAGGCAGCGTCAACTGCATATGTAAAAAGCATCCTACAGAAATCGTACTAGATTCTATCGCACGTGAAGTAATTTCGCCGATTGTAGTTACTTTTTTTGCGGGTTATTACTTGATGTTTGTTGTTACTGTCGTCAGATACAGTAATTAAAAGTGAGTGAAATATTGGAACTAGATGTTTCTCAAAGGGAGAAGGTATTTGGAGCTCACTTAGACTTGATGACAATTAAGATATTCCTCAACTCTGAATGTTACCGATTTCGTTAGTGAGATAGGGAGGGGAGAAGGAGGAATGAAGAGTAGAGAGAATGCGACAACACTCCATCTTACTCACGTTATGTTTCGCCCCCGCACGCCAACCTGGATAGAGGAGCACTCCCCTCCGTTTTAACATCTCTCATGCAGCTTTGTGTGCCCTAATCATGATCCCCAACGAGTCCAGATGATAATGTCCAGGGAAGAAGTGGATATGTTGGAATGGGGGTGTGCTAACTCTTTACCTTTTGGACATCATATTTTTTTTTGAAATGCCAAAGTATAAATATAAATTAATGTTAATAGGGATGTGGGATTTGTGAGCCGATAAATTGATGCGAGAGTGTGTGACCCGACGAACTTGCACGATGTGGCAGCTCAGCCGGCGCTAGCCATCGGCCGACCACATAGTGCAACAGCTCGGCGACGAGGCGGACCAACATAGAGGAGCAGTCTGCGTGGCAGTGACCATACACCATGGCGGCCCGGCTCCAACGGCGAGTGTTGTCCATCAGCCGGCGACGAGGACCTATAACCTTTTTCAAGAACACCTCGAGAGGGGGCATAACCTACAACTTCAGAAAGACCTACAACCTCATGCACATGCTAAATAGACTTAGCACATGTGCTTGCAATCAGGTATATATGGTCTTTCTGATTGAATTGCCATATTTTTGTCATCTTGTGATCTCATGGGCAGTCGAGCGTGCATGCTTGCCAAACCTCAATTTTGCTGCTTGCAAGAGCCTCTTGTGAAGGTTCGTCCTCCTCAGAATGGGAGATGAAGCCTCTGTTATATTAGTCAAAGGAGGTCACTGCAAAGACACAATGACTTAAGTGGCAAGATAAGCGTCTAAATGCAAATTATTTATGTTTCGATGTTGTGCTTTCTATTCGATCAGAAAACCGAGAGAGGACAGATACATGGATACACGAAGTCTCCCGGATGCATACGGTATGTCCCTCTAAGTTCCCTCCTTTAATCAGTTTTGTGCATGATCACTCATATACCATTTTTATTATTAGCACATCGCTATTTTTCTCCCGTTGCAACTCACGGACATTTGTGCTATAAGTACTTATTAGATCAGAGGGAGTAGATCCTATTCAAGGCCTTTGAGCGTCAAATAGCGGAGCCTCCGCTCACAAACGACACGCAACGAGCCAGTCTTGTTTTGGGCTCCGCTGTACGCGTGTATGTTGTTTAGTTTGCTGTTTTTTTAGTTTTTCTTTGTGGTTGCCTTTTGTTAGTACTATTTGTGATTCTTTATTTTCAGTTTCATTTTTTTCTCTTTTTTTACTTCTTTTCCCTTCTTGTTTTTATTTATTTTTGTTTCCACTTCTGTTTTGTATGGTTTTTTCCTTTTGCGGTTTTAATTTTCTAATATACGATGAGTATTTCAAAATACACATTGAACATTTCTTTACTACTCCAGGTAAAAATACTAATATACAATGAACTTCTTTTAAATGCACATTGAACATTTTGTTTAGTATACCGTGAACTTCCTTTAATGTCTGGTGAACTTTTTTTGTAATATACAATTATATAGTTCTAACAAAGATTGATTTTTCAAATAAACATATTGAATAGTTTTCCTAATATATATTCTCTATTTTTATATTGGTTTTTATTTATTAACCTCTATAAAAAAGGTCATGAAAACCATAGAGAAAAAACAAAGGAAACCCGCTAGCTCAAATGAGCTCACAAGTGTGGGCTGACCCATTTGCGCCTCGCATCAGGCGTCTATTTGACGCTAACATGCGTTAAATAATAGAACTTGTGATATATAACACCCATCGCAGGCATTATGCCTCGCCTAGCTTACTGCATGGCCTACTGGGCATGACCCAGCGTGCGTGACAAGTCGTGAACCAGCGTATGCATGGACGGCAGTTTTTTTCTCGATATATTTCACTTTGTTTCTTAATTTTTTTGTTTTTATTTAATTTTAAAATTTGACTAAATAAAAAAAGCTTCACGAAATTCGCAAAAAGATCTCAGATTTGACAATTATTCTTGATTTTCAAATCATCTGTGAATTTTAAAAGAAAAATCATAGATTCAAACAAATCACAAATAAAATATAGAAGATTAAAAAACTCGAGTTCGTAAAATGGTCACAAATCTGAAAATAAATGTGATTTTTAAAAACGGCAGATCTAAAATATATTATAGAATTTTAAGGAATGCTTCTGAATTCAAAAAAGATTGTGAATTCAATAAATGTTCATGGATTAAAAAATCATTGAATTCGTATAATCTCCACAAATTTTAAAAATGTCTGTGAAGTATAAATTTCAAGAATTTAAAAAATATTCACAGAATTTGAAAATATTTGCGAATTTTAAAAATGTTCGTGAATAAATAATGGTGAAAAAGAAAAGGAAAACAATAGAAAAGGGGGGGGGGGGGTAGAGAGAAAACCAGGAAAAAAACAATGAAAAAATATATTCTCCAAGAACCTCCGGAACACTATGTTGAATGTTTTGAGAAGATTACTAAAGGCAGTCGATACCTCTTCTTAGCTATTCGCAACCTCGTGCTAATGGTTTGACCTGGTAGTAGCACTTAGTGGGTGATCGCCCCAATATGTATTGGTTGTTGCAAAACTGTGTCCTCTACTGAAGCCCACTATGAGTGGACTGATCCACCAGCCCTTTGTGAACCAAGTCCTTCCCTTTAGCATTGAAGTGGACACTTATCCCAGAAAGTCATTTTGAAGGATAAGCTCTAGTGAGTCCTATATTTTGAATGGTGTCAAAATGGTAATTTTTTTAAGTTACAAAAAATGCTAAAAAAGACTCAACATGTTTGTATATCATACATGTGCAAATTCTGATGCTGAAATAAGTAACCATGACTTACACAAAAATGACCAAATCATTTGTTTGGAAAGATAAAAAGTGCACGCATTATTCACTATTTTGAAATCACCATTTTGTCATTTTTGCATAGCTCACATGTTTACTTATTTTATCACCAAACTTTATACATGTGTAATATACATCCATATGATCATGTAGGATTTTTTTTAGATTTCTTTCTAAATTTTTAAATGTGTTTTAAAACTATTTAACAATAAAGTCCTACAATGCACCTCGGCTCCAAAAATACACTCTCGCACTTATCCCCTACCCCTAGTTTTATAAAAGGGAGATCACTCTTCATACAAGCGGATGACGAATGATTAATAAAGAGAGCTCTATGTCTTCGTGTCAATTATTTTTTGTACCTTGACGCTTGATTGAGTACTTCATCTATAGGACTCCCACTCCGCAGCCTTTGGACCGAACCCGCCAGCAAACTTGCAGAACACGTTATACGTACGACATCTTCATCAACTTTTTCCTAAGCCTTCGTTCAGTAGGCTCTCATCAATCGATGCGGGGGTATGGATAAAAACACAAAAAGGAATCCTCAATGTCATTATGATTCCATTTTTGTCATCCCACAATTTTTTTTGGATCTTTTTACCTAAGGTGTGAATTTCCTTCCCGAGATCATGGCAGACTTGACGTCGACCGATCTCGCATATACGAGGGACTTCTTGACTACACCCTAGGGAGACGGCGAACACACGTGCTAGTAATGAGCATGACGCCTCTATGATGCTCGGATTTGTATGTGTCGTCTTTGTTGGGGAATGTTGCATGGAAAACAAAAAAATTCCTATGAACACCCAAGATCAATCTAAGAGATGCACATCTACGAGAGGAGAGTTGGATCCACATACCCTTGTAGATCGCAAAGCAGAAGCGTTACTAGAACGCGGTTGATGGAGTCGTACTCGCGGCGATTCAAATCGCGGAAGATCCGATCTAGCGCCGAACGGACGGCGCCTCCGCGTTCAACACACGTACAGCCCGAGGACGTCTCCTCCTTCTTGATCCAGCAAGGGGAAGGAGAAGTTGAGGGAGAACTCCGGCAACACAACAATGTGGTGGTGGAGCTTGTGGTTCTTCGGCAGGGCTTCGCCAAGCACTGCGGAAGAGGAGGAGGTGAAGGAGGGAGAGAGGGCTGCTCCAGAGGCAAGGGATTGATGCGTTCAGGCCCTCCCTCTCCCCCACTATATATAGGAGGCAAGGGGGAGGGGTGGGGCGCAGCCTTGGCCCTTCCTCCAAGGAAGGATGCGGCCATGGAGGAGTCCACCCTCCCCAAGGCACCTAGGAGGTGCCTTCCCCTTTTAGGACTCTTCGTCCCCCTTCTCTCTTGGCGCATGGGCCTCTTGGGGCTGGTGCCCTTGGACCATATAGGCCAAGGCTCACACCCCTACAGCCCATGTGCCCCCCCCCGGGGGCAGGTGGACCCCCGGACCCCCTTCGGCACTCCCGGTACAATACTGATAATATGCGAAACTTTTCCGGCAATCAAAACAGGACTTCCCATATATAAATCTTTACCTCCAGACCATTCTGGAACTCCTTGTGATGTCCGGGATCTCATCCGGGACTCCGAACAACTTTCGGTTAACCACAACAATTCCCATTACAACTCTAGCGTCACCCGAACCTTTAGTGTGTAGACCCTACGGGTTCGGGAACCATATGATTCGTCGGATGCTTAAATAGAAAGAAATTATGATTACCAAGATGGAGGATCAGAAGCAGACGCTCTGATCAAGGATGGATAAGTTGAAAACACTTAGCTGGACAATCAATAAAGGTTTGAATTACCGAGAACCAACTCATGTCTGGAATGACGTCTGAGCTGGAAAGGTACTTTTAAAACGGATAACCTGATGACTGCGTGCATACGCACACATAGAATCAATAGGCTCAAAATGGCTAAGACAAGGGATGTTAACGAAGACTACTAGTCATATGGAATTAACCATAATGCAAGTAGGCAAGCATTTCACGAGTAACAGGCTGCAGAGGATCTTCGAAAGATCGAAAACTATTCAGAAGAATTTTGTGAGACACATGAACAACTGAGAAGAACGGATCCTCAATAAATGTGAGAAAATAACCGTATGGGATTTCATGCAAAATAAAACTGCAAGATAGTAAACTCAAAAGATTCTCGGGACAACGAAGAATATTTCGAGGCATCTTGTAAGGACAAGAGCGACGAGGAATGATCATGAGAATGACAAGTGCAAGCAGATATCCATAGGGATATATCGGTGGCAGTGAATTACAAAGGCGATGAGCACAAGGGTCTCGGGGAAATATCGAGGGATACTCCCAGAATCTTCTGACGAAGCAGGTGATCTTCCGGAATGAGAGCTCTCCGGGAGAAATAGTTACGAGAACCTAAAGTCGTAGTTAGTAAAATCTTTTAACCCGAATAGAAGAGATATCAGAGTCCCAGAGTATAGACGAGGAGTAAAAGATCCTAATACCACCCATTGGTGTTGCGGGCCCGTAAGCCACACAATAAGTTAGTAAATTTGTATTTCAAAGACTAGACTCAACTTCGGCCAAGGAGTTGGAAAGGGGGACTCCTACAGGCAGTCGGCTCTGATACCAACTTGTGACGCCCCCGATTTGTCCGTACACTAATCATGCACGCAAATGTGTACGACCAAGATCAGGGACTCACTGGAAGATAACACAACACAACTCTAGACACAAATTAAAATAATACAAGCTTTATATTACAAGCCAGGGGCCTCGAGGGCTCGAATACATAAGCACGAAAACACAAGAGTTAGCGGAAGCAATAATATCTGAGTACAGACATAAGTTAAACAAGTTTGCCTTAAGAAGGCTAGCACAAATATAGCAACGATCGAAAAGGTAAGGCCTCCTGCCTGGGACCTCCTAACTACTCCTCGAAGCCAAACTCCATGTAGAAACATCATCGGGATCTTCTGGCTCCTAGACTCCATCAATCTGGTTGCATCATCCGAGAAAAAGGAACAAGAGGGGAAAATGGGGATAAAAGCAACCGTGAGTACTCATCCAAAGTACTCGCAAGCAAGGATCTATACTACAAATGCAATGGTATCTGTGTAAAGGGGTAATATATGTGGGTTAAACTGCAGAATGCCAAAATAAGAGGGGGATAGCTAATCCAAACGAAGACTACGCTTCTGGCCACCTCCATCTTGCAGCAGTAGAAGAGGGTACCTGGAAAGTAACAAGTATCCTTGCTTCTCGCAACCTCCGTCTGCAGCAGTAGAAGGGAGTAGATGGCAAGTTCACCAAGTAACAACATATAGCATAATCCTACCCGGTGATCCTCCCCTCGTCGCCCTGTGAGAAAGCGATCACCGGGTTGTATCTGGAACTTGTCTGGGTGTGTTTTATTAAGTATCCAGTTCTAGTTGTCATGAGGTCAGAGTACAACTCTGGGTCGTCCTTTTACCGAGGGACACGGCTATTCGAATAGATTAACTTCCCTGCAGGGGTGCACCACATAACCCAGCACGCTTGATCCCATTTGGCCGGACACACTTTCCAGGGTCATGCCCGGCCTCGGAAGATCAACACGTCGCAGCCCTACCTAAGCACAACAGAGAGGTCAGCACGCCGGTCTAAGTCCTAAGCGCACAGGGGTCTGGGCCCATCGCTCAATGCACACCTGCACGTTGCGAGGGCGGCCGGTGAGCAGACCTAGCAACCTCCATTACTAAGGAAGTTGCGTTACGCGGTCCAACCCGGCGCGCGCCGCTAAGTCGCTGACGTCAAGAAGGCTTCGGCTGATACCACGACGTCGAGTGCCCATAACTGTTCCCACGCAGCTGGTTAGTGCGTATAGACCAAATGGCCAGACTCAGATCAAATACCAAGATCCCGTTAAATGTGTTATTATGAAATAACCACGGACAACGACCAGGGCCAGGCCCACCTGTCTCCTAGGTGGTCGCAACCCGCCCTGTCGCTCCGCCACAAAGTAACCATCAGGGGGCTGTCGGGAACCCAGGCCCACCACTACCTGGGTGGAACCACCTGCCCCTTCAGCCCCATCTCCGAACCATCATCATGTGTATGTAAAGTATGTATATAGTATATACCCGTGATCACCACCCAAGTGATCACGGCCCGATGGTATAGCATGGCAGACGGACAAGAATGAAGGGCCACTGATGGAATACTAGCATGCTATACTAAGCATTAGGATGGCAGGTAAAGTATCAACAGTTGTAGCAACAATGACAGGCTATGCAGCAGGATAGGAGTAACCGAACAGTAACATGCTACACTACTCTAATGCAAGCAGTAGAGAGAAGAATAGGCGATATCTGGTGATCAAAGGGCGGGCTTGCCTGGAAGCTCTGCATACGAAAGGAATCTTCGGAAGCGTAGCTGTAGTCGAACACCGAAGCATCAATGGTCTCGGGGTCTATCACAGTATCGGAGTCTACCGAAAATAAGCAACGAAGGGGAAACAAATAAATAGCAGAGCAAACAATAGCATCACAAAGCATAACATGGAAATACGCGGTGCTACGTGTGACCTAACGTAGTAGGAGGTGATACTGGCAAGGATGAAAAACATCCGGGAAAGTATTCCCGGTGTTTCGCGTTTTCGGGCAGATGAAACGGAGGGGGAATGTTGCACGTTCGGTATGATAGAGATGTGTGGCGGACGAACGGACCGCGTATTCGGGTTCGTCTCGTCGTTCTGAGCAACTTTCATATATAAATTATTTTCATCCGAGTTACGGTTTAAAAGATATGATTTTCTAAAGTTTTTATTAATTTCTGGAATTTAATTAATTAATTTAATAGAACATTATCCAGAATAGTACGGATGACGTCAGCACGACATCAGCACGACGTCAGCAGTCAACCAGTCAGTTGACTGAGTCAAACTGACGTGCGGGGCCCAGCTGTCATTGACTAAGACTAACTAAACAAGTTTAATTAGTTTAGTTAATTGATTGGGTTAACTAAACAGTGATTAATTAAGTTAATTAATTTAGTTAATTAATTAATTAATATTAATATTTTTATTTTTTTAATTCTTTTTTTGTATCCTTTTTTTTTACTTCTTGGGGATGGGGCCCCTTGTCATAGGGGCAGGGGAGCAGGCCCAGCAGCCATTGGCCAAAAGGCCTTAACGGGCGACGGGCAAAATACAGCGGGCGAACGGGGTTCGGGCGCATGAACCCACGGCGCTGGGCGCCCGATGCAGCGTGCGAGCGAGCGGAAGCCGCGGCGCTGGCGGAGGGCTTCGGCAGCGGCGCGGCGTCACTTGGAGGAGGTCGACGAGCGGGAGGGCGCCGTCAGCGGCGGACGGAGGCGCGGCAGGGCGTGCGGGGGGGGGGCAGCGGGAGGCGCGGTGGCGGCCGGTGAGCAGCAGCGGGGCCGACGCAAGCGGGCGCGGCCTGGAAGAGGCTGGCGGCACGGATGGGTGGCGCGGGCGAGGCAGCAGGATGCGGGGGAGGCGGGCGCACGCGCGGGGTTCGCAGGGGCGGCGCGCACGTGACATGGCCGCGTGCACGATGCAGGCGACTTCGGGCGCGGGCGATGCATGACGAGCGTGAGGTTGACCGCGGCGGCTACGACATCTACGGCGAGGAAACAACATGGAGGAGATGGGGCAATGAGCGGGGCCTCACAGCGGAGGTCGGAGGCGACTCGGGGCAGCCGGAGGAGGTCGAGGATGACGGCGAGATGTGGCGGTCAGAGGAAGAAGAAGAAGACCGCGTCGGCTACGCGGCTCCCTGGACTGATGCGGCGTCCTGGACGGAGGAAGTCGAGGGCGGTGGACCTCCTTGACGTGCTCCCGCACGCCGGAGGGGCCGGTGGACGCGTTGACGACGAAGAGGCAACGGTCACCGCGGATCTTCCGAGCTCGAATTCGGGCAGTAGAGGAAGGGGGCGAAGGGGGAACGAGGGGGGAATGGAAGAGAGCGGTTTAGGGTTTCCAAAGGACGTATATATAGCCTCGGGGAGGCGACGTGGTGGCCATCCACGGGCATGGCGCCCTGGATGTGCGCCACGACCTCCTATCTCCTGTACAGAGGAGGAGGACGAGGTGAAGGTGGGCTGGGCTCCCACTGTGCACTCGAACCCAGTTGTGCAGTGTAACTCTGACCCATTTCCAATTCCTTTTATGTTAGCAATTTTTATTCACTAGTTTAATTTTGTTTTTTTATACAAAAGTTGTAACTAATTTAGTATTAGTAATTATGCCACTGCCACAAACATTTTGGCACATTAAATAAAGCAGTTTGTATCTGTTTATTTTTCAGAGTATTTAATTAATAGTTTTACCGCTGTTTTAATTACTATAGAGCATTTAAATACTTTTCAGAAGTGTGGTTTCTTCACCAATATTTCGTATGGATTATTTGGCACAAAACGAACATTTTAGTTTTAATGTTTCAAAACTTTTGTTGTTTGCCTTTGATTTAAATTTGAATCTAATTCGGTTTCGAACTAACGCGAGATTAGTAACAATAATCGAGGTGACGTGGCACCATTAGCATAGGGTTACTGTAGCTGGATTATCCGGGCGTTACAAATCTCCTCCACTACAAGAAATCTCGTCCCGAGATTTAAGCGGTGGAGCAAGGGGGAAGTTCTGGTTGCGAAATTCTAACGGGTCTTGTTGGTCTTGGTTGTCCTTCTCGAAGAGGTTGACTCCTGTTGTTGATGTCTTCATTCCTCTGCTTCAAGTCATCGTGATCAAGTCGTCATCCTTTTCTTCGGGATCTCAATCGTCCTACGAACGCGACCAGGGGGAAAACTTTGGTGGAACGTATCTCCATGAAGTATGTGCATCTGACAGTGAATTCAGAAAGTGATACACGACGTGCCCTACGCGTAGTATTTCAGTGAATGCATTGAGAACAATAAGCGATGGTACCAAAGTTTAAAACGGGTAGGCAGTCATTCGATGCCTAACCAGAAGCTGGAATGGGGTCTTGATGAACGAGAATAATATGGAGTTTGATACCATGATGAAACATGCTAGAATTTAGCTCGTGAATCACACATGAAGCCAAGTGCAAAGAATACATTAGAATCAGGGTTGTACAAGAGAGTCAGGTTTCGATCCCGTGGACCTGTGGGTTATGGGACCACCATGTGGGTTAAGAGTAGGAAGGATGGTGACATCTTGCACAGCCTCCACAGGGAGGTATGTGAGTGGATAGCTTGTCAGCTATGCCGGCAACAATGTCGGAACCAAGGATGGGAGACGAAGAGAACTATTTCCTTGCTCGTTGAAACGAGGCGGATCGGTAGGCAAGGTTTTCTTCCATCGGTGGTTACCGGAAGGTTACCAACCATTGTAACAGGGTCTTACCGACAGAGTTGTACAACAAGGTGTTTACATAAGCAGAGAATTATTACTGCTTAGATTAAATGTAGATCAAGGAAAGGTTAAACAAACAAATGGAAAGAAAAATTGTGATTACACACAATTATTAGTAGTATATCCATCCCATGGACAAGAAGAACATGGCATACAGGGTAGCAGAGCAAGTACCCAACCAGTCAGATAAAGAGGCAAGGATTAATCAAGATGTTACCCATACAACGGTGTTTGGATAACTGACCACGAAACATTTAGCATCACGCCTCCAATGTTCTTGTTGATGAGCAGGGTATCATATTCATGCCTCGAGGTAGCAATGATATTGTGTTTCAATCAAGGGCCAGTCTTTGGATACACAAATGATCCATCAGAAGCAACTTATAGAATAAGTCTTATAATTTCCTCTTGGAAGAATGATTATCCTTGCAAAAGAAAATTATAATGATATGTCCTCAAGCCAGGGGTGCTAGGCATGACATCATATTACCGGGTCATCAAAGGATCAACATTTTCACTACTGGAAAGTTGCCCCAACCATCATATCTGACCGAGATTCAGATCCGATTGGTGTCATGATACCTCAGACTCAGGATGTTCGAGAAGAAAAGGTGCAATACAAATCGACGAAATGACATTGCAAGATTCCCGGGAATTGAACTATGGGAGCGGGTCCCCAAAACAATAGTTCATCATTAAACTAAGGAGAGGATGAGGAGGTGGCTGATGGGCTCAGCGACAATTCCTCGAGTATTCCAAACAGATGGATTTCCACAATAACGTGAACAAGAAGATGACACTTGTCAATTCAATTGATAATAATGTTGTATGCTCGAGAAAAACATACACCATTAATCATCAGTTGAAAGGTGTGCCCGAAATATGACCTTAGGCAGCAAGATCAACGTTAGAGTGATGATTCAATAACCAACAGTCTAAGAACGAACTGTCGATTGTTAACTTCAAAGCAATAGGGTTGCTAGAATTACAGAACTCAAGCGGCATCGTTAGCATATTGGTGTCCCGATTAAAAACAACACGAGGACCAAGGAAGAATGGTGATGGTGAGAAGTATCATCATACCGAGAATTTCTAAGAGGTGGAGCAATCCCCACAACATTGTCGACATAAAAGACAGTAATACTTCAATGCAGAACACAACACTAGCTGGAGAGCAAGTTGTATTCATAATGTGGACAAGTTCGCGATGAAAGGAAGTCAAGGGTGTTGCCGATGATAATGAAAATCATCAAGGGCAAGGAGGGTATTTCTCATTATGAACACAGTTGACATCTTGGTAGTAGTCAAAGTGTTGAAGGTGATCCGACACATTTGCCGGGAGGTTTCAAGGGGATGCAATCAAACAACAATGGCAACAAGCAAGGGAATGACGAAGTGGCAAGTTATAGGATCAATTTATAAGATGCAAGCTCGGAACCAAAGTTGCCTTACTGAACAAGCAACCAGATGTTGAAAGCTCGACGTAAGTTGTGCTCAATCTCTGAAGAATTCATGCACCAAAGAAGGACGAGGTAGCACAGTCAAGGATATCTAGACAAGGGATGTACCCGATAGTCTAGGAATAAACCAGATTGAGTTTAAAATTTTCCCAGTAACATCTACTAAGGGTGTTGAATTTTTCGAGCGGAATTGATTTACTAAACGGTGTCCTCGGTTGACGGCAACATAGAACCCGTAGAGTGATTACGACAAGCAAATGTATTACTTCATCAATAGTTCAAAAGGTGTAGTGCAAAGTCATGATATCCTCGAGATATCAGAGGGTAAAACTCGAAGGTAGAACACGATAGGAGTTGAACTAGGTCATTGACCTATGACATTAGATACTTTAACCTTGTCAAAAATTGACGAGGCCTGGAATGGATTTATTCCAGATATATTGAATAAGGGGAGCATGGTCGGAACCATAACTGCAAGGGATCAAATTTATTGACACCGAAAGAATTATTTAGATGAAAAATCATTTTGCAAGAAGCTCCTGAGACGGTCTACATCGTTTCCATGGGCATGAACAAAAGCTCAAGGTCGACTCCCATTTCTCCAATGCATACGTTTCATTCACCTCTTGTTCGGACGAAGTTCTAGTGTTGGGAATTTATCTGGCAAAACACCATAAGAATATGACTCGTGAAAACTTTCGGTTTCTCACGGGTTAGCGAAAGGCATAGGTTCAACCCATCGGGCATCTTAGTAACATATACCACAAATTTCAAAAGTAGTTACACCAGCTCGAAAGTATAGCATGGTTGGCCAAACAGAGGATACAATTTACCTAAGGCATTATGTATCAGGGGAATAACTCATAAGGTGATTGAATATGAAGGGCACTGTCGGATAACAATCCAACAATCGATCGGGCGATCCACAACGGAGCTGATGTGAGTATCGGTACTCACCCAGAGGAAGAAAGAATGTAGAGGCATCAGTTTCAAGAATCATATGATTCGTCGGATGCTTAAATAGAAAGAAATTATGATTACCAAGATGGAAGATCAGAAGCAGACGCTCTGATCAAGGATGGATAAGTTGAAAACACTTAGTTGGACAATCAATAAAGGTTTGAATTACCGAGAACCAACTCATGTCCGGAATGACGTCTGAGCCGGAAAGGTACTTTTAAAACGGATAACCTGATGACTGCGTGCATACGCACACATAGAATCAATAGGCTCAAAATGGCTAATACAAGGGATGTTAACGAAGACTACTAGTCATATGGAATTAACCATAATGCAAGTAGGCAAGCATTTCACGAGTAACATGCTGCAGAGGATCTTCGAAAGATCGAAAACTATTCAGAAGAATTTTGTGAGACACATGAACAACTGAGAAGAACGGATCCTCAATAAATGTGAGAAAATAACCGTATGGGATTCCATGCAAAATAAAACTGCAAGATAGTAAACTCAAAAGATTCTCGGGACAACGAAGAATATTTCGAGGCATCTTGTAAGGACAAGAGCGACGAGGAATGATCATGAGAATGACAAGTGCAAGCAGATATCCATAGGGATATATCGGTGGCAGTGAATTACAAAGGCGATGAGCACAAGGGTCTCGGGGAAATATCGAGGGATACTCCCAGAATCTTCTGACGAAGCAGGTGATCTTCCGGAATGAGAGCTCTCCGGGAGAAATAGTTACGAGAACCTAAAGTCGTAGTTAGTAAAATCTTACCCGAATAGAAGAGATATTAGAGTCCCAGAGTATAGACGAGGAGTAAAAGATCCTAATACCACCCATTGGTGTTGCGGGCCCGTAAGCCACACAATAAGTTAGTAAATTTGTTTTTCAAAGACTAGACTCAACTTCGACCAAGGAGTTGGAAAGGGGGATTCCTACAGACAGTCGGCTCTGATACCAACTTGTGACGCCCCCGATTTGTCCGTACACTAATCATGCACGCAAATGTGTACGACCAAGATCAGGGACTCACTGGAAGATAACACAACACAACTCTAGACACAAATTAAAATAATACAAGCTTTATATTACAAGCCAGGGGCCTCGAGGGCTCGAATACATAAGCTCGAAAACACAAGAGTTAGCGGAAGCAATAATATCTGAGTACAGACATAAGTTAAACAAGTTTGCCTTAAGAAGGCTAGCACAAATATAGCAACGATCGAAAAGGCAAGGCCTCCTGCCTGGGACCTCCTAACTACTCCTCGAAGCCGAACTCCATGTAGAAACATCATCGGGATCTTCTGGCTCCTGGACTCCATCAATCTGGTTGCATCATCCGAGAAGAAGGAACAAGAAGGGAAAATGGGGAGAAAAGCAACCGTGAGTACTCATCCAAAGTACTCGCAAGCAAGGATCTATACTACAAATGCAATGGTATCTGTGTAAAGGGGTAATATATGTGGGTTAAACTGCAGAATGCCAAAATAAGAGGGGGATAGCTAATCCAAACGAAGACTACGCTTCTGGCCACCTCCATCTTGCAGCAGTAGAAGAGGGTAGCTGGAAAGTAACAAGTATCCTTGCTTCTCGCAACCTCCGTCTTGCAGCAGTAGAAGGGAGTAGATGGCAAGTTCACCAAGTAACAACGTATAGCATAATCCTACCCGGTGATCCTCCCCTCGTCGCCCTGTGAGAAAGCGATCACCGGGTTGTATCTGGAACTTGTCTGGGTGTGTTTTATTAAGTATCCAGTTCTAGTTGTCATGAGGTCAGAGTACAACTCTGGGTCGTCCTTTTACCGAGGGACACGGCTATTCGAATAGATTAACTTCCCTGCAGGGGTGCACCACATAACCCAGCACGCTTGATCCCATTTGGCCGGACACACTTACCAGGGTCATGCCCGGCCTCGGAAGATCAACACGTTACAGCCCTACCTAAGCACAACAGAGAGGTCAGCACGCCGGTCTAAGTCCTAAGCGCACAGGGGTCTGGGCCCATCGCCCAATGCACACCTGCACGTTGCGAGGGCGGCCGGTGAGCAGACCTAGCAACCTCCATTACTAAGGAAGTTGCGTTACGCGGTCCAACCCGGCGCGCGCCGCTAAGTCGCTGACGTCAAGAAGGCTTCGGCTGATACCACGACGTCGAGTGCCCATAACTGTTCCCACGCAGCTGGTTAGTGCGTATAGACCAAATGGCCAGACTCAGATCAAATACCAAGATCCCGTTAAATGTGTTATTATGAAATAACCGCGGACAACGACCAGGGCCAGGCCCACCTGTCTCCTAGGTGGTCGCAACCCGCCCTGTCGCTCCGCCACAAAGTAACCATCAGGGGGCTGTCGGGAACCCAGGCCCACCACTACCTGGGTGGAACCACCTGCCCCTTCAGCCCCCATCTCCGAACCATCATCATGTGTATGTAAAGTATGTATATAGTATATACCCGTGATCACCACCCAAGTGATCACGGCCCGATGGTATAGCATGGCAGACGGACAAGAATGAAGGGACACTGATGGAATACTAGCATCCTATACTAAGCATTAGGATGGCAGGTAAAGTATCAACAATTGTAGCAACAATGACAGGCTATGCAGCAGAATAGGAGTAACCGAACAGTAACATGCTACACTACTCTAATGCAAGCAGTAGAGAGAAGAATAGGCGATATCTGGTGATCAAAGGGCGGGCTAGCCTGGAAGCTCTGCATACGAAAGGAATCTTCAGAAGCGTAGCCGTAGTCGAACACCGAAGCATCAATGGTCTCGGGGTCTATCACAGTATCGGAGTCTACCGAAAATAAGCAACGAAGGGGAAACAAATAAATAACAGAGCAAACAATAGCATCACAAAGCATAACATGGAAATACGCGGTGCTACGTGTGACCTAACGCAGTAGGAGGTGATACTGGCAAGGATGAAAAACATCCGGGAAAGTATTCCCGGTGTTTCGCGTTTTCGGGCAGATGAAACGGAGGGGGAATGTTGCACGTTCGGTATGATAGAGATGTGTGGCGGACGAACGGACCGCTTATTCGGGTTCGTCTCGTCGTTCTGAGCAACTTTCATATATAAATTATTTTCATCCGAGTTACGGTTTAAAAGATACAATTTTCTAAAGTTTTTATTAATTTCTGGAATTTAATTAATTAATTTAATAGAACATTATCCAGAATAGTACGGATGACGTCAGCACGACGTCAGCAGTCAACCAGTCAGTTGACTGAGTCAAACTGATGTGCGGGGCCCAGCCATTGGCCAAAAGGCCTTAACGGGCGACGGGCAAATGGTAGCGGGCGAACGGGGTTCGGGCGCATGAACCCAGGGCGCTGGGCGCCCGATGCAGCGTGCGAGCGAGCGGAAGCCGCGGCGCCGGCGGAGGGCTTCGGCAGCGACGCGGCGTCACTTGGAGGCGGTCGACGAGTGGGAGGGCGCCGGCAGCGGCGGACGGAGGCGCGGGAGGGCGTGCGG
>LR738711.1:667136060-667232788 GCA_902687465.1 Secale cereale
GTCGGTGAGCAGCAGCGGGGCCGACGCAAGCGGGCGCGGCCGGGCAGAGGCTGGCGGCGCGGATGGGTGGCGCAGGCGAGGCAGCAGGATGCGGGGGAGGCGGGCGCACGCGCGGGGTTCGCAGGGGCGGCACGCACGTGACATGGCCGCGTGCGCGATGCAGGCGACTTCGGGCGCGGGCGATGCGTGACGAGCGTGAGGTTGACCGCGGCGGCTACGACATC
Organism: Secale cereale; assembly: GCA_902687465.1. Lineage (NCBI taxonomy): Eukaryota > Viridiplantae > Streptophyta > Magnoliopsida > Poales > Poaceae > Secale > Secale cereale. The sequence goes on from LR738711.1 coordinate 667,136,285, forward strand.
TACGGCGAGGAAACAACATGGAGGAGATGGGGCAATGAGCGGGGCCTCACAGCGGAGGTTGGAGGCGACTCGGGGAAGCCGGAGGAGGTCGAGGATGACGGCGAGATGCGGCGGTCAGAGGAAGAAGAAGAAGACCGCGTCGGCTACACGGCTCCCTGGACTGATGCGGCGTCCTGAACGGAGGAAGTCGAGGGCGGTGGACCTCCTTGACGTGTGTAATGCCCCGGATGTAATACTTTCCCTTTTGGGTATATAATATATCTCCGGCTTCATCTATTTCCATTCCGGGTTCTTTGTCTTTCGGGTTTTCGTCGTTTTGTTGTGTGAATGTGTGGCATTCATTCATAGCATGTAGACATGTGCATCGCATTGCATTTGTGTTGTCGGTTGCATCCGGTTCCGCGTGTTTCTTCCCGTTGTCCGTTTCGCGTTCCGGAGCTCCCTCACGTGTCCGTGACGTCCCGTAGGCCTACTTTGTTGTTCGGGCGTGTAACGTTACCGGTGTGCCGCGAGGTTGTTGTGTGTGTTGTTGTTTTGTTGTGTGCAACCCGCCTCTCAAATCTCGTCTCGTTTGGACTCCGTTGACTATCCCATCCGTTGTTCATGTGGGTCCAAAGTGCCTTCACTTTGTGTCCCAGAAACACCCCTACTGCAGTCCTTTATCTTCTCCTAGACCCTTTTAATCTATCCCCGCGATCGGATCCGTCGGATCGCGATCGGAGGGCCCCTAGCGCCCCTAAATCTCCCTAACCCTAAAAATCCTGCTATATATTAGACCCTAGTCTAATTTTGGCATCTCTATCTCCTTCCTCCTCCCTTCCCTAAAAATTTCAGATCCACCAACCCCCTTCTCTTCTTGGCAGCTCTCCTCCCGCAAATCTCGTCGATCGAGGCAATTCCTTCGATCTCCGCCCCTGCTGCCGTTTTTCCATTCGCCTCGGAACGGCCGACCGACCAGATCGCGTCGATCCGAGCCAGGCGAGGCCAGGGTCAACGCTCGCTGTCCAGGTCCAGCCGAGCGAACGCCTGGGCCGCGTCGACCGCCGATCGACCGCCCTTCCACCGGCCCGCTCCAGGGGACCACTTCCCCGGTCTACTTCCCGATCGCCCTCACCGCAGTCGCGGCCCGAAGACTGGACCACATCACTGCGCCGCACTCTCCTCTGGGCCGTCCCCACCGCGCGAGTGCCTCGCGGCCCGTCCCGCGCCAGGCGTCGTCCGCTCCCGAGCCAGCTTCGCGGGCCCTCCGCCAGGCCACCGCGGGCAGGCCGCCGCCCCACTCCGCACCCGGGCCGCCTCCGAGTCGCCTCCCGCCAGATCCGCAACCGGGCCGCGCGCACCTGGGCCGCGCTGCCTCCGCGCGCCAGCTGAGCAGGCCGCCCACCGCAGCCGGGCCACCTCCAGCGCGCTCCGGGCCGGCGGCAATAGCAAGCCGCCGCCTCTGCCTCCTCTCGGGCCAGATCTGCTGTAGCCCGAGCCCACCTCCTTTTTTTTCAGATCAGTGAGGTTGACTCCCCACTCCTAAGTCCCTGTTTTTGTTGATCTGTGATGCAATGTTTGACCTGCTCTAACTTTTTGTCTGTTGCTCCGTTTCGCGCGTAGAATATGTCCAGACGTTCGTGGAGACTTGCTCTACGTTTTACCTGTTGTTGTCATGCATGTTAGAGACCATCTAGGTGCTTGTTTTGCTGTTGCAAGAGTGCATCATGATATAGACTGCTGCTATGTGATGTTTTTATGCCATCTTTGCATAGTGATATCTTTTAGCTCGTTTGTCCGAATGATGCAAATGACATGTCCACGTGTTCGTCTTGCCATGCTCTACGTGTTGTATGTGATAGGTTGCATGATAGATTTATTATTTCCTTGTTATCTTCGTTGCAAAGTGCCATGTGGCTGTGATGTCGTTTCACTTGTTATGAAATGCCATCTTGTTGAGCTCGTTGCAATCGTTGTGTTCACCTCAATGATGCATGCTTGTGTGTTTCGGGATCACCTTCATGTGCACTTTGATGAGGTGCTTACCCTTTGCCATGTTTAGTTTCGAGGTGACTTAAACATGCTCTTTTATATGCCATGATGATATTGCTGTTTTAGGACTTAGTGGATTTTCACTAAGTCTGAAATCTGTAACGTTCCGATGCCATGTTCGTGTGATGTTCTAGGACAAAGCATGATAGTTTTGGAGTGAAATTTGATTGTTCCTTGTAGTATATATTGTTGTCTTTCCATTCATGTCCTCACATGTCCATTTAAGTGGCTGTAGCATGTTTATCTTTTGCTCCAAAGTTTCAATAAAATTCTGCTCCCAGAATTTTATTGTCAAGTTCAATATGTCCAAGATCATTGCTATTGATCCGTGACTCCGTTGGGGGTGCACCTTTGGACTTAGTTGCTGTAGTATATGTCTAGTTTGTGTTCTAGGTCTTTGCCATGTTGTTTGAGTGCTGTAGCTCAATTATTTTGAGCTCCGAAGATGCTATGTTGCTGTAATTTTCAGCTTTCGCTCATTTCTTGTTTCGGGCATAACTTTTAGCCCGTAACTCCGATTTCAGCGAATCTTATATCAAAGTTGATTGATTTTCTGTGTAGATTAATAATATCAGTTTGTTATCATGTTTTGAGGTGTTTTGCATGAGTGATATTTTTCCATGCTCCATGTGCATCCTTAGTGCATCCATCATGCATTCATCTTTTTCGAGTGCGCATTGCATCTTGTTGATTGGTGCTTGGTGTGATTGTATTGTTTAGAGCCGGAAGCAGAGTCTGAGTCCGAGTACGAGCACGAGGTTTCCAACGAGGTTGAGCACGAGGACCCTTCTTACGATCCGAACGACTTCTCTTCAGGCAAGATGACCGAACCCCGATAACATTACTATCTTTGCCTATTGCTAGTAGTTCCGATCTATAGTTTTGCCTCGATGCCCATGATCTTCTTGTCAGCCTCCTACTTCTAACCAATTGCCATGTTTAACCAACCTACCTATGCAAACCGTTGCTTGGCTAAGTACGCTTCGCTCAGCCCTTCTTATAGCGTTGCTAGTTGCAGGTGAAGATCGAAGATGCTTGCTTCATGTTGAAGTTTGGTTGGGTTATATCACACTATATAAATGCTTAAAATAAAATCATCTATATATTGGCAAGGGTGGAAGGCTAAGCCTTTTGCTTGGTGATTTGTTCCACTCATGCCGTTAGGAACCGTATAAACCGGTGTTATGTTCCTTGATTATGCGTTCCTAACACGGTTGGGGTGTATGGGACCCCCTCGATAAACTGCTAGGTGCTAAGTCTTTTCCAGCAAGTCCCAACATTGGTACTATTTGCCTAATAACAAACTAAACTTGCATAGGGAGTAATTAACCCTCTTTCTTAATCAACAACCCCGGGCCAGTGCTCCACATGAGTGTTGGTCCGAAACGGGGAGTCTGCGGGGCCGCCTTGGGGCAACCCGAGGTATCTGGTATACACCCGTAGAATCGCCCATCCGGTCGTGTCCTGAGACTTAGATACGCGCGGCTACTATCAGGGTGTCGACACGCCGGGAGGATTTGCTGGATTAGCTTTACCTTAGTTCGGTATATCTTGAGCACGGGATTCCGAGGATACTTGGGTCTTCCCACTTTGGAGTTGCGACTCCGCGGATCGTGGGCTTGTAATGGGTCAAGTTGGAACACCCCTGCAGGGTTTGAACTTTCGAAAGCCGTGCCCGCGGTTATGTGGCAGATGGGAGCTTGTTAATTCCGGTTGTAGATAACTTGACACAATGTTACTAATACACTACCAGCATGTGTTCCGTGACCGTCAATTTCCGAATAGGGATTCGGGAGTTGAACACGGAGGGGTTATGTTTGTTGAGCTTGTAGCTAGGATCACTTCGTGATCACTTCTCGCCGATGCTTTCTCTTCTCGCTCTCACTTACGTAAGCTAGATGCTAGTTGCTGCTGCAGACACTTATTCTTTTCTTCAGCCTTATCCTCACCCAAAGGCTTTGATGGTCTTGTTACCCGGGAACGGGATTGCTGAGTCCTCTGTGGCTCACAGTTACTTCACACACCAGATGCAGGTCCAGCTGTGAGCTATCCAGGTGATGGCACCGAGCTGGATTGGGAGTACGACGAGGAGCGTAGTCGGTACTATGTGCGATACCCGGATGATCAGTAGTGGAGACTCTTACTAGGATTCGATCCGCCTGTGGTTTATTTATCTAAGTTTGGTACTTTGAGATTTGGCTTTTGCCCTTAGAGGGTTGTGATGTTCTTAATGTATGATGTTTGAGACTTGTACTGTAATTCTGTGACGTGGCGAGTGTAAGCCAACTATTTTCTGTTTACTATCCCCTCTTTTACATGAGTTGTGCAAAGATTACCAAACTTGAGATCATTCTAGGATGGATTTATGCCTTTAAGTCGTGCCTCGACACGTAGGAGGTATAAGTCCATCCTGGGCATTACAAGTTGGTACTCAGAGCCTTCTCCGACCTAGGAGCCCCCACTGTTTGATCGAATCGTTGACGGTCGAGTCTAGGCACACACTGAAAACTTTTTGAGTCCTATATTATATCGGAGAGTAGGATTTCTTTGATTCTCATCCCTTTTCTCTCTGGTGAGGACTCCTGACGACTACTCTTGTCTCTCCTATCTTCAAAAAATTGCACAATTTTTTTTTAGGAATCCCGCGAGTATTCTGGGATTGTTTCGATGTTCTCGTGACAAGGATATTGTTCTCGATGCCTCCTGTTACCGAGGAGTTGAGCTTCGGGGTATTGTTGTCACAAGCATATCGCGGCAGTACTAAATACTTAAGACGGCCGACATCGAAAATCTCCCCTATACGGCCAGTGGCAAGATAACCCCGACATCACCCAGTACTGGGGAGGTAGTTCGGGAGTATTGCCATAGCTTGTTATAGTGGATGCTTTTCGAAGGTTTGAGGTACACAGTTTCCGAGAAAGACTGGTTATGTGTTGAAGGATGGATACACCTGGATGTAGGTTTAGAGTTGATTGCGCGGTGCTTCCCGTGTATCCCCAACACCTGATTGCATAACTGGAATCTTTCGGAAATCTATAGGTGGGTTTTATCCAGTAGATCGTAGGCATTCTTCCAACGAATGCAGATTAGTGAGTTCGGGGTTCGACATTGAGTGAAGGGGTTATATGACTGATGTTACTATCAGGAGTTGCATCTTAAAGGGTCCTTGGCTATGCTGATCCGGGGATTGCAAAACCTTTTCGTAACGCGTTCATATGTTTTCAGCACAAAGATGTTAGAACGAAACTCCTCTCTTGTGTTTGTTCCCATCCGTACCTTGTTGTTTTCTTATTTTACCTTTTGATCCCTATGTGGCTTCTCGTGAAGATTGATGTTATCATTTAACTGAGAATATCATTCGTTCCTCTTGTTCGGATGATTTCATTCGTTCTATTGTTCGAATGATTATTGTGAAGACTTGTTGCAATTCATTTCATTGATTCAGCTTATACCTTTTGTCAATCAATTGCTGATTCGTGGTCATCTCTTACAGGATGGCTCCGAAAAGGGTTCCCAACGCTAACCCAGAGGTGGAAGAGGTTCCAGAACATCCTCCTTCCCCTCCTCCTCCGCCTGAGGCTTGGAGAGCAATTATGCAGACTACAGCTCAGAACACTCAGTTGATGATGCAGATGATGCAGCAGATGCAAGCTATGGAAGCTAATCAGGGTGTTCCAGGGAACCAAGGCAACTTCTTCCAGCAGCACCATGCTACCCTCAACCAGTTCCTGGCTAACAATCCTAAAGCTTTCAGTTACTGTGTCGACCCTCTTGATGCTGAGGATTGGTTGACCGACATAAAGAAGCATTTCGAGTGCAGTAACGTGAAGGAAGATGATTATGTCAAGTTTGCAGCCTTCCAACTGAAAGATCAAGCAGCTGACTGGTGGCAGCAGTACAAAGACTCCAGGCCGGGTCAAGTGATCTCTTGGGAGAATTTCTGTAAGGATTTCCGCTCGCACCACATTCCTACAAGTGTCATCGAGGGTATGCGTGAGCAATTCCGCAACCTGAAGCAGGGCTCCATGACAGTCTATCAGTATAATGTCAAGTTCCAAAACCTCGCTCGCTATGCTAAGCAAGACATTCCTGATGCCAAGAGTAAAATCTATCAGTTCCGTGGAGGTCTCAAAGATGAACTTCAGCTTGCTCTCACTTTGTCCGAGCCCGATGAATTCGACAAGTTCTATAACATGGCTTTGAAACAAGAAGCAGCTCAGCTTAAGATGGAGGCTTCTAAGAAGAGAATTTGAGATGCTGTTCACTCTTCCTCATCGTCTCAGTTGGCTGCGAAACAACAGAAATTCTGGCTTCCTCCTCCTCCAGTGATTCGAGCTCCATACAACAACTCCAACAACTCCAACAACTCCAACAACTCCAACAACAAGAACTCTAGTGGTCGTGGCTTCTCCCACCCACCCAACCCGAGCAACCAGTCGAAGAAGCAGTTTCAGTCTCAAGGCTCAAAGTCAAGTGGCTCTCTCTTCCGTCCTCTCTCTGAAGTGGTGTGCAACAAGTGTGGCCAGAAGGGTCATTATGCCAACAGATGTCCGAATCCGAAGCGTCTTCCTCCTCCTCCACCTGTGAGTTCAGCTATTGTCAGGCATGATCCAAAGGCAGCAAGGGTCAATCTGATGAATGCAGCACAAGCAGAGAATTCTTCTGATGTCATTTTGGGTAACCTTCCAGTGAACTCTATACCTGCTAAAGTGTTATTTGATTCGGGTGCTTCATGCTCTTTCATGTCTCAACCATTTGCATCCAAGCACAATATTGCCACTTCAAATTTGCCTCAGAAGTTGCAAGTTGTTTCTCCGGGCAGGATTATGACTTCTAGTGTCTATGCTCCGGATGTTTCTATTCGAATGGGAGATTATCGCTTTCTGGCTAAACCGGTGATTCTTGGTAATTCTGACATCGACCTCATCCTCGGAATGGATTGGCTTTCTCAGCATGATGCTCACATTGATTGTACTCAAAAGGAAGTCAAGTTGACTCATTCTGATGAAGATGTGATTATCTTCGCCTCAAGGGATAACACTATCCGGCTTTTCTCTCTTAATGATAAGGGCGAAATTAATGCCATATCTCAAATTCCGGTGGTGAACGAATATCAAGACGTCTTTCCTGAAGAACTTCCAGGCATGCCTCCACACCGTCCGGTGGAGTTTGTCATTGAACTCGAGCCGGGCACTGAGCCAGCATGCCGGCGTCCGTACAAGCTCTCTCCGGATGAATTGAAGGAATTGAAGAAGCAACTTGATAAGCAGGAGAGTATGGGTCTCATCAGACCTAGTACGTCTCCGTGGGGCTGTGGTGTCTTATTTGTCAAGAAGAAAGATGGCACGGAGCGTCTCTGTGTTGATTACCGGTCATTGAACAAGAAGACGATTAAGAACAAGTATCCGCTCCCCAACATCAACGAACTCTTTGAGCAGCTCAAAGGAGCTAAAGTGTTCTCTAAGCTTGACCTCCGAATGGGCTATCATCAAATTCGCATTCACGAGGAAGACATTCCCAAGATGGCCTTCAGAACGAGCTATGGTTCATACGAGTATACCGTCATGTCCTTCGGTCTCGCCAATGCTCCTCCTACCTTTTCAAGGATGATGCATTACATCTTCAACCCCTATACCGGCGAGTTTGTGCTCGTGTATCTGGATGATATTCTGGTGTTTTCCAAGAATGAAGAAGATCACGAAAAGCACTTACGTCTGGTTCTTGATCGACTCCGAGAGCATAAATTCTATGCCAAGTTCTCCAAGTGCGAGTTTTGGCTCGATAAGGTTTTGTACCTGGGCCACATCATCTCAGCTGACGGTATTGCGGTTAATCCCGAGAAAGTTGAAGCAATTGTCAACTGGGAAGCTCCTCAGAACGTCAAGCAGCTCCGCAGTTTTCTGGGTCTTGCCAGCTATTGCAGAAGGTTTGTTGAGAACTTCTCCAAGATTGCCAAGCCTCTTTCCAACTTGCTTCAGAAGAATGTCAAATACTTTTGGTCTCCAGAGTGTGAAGTGGCATTCAAAACTCTCAAAGATAAGCTTGTCTCCGCTCCAGTTCTGACTCCTCCGGATGAATCCAAGCCCTATGAAGTATTCTGTGATGCTTCACTTCAAGGTCTTGGTGGTGTGCTTATGCAAGAGAAGAGAATTGTGGCATACACTTCTCGTCAGCTAAAGCCAAGTGAGAAGAACTATCCCACACATGATCTCGAGCTAGCAGCTGTGGTACATGCTCTGATTACGTGGAGACATCTGTTGTTGGGCAGAAAGGTCGACATCTTCACTGATCACAAGAGCTTGAAGTACATCTTCACACAGCCGCATCTGAACCTCCGCCAGACTCGTTGGGTTGAAATGATCCAAGAGTACAATCCCAGCATTGAATACACTCCTGGCAAGGCGAATGTGATTGCAGATGCTTTGAGCAGAAAGGCATATTGCAACAGCATTCTTATCAAGCCGTACCAGCCTGAGCTTTGTGAAGCATTCAGGAAGCTCAACCTCCAAGTTGTTCCGCAGGGTTTTCTTGCAAATCTTCAAATTGCTCCTACCTTGGAAGATCAAGTTCGTGAGGCCCAGCTCAGTGATACCATGGTGAAGAAAGTGAAACATGGGATTGCAAAGGGCACTCCAAAATACAAGTGCTTCCGTGTTGATGAGAGAGATACCTTGTTCTTCGAGGACAGACTCGTTGTTCCCAAAGGTGATCTCAGGAAGCTCATAATGGAAGAAGCTCATGATTCTCTCCTTTCCATTCATCCTGGCAGTTCCAAGATGTATCAAGACCTCAAGCAGTCTTACTGGTGGACACGCATGAAAAGGGAAATTGCCCAATTCGTGAATGAATGTGATGTTTGCAGAAGAGTGAAAGCAGAACATCAACGTCCAGCCGGTCTTCTCCAACCTCTTCCTATTCCCGAGTGGAAGTTCGACCACATTGAAATGGACTTCGTCAATGGCTTTCCTAAATCCAAGAGAGGAAATGATGCTATCTTTGTGGTGATTGACAAGCTTACCAAAGTCGCTCACTTTCTTCCAGTCAAAGAATCAATCAATGCAGCTCAACTTGCAGAGCTGTACACTTCCAGAATTGTGTCCCTACATGGCATTCCTCAAGTGATATCCTCAGACCGTGGAAGCTTGTTCACATCAAGGTTCTGGGACTCCTTTCAGTCCGCCATGGGCACTAAGATCAGGTTCAGCACTGCTTTTCACCCTCAGACTAGTGGTCAAGTCGAGCGTGTGAATCAGATTCTAGAAGACATGCTCAGAGCCTGTGTCATCTCCTTTGGCATGAAATGGGAAGACTGCCTTCCATTTTCCGAGTTCTCTTACAACAACAACTTTCAAGCAAGTGCAGGCAAAGCACCGTTTGAAATTCTCTATGGCAGAAAGTGCCGTACCCCTCTCAACTGGTCTCAAACAGGCGAACGCCAACTTCTTGGCAATGACTTGATCTCAGAAGCCGAAGAAATGTGCAAAGTCATACGTGAGAATCTCAAGGCCGCTCAGTCGCGTCAGAAGAGCTACTATGACGGCAAGCATCGTGATTTGGCTTTCAACATCGGTGATCATGTCTATCTCCGAGTTTCTCCGATGAAAGGAACCCAAAGATTTGGTATCAAAGGAAAACTTGCTCCTAGATACCAAGATTCTTGGCAAAAGAGGCGACCTAGCCTATCAACTTGAGCTCCCTTCAAACTTCGCCAATGTTCATGATGTCTTCCATGTGTCTCAACTTCGCAAATGCTTCAAGGCACCTGAGCGCATGATTCCGTTTGAAGAGATTGATCTTCAACAAGACCTGTCCTACCGAGAGCATCCAGTTGCCATTCTCGAAGAAACCGAACGCAAGACCCGCAACAAGTCCATCAAGTTTCTGAAAGTCAAGTGGTCACATCACACCGACCGAGAAGCTACCTGGGAACGAGAAGATCATCTTCGTTCCGAGTACCCTTCCTTTTTCCAGTCCTAGATCTCGAGACGAGATCTTTTTGTAGTAGAGGAGAGTTTGTAATGCCCCGGATGTAATACTTTCCCTTTTGGGTATATAATATATCTCCGGCTTCATCTATTTCCATTCCGGGTTCTTTGCCTTTCGGGTTTTTGTCGTTTTGTTGTGTGAGTGTGTGGCATTCATTCATAGCATGTAGACATGTGCATCGCATTGCATTTGTGTTGTCGGTTGCATCCGGTTCCGCGTGTTTCTTCCCGTTGTCCGTTTCGCGTTCCGGAGCTCCCTCACGTGTCCGTGACGTCCCGTAGGCCTACTTTGTTGTTCGGGCGTGTAACGTTACCGGTGTGCCGCGAGGTTGTTGTGTGTGTGTTGTTGTTTTGTTGTGTGCAACCCGCCTCTCAAATCTTGTCTCGTTTGGACTCCGTTGACTATCCCATCCGTTGTTCGTGTGGGTCCAAAGTGCCTTCACTTTGTGTCCCAGAAACACCCCTACTGCAGTCCTTTATCTTCTCCTAGACCCTTTTAATCTATCCCCGCGATCGGATCCGTCGGATCACGATCGGAGGGCCCCTAGCGCCCCTAAATCTCCCTAACCCTAAAAATCCTGCTATATATTAGACCCTAGTCTAATTTTGGCATCTCTATCTCCTTCCTCCTCCCTTCCCTAAAAATTTCAGATCCACCAACCCCCTTCTCTTCTTGGCAGCTCTCCTCCCGCAAATCTCGTCGATCGAGGCAATTCCTTCGATCTCCGCCCCTGCTGCCGTTTTTCCCTTCGCCTCGGAACGGCCGAACGACCAGATCGCGTCGATCCGAGCCAGGCGAGGCCAGGGTCAACGCTCGCTGTCCAGGTCCAGCCGAGCGAACGCCTGGGCCGCGTCGACCGCCGATCGACCGCCCTTCCACCGGCCCGCTCCAGGGGACCACTTCCCCGGTCTACTTCCCGATCGCCCTCACCGCAGTTGCGGCCCGAAGACTGGACCACATCACCGCGCCGCACTCTCCTCTGGGCCGTCCCCACCGCGCGAGTGCCTCGCGGCCCGTCCCGCGCCAGGCGTCGTCCGCTCCCGAGCCAGCTTCGCGGGCCCTCCGCCAGGCCACCGCGGGCAGGCCGCCGCCCCACTCCGCACCCGGGCCGCCTCCGAGTCGCCTCCCGCCAGATCCGCAACCGGGCCGCGCGCACCTGGGCCGCGCTGCCTCCGCGCGCCAGCTGAGTAGGCCGCCCACCGCAGCCGGGCCACCTCCAGCGCGCTCCGGGCCGGCGGCAACAGCAGGCCGCCGCCTCTGCCTCCTCTCGGGCCAGATCTGCTGCAGCCCGAGCCCACCTCCTTTTTTTTCAGATCTGTGAGGTTGACTCCCCACTCCTAAGTCCCTGTTTTTGTTGATCCGTGATGCAATGTTTGACCTGCTCTAACTTTTTGTCTGTTGCTCCGTTTCGCGCGTAGAATATGTCCAGACGTTCGTGGAGACTTGCTCTACGTTTTACCTGTTGTTGTCATGCATGTTAGAGACCATCTAGGTGCTTGTTTTGCTGTTGCAAGAGTGCATCATGATATAGACTGCTGCTATGTGATGTTTTTATGCCATCTTTGCATAGTGATATCTTTTAGCTCGTTTGTCCGAATGATGCAAATGACATGTCCACGTGTTCTTCTTGCCATGCTCTACGTGTTGTATGTGATAGGTTGCATGATAGATTTATTATTTCCTTGTTATCTTCGTTGCAAAGTGCCATGTGGCTGTGATGTCGTTTCACTTGTTATGAAATGCCATCTTGTTGAGCTCGTTGCAATCGTTGTGTTCACCTCAATGATGCATGCTTGTGTGTTTCGGGATCACCTTCATGTGCACTTTGATGAGGTGCTTACCCTTTGCCATGTTTAGTTTCGAGGTGACTTAAACATGCTCTTTTATATGCCATGATGATATTGCTGTTTTAGGACTTAGTGGATTTTCACTAAGTCTGAAATCTGTAACGTTCCGATGCCATGTTCGTGTGATGTTCTAGGACAAAGCATGATAGTTTTGGAGTGGAATTTGATTGTTCATTGTAGTATATATTGTTGTCTTTCCATTCATGTCCTCACATGTCCATTTAAGTGGCTGTAGCATGTTTATCTTTTGCTCCAAAGTTTCAATAAAATTCTGCTGCCAGAATTTTATTGTCAAGTTCAATATGTCCAAGATCATTGCTATTGATCCGTGACTCCGTTGGGGGTGCACCTTTGGACTTAGTTGGTGTAGTATATGTATAGTTTGTGTTCTAGGTCTTTGCCATGTTGTTTGAGTGCTCTAGCTCAATTATTTTGAGCTCCGAAGATGCTATGTTGCTGTAATTTTCAGCTTTCGCTCATTTCTTGTTTCGGGCATAACTTTTAGCCCGTAACTCCGATTTCAGCGAATCTTATATCAAACTTGATTGATTTTCTGTGTAGATTAATAATATCAGTTTGTTATCATGTTTTGAGGTGTTTTGCATGAGTGATATTTTTCCGTCCTCCATGTGCATCCTTAGTGCATCCATCATGCATTCATCTTTTTCGAGTGCGCATTGCATCTTGTTGATTGGTGCTTGGTGTGATTGTTTTGTTTAGAGCCGGAAGCAGAGTCTGAGTTCGAGTACGAGCACGAGGTTTCCAATGAGGTTGAGCACGAGGACCCTTCTTACGATCCGAACGACTTCTCTTCAGGCAAGATGACCGAACCCCGATAACATTACTATCTCTGCCTATTGCTAGTAGTTCCGATCTATAGTTTTGCCTCGATGCCCATGATCTTCTTGTCAGCCTCCTACTTGTAACCAATTGCCATGTTTAACCAACCTACCTATGCAAACCGTTGCTTGGCTAAGTACGCTTCGCTCAGCCCTTCTTATAGCGTTGCTAGTTGCAGGTGAAGATCGAAGATGCTTGCTTCATGTTGAAGTTTGGTTGGGTTATATCACACTATATAAATGCTTAAAATGAAATCATCTATATATTGGCAAGGGTGGAAGGCTAAGCCTTTTGCTTGGTGATTTGTTCCACTCATGCCGTTAGGAACCGTATAAACCGGTGTTATGTTCCTTGATTATGCGTTCCTAACACGGTTGGGGTGTATGGGACCCCCTCAATAAACCGCTAGGTGCTAAGTCTTTTCCAGCAAGTCCCAACATTGGTACTATTTGCCTAATAACAAACTAAACTTGCATAGGGAGCAATTAACCCACTTTCTTAATCAACAACCCCGGGCCAGTGCTCCACATGGGTGTTGGTCCAAAACGGGGAGTCTGCGGGGCCGCCTTGGGGCAACCCGAGGTATCTGGTATACACCCGTAGAATCGCCCATCCGGTCGTGTCCTGAGACTTAGATACGCGCAGCTACTATCAGGGTGTCGACACGCCGGGAGGATTTGCTGGATTAGCTTTACCTTAGTTCGGTATATCTTGAGCACGGGATTCCGAGGATACTCGGGTCTTCCCACTTTGGAGTTGCGACTCCGCGGATCGTGGGCTTGTAATGGGTCAAGTTGGAACACCCCTGCAGGGTTTGAACTTTCGAAAGCCGTGCCCGCGGTTATGTGGCAGATGGGAGCTTGTTAATTCCGGTGTTACTAATACACTACCAGCGTGTGTTCCATGACCGTCAATTTCCGAATAGGGATTCGGGAGTTGAACACAGAGGGGTTATGTTTGTTGAGCTTGTAGCTAGGATCACTTCGTGATCACTTCTCGCCGAGGCCTTCTCTTCTCGCTCTCACTTACGTAAGCTAGATGCTAGTTGCTGCTGCAGACACTTATTCTTTTCTTCAGCCTTATCCTCACCCAAAGGCTTTGATGGTCTTGTTACCCGGGAACGGGATTGCTGAGTCCTCTGTGGCTCACAGTTACTTCACACACCAGATGCAGGTCCAGCTGTGAGCTATCCAGGTGATGGCACCGAGCTAGATTGGGAGTACGACGAGGAGCGTAGTCGGTACTATGTGCGATACCCGGATGATCAGTAGTGGAGACTCTTACTAGGATTCGATCCGCCTGTGGTTTATTTATCTAAGTTTGGTACTTTGACATTTGGCTTTTGCCCTTAGAGGGTTGTGATGTTCTTAATGTATGATGTTTGAGACTTGTACTGTAATTCTGTGACGTGGCGAGTGTAAGCCAACTATTTTCTGTTTACTATCCCCTCTTTTACATGAGTTGTGCAAAGATTACCAAACTTGAGATCATTCTAGGATGGATTTATGCCTTTAAGTCGTGCCTCGACACGTAGGAGGCATAACTCCATCCTGGGCATTACAACGTGCTCCCGCACGCCAGAAGGGCCGGTGGACGCGTTGACGACAAAGTGGCAACGGTCACCGCGGATCTTCCGAGCTCGAATTCGGGCAGTAGAGGAAGGGGCGAAGGGGGAACGAGGGGGGAATGGAAGAGAGCGGTTTAGGGTTTCCAGAGGACGTATATATAGCCTCGGGGAGGCGACCAGGTGGCCATCCACGGGCATGGCGCCCTGGATGTGCGCCACGACCTCCTATCTCCTGTACAGAGGAGGAGGACGAGGTGAAGGTGGGCCGGGCTCCCACTGTGCACTCGAACCCAGTTGTGCAGTGTAACTCTGGCCCATTTCCAATTCCTTTTATGTTAGCAATTTTTATTCACTAGTTTAATTTTGTTTTTTTATACAAAAGTTGTAACTAATTTAGTATTAGTAATTATGCCACTGCCACAAACATTTTGGCACATTAAATAAAGCAGTTTGTATCTGTTTATTTTTCAGAGTATTTAATTAATAGTTTTACCGCTGTTTTAATTACTATAGAGCATTTAAATACTTTTCAGAAGTGTGGTTTCTTAACCAATATTTAGTTTGGATTATTTGGCACAAAACGAACATTTTAGTTTTAATGTTTCAAAATTTTGTTGTTTGCCTTTGATTTAAATTTGAATCTAATTCGGTTTCGAACTAACGCGAGATTAGTAACAATAATCGAGGTGACGTGGCACCATTAGCATAGGGTTACTGTAGCTGGATTATCCGGGCGTTACATCGGACCATTCCGGAACTCCTCGTGACGTCCAGGATCTCATCCGGGACTCCGAACAACATTCGGTAACCGCGTACATACTTTCCCTATAACCCTAGCGTCATCGAACCTTAAGTGTGTAGACCCTACGGGCTCGGGAGTCATGCAGACATGGCCGAGACAACTCTCCGGTCAATAACCAACAACGGGATCTGGATACCATGTTGGCTCCCACATGCTCCACGATGATCTCATCGGACGAACCACGATGTCAAGGATTCAATCAATCCCGTATACAATTCCCTTTGTCTATCGGTATAGTACTTGCCCGAGATTCAATCGTTGGTATCCCGATACCTTGTTCAATCTCGTTACAGGCAAGTCTCTTTACTCGTTCCGTAACACATCATCCCGTGATCAACTCCTTGATCACATTGTGCACATTATGATGATGTCCTACCGAGTGGGCCCAGAGATACCTCTCCATCACACGGAGTGACAAATCCCAGTCTCGATTCGTGCCAACCCAACAAACACTTTCGGAGATACCTGTAGTGCACCTTTATAGCCACCCAGTTACGTTGTGACGTTTGGTACACCCAAAGCATTACTACGGTATCCGGGAGTTGCACAATCTCATGGTCTAAGGAAAAGATACTTGACATTTAGAAAAGCTTTAGCATACGAACTACACGATCTGTGCTAGGCTTAGGATTGGGTCTTGTCCATCACATCATTCTCCTAATGATGTGATCCCGTTATCAACGACATCCAATGTCCATGGTCAGGAAACCGCGACCATCTGTTGATCAACGAGCTAGTCAACTAGAGGCTTACTAGGGACATGGTGTTTGTCTATGTATCCACACATGTATCTGTGTTTCCTATCAATACAATTCTAGCATGGATAATAAACAATTATCATGAACAAGGAAATATAATAATAATCAATTTATTATTGCCTCTAGGGCATATTTCCAACAGTCTCCCACTTGCACTAGAGTCAATAATCTAGTTCACATCGCCATGTGATTAATACTCACAGGTCACATCACCATGTGACTAACATCCAAAGAGTTTACTAGAGTCAGTAATCTAGTTCACATCAATATGTGATTAACACTCAATGAGTTTTGGGTTTGATCATGTTATGCTTGTGAGAGAGGTTGTAGTCAACGGATCTGCAACATTTAGATCCCTATGTACTTCGCAAAACTTTATGTCATATCGTAGATGCTGCTACCACGTTCCACTTGGAGCTATTCCAAAATGTTGCTCCATTATACGTATCCGGTATCTGTACTTAGAGTTATCCGGATAGGTGTTAAGCTTGCATCAACGTAACTCTTTACGTCGAACTCTTTATCACCTCCATAACCGAGAAAAAATTCCTTATTCCTCTGAGGATAATTTTGACCGTTATCTAGTGATCCACTCCTGGATCACCTTTGTACCCTCTTGCCAGACATGTGGCAAGGCACACATCAGGTGCGGTACTCAGCATGGCATACCGTATAGAGCCTATGACAAAAGCATAGGGGACGACCTTCGTCCTTCCTCTTTCTTCTGCCGTGGTCAAGCTTTGAGTCTTACTCAACTTCACACCTTACAACTCAGGTAAGAACTCCTTCTTTGACTGATCTATTTTGAACTCCTTCAAAATCATGTCAAAGGTGTGTGTTCCTTTTGAAAGTATCATCATGCGTCTTGATCTATCTCTATAGATCTTGATGCCCAATTATGTAAGCAGCTTTATCCAGGTCTTCCTTTGAAAAACTCCTTTCAAACAACCCTTTATACTTTCCAGAATTTCTACATAATTTCGGATCAACAATATGTCATTCACATATACCTATCAGAAATGTTGTAGTGCTCCCACTCACTTTATTGTAAATACAAGTTTCTAACAAACTTTGTATAAACCCAAAAACTTTCATCACTCCATCAAAGGATATATTCCGACTCCGAGATGCTTGCTCTATTCCATAGAAGGATCGCTGGAGCTAGCATATCTTTTAGCATCCTTAGGATCGACAAAACCTTTCTGATTGTATCACATACAACCTTTCCTTACGAAAACTGGTAAGGAAACTTGTTTTGACATCCATCTGCCAGATTTCATAAATGCAGCTAATGCTAACTTGATTCCGACGGACTTAAGCATCGCTACGGGTGAGAAAATCTCATCGTAGTCAACTCCTTGAACTTGTGAAAAACTCTTTGCCACAAGTCGAGCTTCATAGACGGTGACGTTACCGTCCACGTCCGTCTTCTTCTTAAAGATCCATTTATCTCAATGGCTTGCCGATCATTGGGCAAGTCCACCAAAGTCCACACTTTGTTTTGATACATGGATCCTATCTCGGATTTCTCGGCTCCTAACCATTTGTCGGAATATGGGCCCACCATCGCTTCTCCATAGTTCGTAGGTTCATTGTTGTCCAACAACATGACATCTAAAACAGGATCACCGTACCACTCAGGAGTAGTACATATCCTTGTTGACCTACGAGGTTCGATAGCAACTTGATCTGGAGCTTCATGATCACTATCATTAGTTTCCTCTTCAACAGTCGTAGGTTCCACAAAAACATCTTTCTGTGTTGCACTACTCTCTGGTTGAAATGATGGTTCGACAACCTCATCAAGTTCTATCTTACTCCCACTCAATTCTTTCGAGAGAAACTCCTTCTCGAGAAAGGACCCGTTCTTAGCGACAAACATTTTTGTCCTTGGATCTGAGATAGAAGGTATACCCAACTGTTACCTTTGGGTATCCTATGAAGATGTATTTGTCCGTTTTGGGTTCGAGCTTTTTCCGGCTGAAGCCATAAGCATCGCAGCCCCAAACATTAAGAAACGACAACTTTGGTTTCTTGTCAAACCATAGTTCATACGGCGTCGTCTCAACGGACTTAGATGGTGCCCTATCTAAAGTGAATGCAGCTGTCTCTAATGCATAACCTCAAATAATAGCGGTAGATCAGTAAGAGACATCATAGACCGCACCATGTCTCATAAGGTTCGATTACGACGTCCGGACACACCATCACGCTATGGTGTTCCAGGTGGCTTCAAGTGTGAAACAATTCCACAATGTCTTAAGTGATTGCCAAACTCATAATTCAGAAAATCTCCCCTTGATCAGATCGTAGGAACATGATCCTCTTGTTATGATGATTCTTAATCTTCACTCTGAAATTGCTTGAACTTTTCAAACGTTTCAGACTTTTGCTTCATTAAGTAAATATACCCGTATCTACTCAAATCATCAGTGAAGATGAGAAAATAACGATATCCACCACACGCCTTAATTCTCATTGGATCACACACATCAGCATGTATGATTTCCAACAAGTCACTTGCCCGTTTCATTGTACATGAACACGGGATCTTAGTCATCCCGCCCATGAGGCATGGCTCGCATGTGTCAAGCGATTCAAAATCAAGTGACTCCAAACATCCATCAGCATGGAGTTTCTTCATGCATTTTATGCCAAAATGACCTAAGCGGCAGTGCCACAAGAAAGTGGTACTATCATTATTAACTCTACATCTTTTGTCGTTAATATTATTATCATGTGTATTACTATGATCGAGATTCAATAAACCATTGGGTGCATGACCATAAAGGTATTATTCATGTAAACAGAATAACCATTATTCTCAAACTTAAATGAATAACCGTATTGCAGTGAACATGATCTAATCATATTCATGCTCAACATAGACACCTGATAACATTTATCTAGGTTCAACACTAATCCCGAAGGTAGAGGGAGCGTGCAATGGTGATCTTATCAACCTTGGAAACACTCCCAACATCGTCACCTCGCCCTTATCTAGTCTTCGTTCAGTCCGTAGCTTTTGCTTCAAGTCACTAATAATAGCAACTGAACCGGTATCCAATACCCAGATACTACAAGGAGTACTAGTAAGGTACACATCAATAACACGTATATCAAATATACTTTGTTGAAGTTGCCAGCTTTCTTATCTACCATGTATTTGGGGTAGTTCCGCTACCATGTGACCGTTCCCCTTACAATAGAAGCACTTAGTCTCGAGGTTTGGGTTCAACCTTGGGTTCCTTCATTAGAGCGACAACTGGTTTGCCATTCATGAAGTTTCCCTTCTAGCCCTTGCCCTTTTTGAAACCAGTGGTCTTGTTAAACTATCAACACTTGATGCTCCTTCTTGATTTCTACTTTTGCGGCCTTAAGCACCACTAACAGCTCCAGGATCATCTCCATCCTTTGCATGTCATAGTTCATCACGAAGTTCTAGTAGCTTGGTGATAGTGTCTAGAGAATTCCGTCAACCACTATCTCATCTGGAAGATTAACTCCCACTTGGTTCAAGTGATTTTAGCACGCCAGACATTCTGTGAACATGCTCACTAGTTGAGCTATTCTCCTCCATCTTGTTGGCAAAAGAACTTGTCAGAGGTCTCATACCTCTCAACACGGGCATGAGCCTGAAATCCCAATTTCAGCTCTTGGAACATCTCATATGTCTTATGGCGTTCAAAACGTCATTGGAATCCCGATTCTAAGTCGTAAAGTATGGTGCACTAAACTATCAAGTAGCCATCAGGACGTGTCTGTCAGGTGTTCACAACATCCACATACGACGTTGTAGGGGTTTGCACATCGAGCGATGCATCAAAGACGTAAGCCTTCTGTGTAGCAGTGAGGACACTCCTCGGACTACGGACCCAGTCCGCATCATTGCTTACAATATCTTTCAACTTAGTCTTTCTCTAGGATCGTATCAAACATGGAGCTACAACGCAGCTATTGGTCTACGACATAATTTGCGAAGACAACTTAGACTATTGTTGATGACAATTAAGTTCATCTAATGAACTCCCACTCAGATAGACATCTCTCTAGTCATCTAAGTGATACATGATCCGAATCGACTAGGCCGTGTCTGATCATCACGTGAGACGGACTAGTCATCAACGGTGAACATCTTTATGTTGATCGTATCTGCTATACGACTCATGTTCGACCTTTCGGTCTTCCGTGTTCCGAGGCCATGTCTATACATGCTAGGCTCCTCAAATGAACCCTAAGTGTATTGCGTGTGTAAATCTGGCTTACATCCGTTGTATGCGAACGTTAGAGCCTATCACACCCGATCATCACGTGGTGCTTCGGAACAACGAACTTTAGCAATGGTGCACAATTAGGGGGAACACATTCTTGAAATTTTAGTGAGAGATGATCTTATTTATGTAATGCCCCGGATGTAATACTTTTTCCTTTTGGGCAATATATATATATATATATATATCTCGCTTCATCTGTTCCATTTCGGGTTCTTTGTCTTTTCGGGTTTTCGTCTTTTTGTCGTGTTGCGCGTGTGCATTCATTCATATCATGTAGTCATGTGCATTGCATTGCATTTGTGTTGTCGTTTGCATCCGGTCCCACTCGTTTCTTCCTGTTTTCCGTTTCGAGTTCCGGAGCTCTCTCACGTGTCCGTGGCATCTCCGAGGCCTACGTTGGTGTTTGGCCGTGTAACGTTTCCGGTTTGGCGTGAGACTTGTCGTGTGTTGTTGTTTTGGTGTGTGTAACCTGCCTGTCAAATCTCGTCGCGTTTGGAGTTCGTTTGGTGCTCCAACAGTTATTCTCGTGGGCTGAAAGTATCCCCTCTTTGAGGCCCAAGACACCCCTCCAACAGCCCACCTAACCAACCCAAACCCCTCCCTTCATCTAGGCCATCCAATTCTGATCGCGTGACCGAAAACCTCACCTCATTTGGACAACCCTAGCTCCTTGTGCCTATATAAATGTCCATCTTCCCCAATTTTTGCCCCAAAAAAAACCCTAGTACCATCATCTCCTACCTCTAGCCGCTGGATTCCGCGCCACCTCGCCGGAGCTTCATCCCGCCGCCGCGCCGGAGCTCGCCACCTCGCCGGAGTTCCGCCCCGGCCTCACCTTCTCCTCGCCGGCCGCGCCCCGGCCGCCGCGCCACCCACCGCCGCCCCTCCGCGCCGCCACCTCGCGCCTCCCCGGCCGCCGCCGGTCCGGCCAGTCCGCGCCGCCGGCCGGCCGCCCTCCTCCCGCTGTGAGCTCGGGGAGCCGCAGCCGCCGCCGCCTGGGATCGAGGGAAGCCAGGCAGCTCCCCGATCCGACCGCCGCCGCCCCTCTTGGGCCAGAACGGGCCTAGTGGGCCGAACCCTAGGCCCGATCCGTCCGCTCCCGCCGCCTGGGCCGGATTCCCCAGCGGGCCGGAGCCCGTTTGACTTCTCCGCCCGAAGCCCGTTGACCGCCGTCGTTGACCCCGCGTTTGACCAGATCTGGGAGGTTGTTTTTTTCACTAAGTCCCTGAGATTTTGTTGTCTGATGCTATTTTGTTTTAGTGATAACTTTTTGTGTGGTGATCCGATTTGAGCAAATGATATGTCAAAATGATCGTGGAGACTTGTACTACGTTTTGTTCCATTGTGCCATGCATGTTTGAGGTCATCTAGATGCTTAAATATCTGTTGGAAGAGTGCTACTTGTTATAAACTGCTGTTAGTAGTTGTTTTCATGCCATCTTTGCAATGTGATAACTTGGTGCATGTTTATCCAAATGATGCAAATGATATGTCCACGTGTTCATCATGTTATGCTCTACATGTGGGTTTCTTAAGCTTGCATGATAGATTTCATCGTGCCATGTTTATCTCCTTTGCAAAGTGCTATGTGGCTATTATGTCGTTAAACTTGTTACGAGATGCCTCGTAGAGGAGCTCGTTGCTATTGATGTGTTTGTCCCCTTGATGCATGCTTAGATGTTTTGGATTCACCATCATGTGTACTTTGTTGTGGTGCTTACCACTTGTCTTGATATGCTTTGAGTTGACTTAAACTTGCTCACAAAGATGCCATGATGAAACTGTTGTTTTAACACTTAGTGAAATTTCACTAAGTCTGGAATCTGTTATTTTCAGGTGCCATGTTTGCTTGTTGTTCTAGGCAAATCCATGCTAGTTTTGGAGTGACTCTTGATGATTCCTTGTTGCATATATTGTTGGCTATCCATTCATGTTCTCACATGCTTATTTGAGTGGCTGTAGCATATTTAACTTTTGCTCCCAAGTTGCAACAAATAACTGCTGTCAGGTTTTGTTGTCAAGTTCAATATGTCATAGCTTGTTGCTATTGATCCATGGCTCCTTTTGGGATGCTCCAATGGATTTGTTTGCTGTAGGATATGTCCACTTTATGTCCATACTCTTTGCCATGATGTTTGAGTTCCGTAGGCTATTTATTTCTTGCTCCGAAGTTGCTATGTGGCTGTTATTTTCAGCTTTTGCATGTTTATTGTTTTGGGTGTAACTTTTAGCCCGTTGCTCCGTTTTGAGCAAGTCCTATATGAAACTTGTGTGATTTTTCATGTAGATTCATAATATCCTATTGTTAACATGTTTTGAAGCATTTTGTTTGATGCATATTGTAGTGCTGTAACACTGTGCTTCCTATGTAGATTTTTTGTGCTTCCTTAGTGCATCTGTTTGCTTCCATAGTGCATCAGTCATGCTTCCAGTATTTTGTGTGCGCATTGCATCTTGTTGATTTCGTGCCTTGTGTGTTTGTGTTGAGTAGAGCCGGAAGCTGAGTACGAGTACGAGAACGAGGAGCTCTCTTACGATCCCATCGACAACTCTTCAGGCAAGATGACCGAACCCGGATACCATTACTATCTTTGCCTATTGCTAGAAGTATCGCTCTATAGTTTTGCCTCGATGCCCATGTTTTCGTGTCAGCCTCCTATTGTAACCCTGATCATGTCTAACCACCCTACCTATGCAAACCATTGATTGTCTATACGTAGGCTTCGCTCAGCCCCTCTTATAGCGTTGTTAGTTGCAGGAGAAGATTGAAGATTCTTGCTTCTTGTTGAAGCTTGTTGGGATATCACACTATATTAACTCTTAAGGAAATCAACTATATATTGGTAATGGGTGGAAGGCTAAGCCTTTTGCTTGGTGTTTTGTTCCACTCATGCCGCTAGGAACCGTATAAACCGGTGTTATGTTCCTTGATTATGCGTTCCTCACACGGTTGGGGTTATGGGACCCCCTCGATAAACCGCTAAGTGCTAAGTCTTTTCCAGCAAGTCCCAACATTGGTACTATTCGCCTAATAACTAAAAACTTGCATAGGGTCTTGCAAACCCGAGTTCTTAATCAACAACCCCGGGCCAGTGCTCCACATGAGTGTTGGTCCGAAACGGGGGTCCTGCGGGGCCACCACGAGGAAACTCGAGGATTGGTATACACCTGTAGCATCGCCCATCCGGTCGTGGCCTGAGACTAGATACGCGCGGCTATTGTCAGGGTGTCGGCACGCCGGGAGGATTTGCTAGATTAGCCTTACCTTAGTCGGAGTATCTTGAGCACGGGATTCCGAGAATACTCGGGTCTTCCCACTTTGGAGTTGCGACTCCGCGGATCGTGGGCTTGTCATGGGCCAAGTTGGAACACCCCTGCAGGGTTATGAACTTTCGAAAGCCGTGCCCATGGTTATGTGGCAGATGGGAGCTTGTTAATATCCGGTTGTAGAAAACTTGACACCATGTTCCAATACACTACCAGCGTGTGTACCGTGACGGTCATTTTCCGAAAGGGATTCGGGAAGTGGACACGGTGGGGTTATGTTTGACTTGCTTTAGTTAGGATCACTTCGTGATCATCTCTCGACCGAGGCACCTTCTCTTCTCGCTCTCTTTTACGTAATCTAGGCTAGTGCTGCTGCAACCTCTTGTTCTTTCTTCAGCCTTGTTCCACACCCAAGGCTTGAATAGTCGTGTTACCCAGAAACGGGATTGCTGAGTCCTCTGTGGCTCACAGTTACTTCAACACACCAGATGCAGGTACGATGGTGAGCTACCCAGGTGATGGCACTGAGCTAGACTGGGAGTACGACGAGGAGCGTAGCCATTGCTACGTGAACTATCCGGTTGATC
Source organism: Secale cereale (assembly GCA_902687465.1). Classification (NCBI taxonomy): domain Eukaryota; kingdom Viridiplantae; phylum Streptophyta; class Magnoliopsida; order Poales; family Poaceae; genus Secale; species Secale cereale. Next base: position 667,160,244 of record LR738711.1, read on the forward strand.
AGTAGAGCTTCTACTAGGATTCGATCTAGACCTGTGGTTTAAGTTATGTTTGGTATCTTGTCATTTGGATCTTTACCCTTAGGTGGGCTGTGATGTTTATTTGGATGATGATTGGATCTGTAATGTATTTGTGTGACGTGGCGAGTGTAAGCCAACTATCTTTTCAGTTTTCCATCCCTATTTTTACATGAGATGTGCAAAGGTACCAAACTTGCGATCATTCCAGAATGGGCTTATATCCTTAAGTCGTGCCTCGACACGTAGGAGATATAGTCCCATCCTGGGCATTACAAGTTGGTATTCAGAGCCTTCTCCGACCTAGAAGCCCCACTGTTTGATCGAATCGTTGACGGTCGAGTCTAAGCACACACTTAAAATGTTTTGAGTCCTATATTTATATCGGAGAGGAGGATTTCTTGTGCTCCTCATCTCTTTTCATTCTGGTGAGGACTCCTGACGACTACTCTTGCCTCTTCTACTTTCAAAAATTGCACCAAATTTTTTTTAGGAATCTCGCGAGTATTGTTGGATTGTTTCGATGTCTTTGTGACGAGAATATTGTTCTCGATGCCTCCTGACATTAGGGGTTGTGGCAGTGTCCCGGGGAGTTGAGCTTCGGGGTGTTGTCGACACAAACATATCGCGGCAGTACTAAAATACTTAAGACGGCCGACATCGAAAACTCTCCTATACGGTTAGTGGCAAGATAACCCCGACATCACCCAGTACTGGGGAGGTAGTTCGGGAGTATTGCCATAGCTTGGTATAGTGGATGCTTTTCAAAGGTCCGAGGTAGACGGTTTCCGAGAACAACTGGTTATGTGTTGAAGGATGGATACAGCTGGATGTAGGATTAGAGTTGGGTGCGTGGTGCTTCCCCTGTATCCCCAACACCTGATTGCATAACTGGAAACTTTCGGAAATTAATAGGTGGGTTTATCCAGTAGCTCGCAGGCATTCTTCCAACGAATGCAGGTTACAGAGTTCGGGGTTCTACATTGAGTGAAGTGGTATTATGGCTGATGTTCCGATCGGGAGTTGCATCTTAAAAGATCCTTGGCTATGCTGATCCGGGGATTGCAAAACCCTTTCGTAACGCGTTCATAAGCTTTCAGCACAAAGATGTCGAACGAAGCTCCTATCTTGTGTTTGTTCCATCTGTACCTTGTGTTTTTCTTATTTACCCTTTTGTCTCCCAGTGGCTTCTCGTGAAGACTGTTGTTATCATTAAACTGAGAATTTCATTCGTTCCTCTTGTTCGAATGATTCTTGTGAAGACTATGTTGCATTTCTATCCGTTGTTTCAGCTTATACCTTCTTTCAATCAAGTTGCTGATTGGTGGTCATCTCTTTCAGGATGGCTCCGAAACGGGTTCCCAACGCTAACCTAGAGGGTGAAGAGGTTCCAGACCGTCCTCCTTCCCCTCCTCCTCCGTCTGAGGCCTGGAGAGCGATTATGCAGACTACAAGTCAGAACACCCAGATGTTGATGCAGATGATGCAGCAAATGCAAGCAAATCAAGCAAATCAGGGTGCTCCAGGGAACCAAGGCAATCTCTTCAACCAACAGCACCATGCTATGCTCAACCAGTTCTTGGCCAATCAACCAAAGGCTTTCAGTTACTGTGTTGACCCTCTCGATGCTGAAGATTGGATAACCGATATCAAGAAGCATTTTGAGTGCAGCAATGTAAGGCCTGAGGACTATGTGAAGTTTGGAGCCTTCCAACTGAAGGACCAAGCAGCTGACTGGTGGCAGCAGTACAAAGACTCCAGAGAAGGGTGTGTGATCTCTTGGGATGATTTCTGCAAGGATTTTCGCTCTCACCACATTCCAACAAGTGTCATCGAGGGTATGCGTGAGCAATTCCGCAACCTGAAGCAAGGCTCTATGACTGTCTACTAGTATAATGTCAAGTTCCAGAATCTTGCCCGCTATGCAAAGCAAGACATCCCAGATGCCAAGAGCAAGATCTATCAGTTCCGTGGAGGTCTCAAGGATGAACTTCAACTTGCTCTCACCTTGTTCGAGCCTGATGAGTTCGACAAATTCTATAACATGGCGCTCAAGCAAGAGGCAGCCCAGCTCAAGATGGAGGCTTCCAAAAAGAGGATTCGAGATGCCGTTCACTCCTCCTCATCTTCTCAAGTGGTCGCGAAGCAACATAAATTTTGGCTTCCTCCTCCTCCAGTGATCCGAGCTCCCTACAACAACAACAAGAACTCCGGTGGCCGTGGTTTCTCCCACCCACCCAACCCAAGCAAGCAGTCCAAGTCGCAGTTCCAAGCTCCAAGACCAAGTGTTCCTCCTGCTCGTCCTCTGTCTGAGGTCACTTGCTACAAGTGTGGCCAGAAGGGTCATTATTCCAACAAGTGCAACAACCCAAGGCGCCTTCCGCCTCCTCCACCTGTCAGTTCGGCTATTGTCAAGCATGATCCAAAGGCAGCAAGGGTGAATCTGATGAATGCAACTCAAGCGGAGAATTCTTCTGATGTCATATTGGGTAACCTTCCAGTGAACTCTATCCCTGCTAAAGTGTTGTTTGATTCGGGTGCTTCATGTTCTTTCATGTCACATCCATTTGCATCCAAGCATGATATTGTCACTAAAAATCTGCCAAGGCAGTTATCAGTTATTTCTCCGGGGAGGCGAATGCATTCCAGTGTGTATGCTCCGGATGTTTCTATTCGCATGGGTGATTATCGATTTCTGGCCTCTCCGGTGGTTCTCGGCAATTCTGACATCGACCTTATCCTCGGAATGGACTGGCTTTCTCAGCATGATGCTCAAATTGACTGTGCACAGAAGGAAGTCAAGATTACTCATTCCGATGATGATGTGATCATCTTCGCCTCCAGGGATAACACAATCAGGCTTTTCTCTCTCAATGACAAGGGCAAAATGAATGCCATATCTCAAATTCCGGTGGTTAACAAATACGAAGACGTCTTTCCTGAAGAACTTCCAAGAATGCCTCCACACCGTCAAGTGGAATTCGTCATTGAACTCGAGCCTGGTACTGAGCCAGCATGCCGGCGTCCGTACAAGCTCTCTCCTAAAGAATTGAAGGAGTTGAAGAAACAACTTGATGAACAGGAGCGTATGGGTCTGATCAGGCCTAGTACGTCTCCTTGGGGCTGTGGTGTCTTATTTGTCAAGAAGAAGGATGGCACGGAGCGCCTTTGCGTAGATTACCGACCATTGAACAAGAAGACAATAAAGAACAAGTATCCGCTCCCCAACATCAATGAATTGTTCGAGCAGCTCAAAGGAGCTAAAGTGTTCTCTAAGCTCGATCTCCGAATGGGCTATCACCAAATTCGCATTCGAGAAGAAGATATCCCCAAGACTGCCTTCAGAACGAGCTACGACTCATATGAGTATACAGTCATGTCCTTTGGTCTCGCCAATGCTCCACCTACCTTCTCGAGAATGATGCACTACATTTTCAACCCCTACACTGGCGAGTTTGTGCTTGTGTATCTGGATGACATTTTGGTATTTTCCAAGAATGAAGAAGATCACGAAAAGCACCTCCGTCTCGTTCTCGACAGACTCCGTGAACATAAGTTCTATGCCAAGTTCTCCAAGTGCGAATTTTGGCTCGATAAGGTCTTGTATCTGGGCCATATCATCTCCGCTGACGGTATTGCGGTAAACCCCGAGAAAGTTGAAGCAATTGTCAACTGGAAAGCTCCTCAGAACGTCAAGCAACTCCGAAGCTTTCTTGGTCTTGCCAGCTATCGCAGAAGGTTCGTTGAGAACTTCTCCAAGATTGCCAAGCCTCTTTCCAACTTGCTGCAGAAGAATGTCAAGTACTACTGGTCTCCAGATTGTGAAGTGGCATTCAAAACTCTCAAAGAAAAGCTCGTCTCTGCTCCAGTTCTTACTCCTCCAGATGAGTCCAAGCCCTACGAAGTATTCTATGATGCTTCTCTTCAAGGACTTGGTGGTGTGCTTATGCAGGACAAGAGAATTGTGGCATACACTTCTCGTCAACTGAAGCCAAGTGAGAAGAATTACCCCACACATGATCTTGAACTAGCAGCTGTGGTACATGCTTTGATTACGTGGAGACACCTTCTGTTGGGCAGAAAAGTCGACATCTTCACCGATCACAAGAGCTTGAAGTACATTTTCACACAGCCGAACCTGAACCTCCGCCAGACTCGTTGGGTCGAAATGATCCAAGAATATGATCCCATCATCGAATACTCTCCTGGCAAGGCGAATGTGATTGCAGATGCTTTGAGCAGAAAGGCATATTGCAACAGCCTCCTTATCAAGCCGTTCCAGCCTGAGCTTTGTGAAGCATTCAGGAAGTTCAACCTCCAAGTTGTTCCGCAGGGTTTTCTTGCAAATCTTCAAGTTGCTCCTACCTTGGAAGATCAGATCCGTGAGGCCCAACTCAGTGATGCTATGGTGCAGAAAGTGAAACATGGTATTGAAAAGGGTACTCCTAAATACAAGTGCTATCGCGTTGATGAGAGAGATACCTTGTTCTTTGAGGATAGACTTGTGGTTCCAAAAGGTGATCTCAGGAAGCTCATAATGGAAGAAGCACATGATTCCCTCCTTTCCATTCATCCTGGCAGTTCCAAGATGTACCAAGACCTCAAGCAATCTTACTGGTGGACTCACATGAAAAGGGAGATTGCCCAATTCGTGAATGAATGTAATGTCTGCAGGAGAGTGAAGGCAGAGCATCAACGTCCAGCCGGTCTTCTCCAACCTCTTCCCATTCCTGAGTGGAAATTAGACCACATTGAAATGGATTTCGTCACTGGCTTTCCTAAGTCCAAGAGAGGGAATGATTCTATCTTCGTGGTGATTGACAAGCTTACCAAAGTCGCTCACTTCCTTCCAGTCAAAGAATCCATCAATGCAGCTCAACTGGCAGAGTTGTACACTTCCAGAATTGTGTCCTTACACGGCATTCCTCAAGTTATCTCCTTAGACCGTGGAAGTTTGTTCACTTCTAAGTTCTGGGACTCCTTTCAGTCTACCATGGGCACTAAGATCAGGTTCAACACTGCTTTTCACCCTTAGACTAGTGGTCAAGTCGAGCGTGTGAATCAGATTCCAGAAGACATGCTCAGAGCCTGTGTCATATATTTTGGCATGAAATGGGAAGATTGCCTTCCATTTGCCGAGTTCTCTTACAACAAAAGCTTTCAAGAAAGTGCCGGCAAAGCTCCATTTGAAATCCTCTATGGCAGAAAGTGCCGTACCCCTCTCAATTGGTCCGAGACAAGCGAACGTCAACTTCTTGGCAATGACTTGATCTCAGAAGCCGAAGAGATGTGCAAAGTCATACGTGAGAATCTCAAGGCCGCTCAGACGCGTCAGAAGAGTTACTATGACGACAAGCATCGTGATTTGGCCTTCAACATTGGGGATCATGTCTATCTCCGTGTTTCTCCGATGAAAGGCACCCAAAGATTCAGTATCAAAGGAAAGCTTGCTCCTAGATATGTCGGGCCTTTCAAGATCCTTGGCAAAAGAGGCGATCTAGCCTATCAACTTGACCTCCCTTCCAACTTCGCCAATGTTCATGATAGGTTTCATGTGTCTCAACTCCGCAAGTGCTTCAAGACTCCTGAACGCATGATTTCATTGAAGAGATTGATCTTCAACAAGACTTGTCTTACAGAGAGCATCCCGTTGCTATTCTCGAAGAAACCGAGCGCAAGACCCGCAACAAGTCCATCAAATTCTTGAAAGTCAAGTGGTCACATCATACCGACCGAGAAGCTACGTGGGAACGAGAAGATCACCTTCGTTCCGAGTACCCTTCCTTTTTCCTGTCCTAGATCTCGGGACGAGATCTTTTTGTAGTAGAGGAGAGTTTGTAATGCCCCGGATGTAATACTTTCCCTTTTGGGCAATATATATATCTCTGGCTTAATCTGTTCCATTTCGGGTTCTTTGTCTTTTCGGGTTTTCGTCTTTTTGTCGTGTTGCGCGTGTGAATTCATTCATATCATGTAGTCATGTGCATTGCATTGCATTTGTGTTGTCGTTTGCATCCGGTCCCACTCGTTTCTTCCCGTTTTCCGTTTCGAGTTCCGGAGCTCTCTCACGTGTCCGTGGCATCTCCGAGGCCTACATTGGTGTTTGGCCGTGTAACATTTCCGGTTTGGCGTGAGACTTGTCGTGTGTTGTTGTTTTGGTGTGTGTAACCCGCCTGTCAAATCTCGTCGCGTTTGGAGTTCGTTTGGTGCTCCAACAGTTATTCTCGTGTGCTGAAAGTACCCCCTCTTTGAGGCCCAAGACACCCCTCCAACAGCCCACCAAACCAACCCAAACCAATCCCTTCATCTAGGCCATCCAATTCTGATCGCGTGGCCGAAAACCTCACCTCATTTGGACAACCCTAGCTCCTTGTGCCTATATAAATGTCCATCTTCCCCAATTTTTGCCCCAAAAAAAACCCTAGTACCATCATCTCCTACCTCCAGCCGCCGGATTCCGCGCCACCTCGCCGGAGTTTCATCCCGCCGCCGCGCCGGAGCTCGCCACCTCGCCGGAGTTCCGCCCTGGCCTCACGTTCTCCTCGCCGGCCGCGCCCCGGCCGCCGTGCCACCCACCGCCGCCGGGCGCCGCCCGTCCGCGCCGGCACCTCGCGCCTCCCCGGCCGCCGCCGGTCCGGCCAGGCCGCGCCGCCGGTCGGCCGCCCTCCTCCCGCTGCGAGCTCGGGGAGCCGCAACCACCGCCGCCTGGGATCGAGGGGAGCCAGGCAGCTCCCCGATCCGATCGCCGCCGCCCCTCCTGGGCCAGAACCGGCCTAGTGGGCCGAACCCTAGGCCCGATCCGTCCGCTCCCGCCGCCTGGGCCGGATTCCCCAGCGGGCCGGAGCCCGCTTGACTTCTCCGCCCGAAGCCCGTTGACCGCCGCCGTTGACCCCGCGTTTGACCAGATCTGGGAGGTTGTTTTTTTCACTAAGTCCCTGAGATTTTGTTGTCTGATGCTATTTTGTTTTAGTGACAACTTTTTGTGTGGTGATCCGATTTGAGCAACTGATATGTCAAAATGATCGTGGAGACTTGTGCTACGTTTTGTTCCATTGTGCCATGCATGTTTGAGGTCATCTAGATGCTTAAATATCTGTTGGAAGAGTGCTACTTGTTATAAACTGCTGTTAGTAGTTGTTTTCATGCCATCTTTGCAATGTGATAACTTGGTGCATGTTTATCCAAATGATGCAAATGATATGTCCACGTGTTCATCATGTTATGCTCTACATGTGGGTTTCTTAAGCTTGCATGATAGATTTCATCTTGCCATGTTTATCTCCTTTGCAAAGTGCTATGTGGCTGTTATGTCGTTAAACTTGTTACGAGATGCCTCGTAGAGGAGCTCGTTGCTATTGATGTGTTTGTCCCCTTGATGCATGCTTAGATGTTTTGGATTCACCATCATGTGTACTTTGCTGTGGTGCTTACCACTTGTCTTGATATGTTTGAGTTGACTTAAACTTGCTCACAAAGATGCCATGATGAAACTGCTGTTTTAACACTTAATGAAATTTCACTAAGTCTGGAATCTGTTATTTTCAGATGCCATGTTTGCTTGTTGTTCTAGGCAAATCCATGCTAGTTTTGGAGTGACTCTTGATGATTCCTTGTTGTATATATTGTTGGCTATCCATTCATGCTCCCACATGCTTATTTGAGTGGCTGTAGCATATTTAACTTTTGCTCCCAAGTTGCAACAAATTACTGCTGTCAGGTTTTGTTGTCAAGTTCAATATGTCATAGCTTGTTTCTATTGATCCATGGCTCCTTTGGGGATGCTCCAATGGATTTGTTTGCTGTAGGAAATGTCCAATTTATGTCCATACTCTTTGCCATGATGTTTGAGTTCCGTAGGCTATTTATTTCTTGCTCCGAAGTTGCTATGTGGCTGTTATTTTCAGCTTTTGCATGTTTATTGTTTTGGGTGTAACTTTTAGCCCGTTGCTCCGTTTTGAGCAAGTCCTATATGAAACTTGTGTGATTTTTCATGTAGATTCATAATATCCTATTGTTAACATGTTTTGAAGCATTTTGCTTAATGCATATTGTTGTGTTGTAACACTGTGCTTCCTATGTAGACTTTCTGTGCTTCCTTAGTGCATCTGTTTGCTTCCATAGTGCATCAATCATGCATCCAGTATTTTGTGTGTGCATTGCATCTTGTTGATTTCGTGCCTTGTGTGTTTGTGTTGAGTAGAGCCGGAAGCTGAGTACGAGTACGAGAACGAGGTTACTACCGAGGTTGAGAACGAGGAGCTCTCTTACGATCCCATCGACAACTCTTCAGGCAAGATGACCGAACCCGGATACCATTACTATCTTTGCCTATTGCTAGAAGTATCGCTCTATAGTTTTGCCTCGATGCCCATGTTTTCGTGTCAGCCTCCTATTGTAACCCTGATCATGTCTAACAACCCTACCTATGCAAACCATTGATTGTCTATACGTAGGCTTCGCTCAGCCCCTCTTATAGCGTTGTTAGTTGCAAGAGAAGATTGAAGATTCTTGCTTCTTGTTGAAGCTTGTTGGGATATCACACTATATTAACTCTTAATGAAATCATCTATATATTGGTAATGGGTGGAAGGCTAAGCCTTTTGCTTGGTGTTTTGTTCCACTCATGCCGCAGGAACCGTATAAACCGGTGTTATGTTCCTTGATTATGCGTTCCTCACACGGTTGGGGTTATGGGACCCCCTCGATAAACCGCTAAGTGCTAAGTCTTTTCCAGCAAGTCCCAACATTGGTACTATTCGCCTAATAACTAAAAACTTGCATAGGGTCTTGCAAACCCGAGTTCTTAATCAACAACCCCGGACCAGTGCTCCACATGAGTGTTGGTCCGAAACGGGGGTCCTGCGGGGCCACCACGAGGAAACTCGAGGATTGGTATACACCTGTAGCATCGCCCATCCGGTCGTGGCCTGAGACTAGATACGCGCGGCTATTGTCAGGGTGTCGGCACGCCGGGAGGATTTGCTGGATTAGCCTTACCTTAGTCGGAGTATCTTGAGCACTGGATTCCGAGAATACTCGGGTCTTTCCACTTTGGAGTTGTGACTCCGCGGATCGTGGGCTTGTCATGGGCCAAGTTGGAACACCCCCGCAAGGTTATTAACTTTCGAAAGCCGTGCCCGCGGTTATGTGGCAGATGGGAGCTTGTTAATATCCGGTTGTAGAAAACTTGACACCATGTTCCAATACTCTACCAGCGTGTGTACCGTGACGGTCATTTTCCAAAAGGGATTCGGGAAGTGGACACGGTGGGGTTATGTTTGACTTGCTTTAGTTAGGATCACTTCGTGATCATCTCTCGACCGAGGCACCTTCTCTTCTCGCTCTGTTTTACGTAATCTAGGCTAGTGCTGCTGCAACCTCTTGTTCTTTCTTCAGCCTTGTTCCACACCCAAGGCTTGAATAGTCGTGTTACCCGGGAACGGGATTGCTGAGTCCTCTGTGGCTCACAGTTACTTCAACACACCAGATGCAGGTACGATGGTGAGCTACCCAGGTGATGGCACTAAGCTAGATTGGGAGTACGACGAGGAGCGTAGCCTTTACTACGTGAACTATCCGGTTGATCAGTAGAGCTTCTACTAGGATTCGATCTAGACCTGTGGTTTAAGTTATGTTTGGTATCTTGTCATTTGGATCTTTACCCTTAGATGGGCTGTGATGTTTATTTGGATGATGATTGGATTTGTAATGTATTTGTGTGACGTGGCGAGTGTAAGCCAACTATATTTTCAGTTTTCCATCCCTATTTTTACATGAGATGTGCAAAGATACCAAACTTGCGATCATTCCAGAATGGGCTTATATCTTTAAGTCGTGCCTCGACACGTAGGAGATATAGTCCCATCCTGGGCATTACAAGTTGGTATTCAGAGCCTTTTCCGACCTAGAAGCCCCACTGTTTGATTGAATCGTTGACGGTCGAGTCTAGGCACACACTTAAAATGTTTTGAGTCCTATATTTATATAGGAGAGTAGGATTTCTTGTTGTAGGATCGAAAGTAGGTCTAGAGGGGGGGTGATTAGACTACTTGACAATATAAAAAATCTGCCTTTAGATCATGCAATGTTTTTGGCAGTTTCACAATTAAGATCACAACAAGTATCACCCTACACATGCAATTCTAGAGTATATGCAGCGGAAAGTAAATTGCACATGTAGTAAAGAGAGGTGGAGAAGATCAAACGCAGTTTGGTGACACGGAGATTTTTGTCGTGGTTCCGATAGGTGGTGCTATCGTACATCCACGTTGATGGAGACTTCAACCCACGGAGGGTAACGGCTGCGCGAGTCCACGGAGGGCTCCACCCACGAAGGGTCCACGAATAAGCAACCTTGTCTATTCCATCACGGCCTACGCCCACGGAGGACTAGCCTTACTCGGGGTAGATCTTCACGAAGTAGGCGATCTCCTTGCCCTTACAAACTTCTTGGTTCAACTCCACATCTCAAAGACGGAGGCTCCCAAGCGACACCTAACCAATCTAGGAGGCACCACCCCCCAAAAGGTAATAGACGGTGTTGATGATGATGAACTCCTTGCTCTTGTGCTTCAGATGATAATCTCCCCAACACTCAACTCTCCTCACTGATATGGCTGTGGTGGAAGAAAGATTTGAGTGGAAAGCAACTTGGGAAGGCTAGAAATCAAGTTTCATATGGTAGGAATGGAATGGCTTGATCTCAACACAAGGGTAGGTGGTTCACTTCTCAGAAAGTGTATGATAGAAGTGGTGGTACTTTCTGATGGCTCTCCTCACGAATGAGGAGGGGGTGGAGGGGTATATATAGCCTCCACACAAAATCCAACCGTTACACACACATTTGACCAATCTCGGTGAGATCGAAGTGAAAACTCGGTCAGACCGAAAGTTCAAATATAGTGAACGTTGGGATTTTTGGTGGGACCGAAAATACCATCTCGGTTTGTCCAAAGTGAGTCAAAGGTTAGGGTTTGCCATCTCGGTGTGACCGAAAACAACAACTCGGATATTCCGAAATGCTGTCATTTGGTTACAGAAGGTTGGCAGAAGATTTTCGGTGAGACCGAGACTCAGAATCGGTTGGACCGAGAAGTTAGGGTTTAGGGAAATAACTGAAGTGGTTCATCTCGGTGGGACTGAGTTTGCAGAATCGGTTTGTCCGAGATTACTTATGAGTGTGTTGTAAAGTGAAGAGTGCTGATAGTTGAGGGAGCTAGATCACCAAGCACTTGAGCAACAAGAACATTAACACAACCTCATCCCCTTTTAATAGTATTGGCTTTTCCTATGGACTCAATGTGATCTTTGATCACTAAACCAAAAATGGAGTCTTGAGCTTTTGCCAATGCTTGTCTTAGCATTTTGAGGGGTCCACTTCTTCAGACATTTCCATATCCATATCATCGAACTTTTCTGAAATGATTCTCAAGAGAATATTAGTTCAATGATATATATGTTGTTATTAATTACCAAAACCACCCAGGGATTAGTTGCACTTTCAATCTCCCCCTTTTTGGTAATTGATGACAACATATAGATCAAAGCTTCGACAAAGGATATAATCAAAGAATAATATCGTCGCTTTGAGAAGTATGTGATAAACAAGAGCTCCCCCTAAATTTGTGCATTATTTGAAATTTGCGTTTGAATGCAAATGCACAATCGATTAGGATTATGGGTTACTCTTCCATGTCACATACATCTTGGTGGAGCGCACAAAATGATAAGAATGAGTAACATGCACTCAACCACCAAGACAAGAGTAAATAGCCATACAATAAGAAACAACATATGATAAGCAATAAGCACACATTAAGGCATAGTATGACCAAGCACTCATTAAGGTAGCATCAAACGTAGTAGCAAGCACACATAAAGTATCTGGAACCAAAAGAAACCAATGTATCTCAAGGAAAACCGGCAAAAGAACGAAAAGACGAAAGAGCACTCTCTCTCTCGAAGTCCTATGATCTATAACAATTTCTCCCCCTTTGGCAACAAGTTACCAAAAAGTTCGAAAAGGTATAGAGCTAAACGTCACTGCGGGCTCTGCTGGCGGCTCCCGTCTGGGTAGATGTCGGTGTAGAGATAGCTGCATCTGTGAAGACCTCTGCTGATGTCTGCGGTGGAGGAGTGGATGCTGGAGCTGAAGGAACTGCTGGAGCTGTAGCTGGTGCTGAAGTGGTAGCCCTGGAGTCTGTCACTGGGATAGCTGCAGATCTGGATCCTCTGGGAACCTGAGCAGTCTGGCGATGAGAGTCCTGGACTAGATCATCCTGCATAAGCTCTGCTCTCTCCTGCCTAGTCTCTTCCATGTCTGCCTCAAGCTTGTTGACAGACACCTGAATCTCAGTCAGCTTCACGTCCAGAGCGTGGATCTTGTCCTCGACAATCCTCTCAAGGCTCTCCTGAGATTGCTCAATGCTGGCCAGGCGTTGTTCAATCCTTTGGGTAGCTTCAAGAATTTGTTCTCCAAAGCTCTTTGGCTTAGCTGCTGCTGCTGCTGCCTCTTTGTCAGCTTTAGCTTTCTTCGCAGCTTCAATTTTGGCTTGCCCCTCAACTGAGGTAGGATCCTCTTCATCCATCACAACTACGTTGTCCTCATGCTCTGGCTGCAGTGGCAAGTGCTTCCTATCCAACATGAATTTACCCGTGCCAAACTTGGCGTTGATGAGCATCTGTATCTGCGGTGCAAACCCACATGACCTCTTCTGGTCAGCTGCAGTCCTCTTAATGGTTTCTACCATCAAGTCCATCACCTTAAAAGGTGCCTTCTCATCGAGAATGTGCAGCATGTTGATAGAATAGCCTCGTATCATCCGGTGGTCACCTGACTTAGGCATCAAAGTATGCCTCAGAATAGTGTTAGTGGTGGTCAGACCTGCCTGGAGATAATACACTGAGCCGAGCTTCCATCCCTCTAAATCAGCAGCTGGGATCTCCTTGTACATATTCTTCATGGAATCATGACTCTTCTTAGGAATCCCATAGACATCAATGTCGTCCTCTCTCTGCACTGGAGCGTTCAGAAGTTCTGCCCATTCTTCAACAGTTGAAGAAAACCTTTGACCTTCAGTCATCCAGGTGATCTTGCCATCAGGGTAGAAGTGGGCTGTGGCATAGAACTGCATGATCATCTCGTCATTCCAGGCTGTCAGCTCTTGACCCACGAAGTCAGCAACTCCACATGCAGTAAAGCTCTCATGCACATGGGGAAAGAAGTCCCGGTGCTCTTCACTGTCAATGTACTTCCAGTCAACATACCTGGTGTCAGCAACAATGGGCTTCTTATCCATTAGCACGGTCTCATAGAAATCCTGCTGCTCTCTGGTGTGGAATCTGGGGTCCACAGCAGTCCTTCTCCTTACGACGTATGGATCAGACTGTCTCCATAGCCTGAGACCTTTGTCCTTCCTTGCCTTCATGTCCTCAGCTTGAGGATGAGCATCATTGTGGAGTGGCAACTTGGGACGGAGCTTGAGCAACACATGCTCTTCATCTGATTCAGACGGTGGCATCTCTCCTTTGTTCTTCTCAGAAGCTGGAATGCTTCTGGTTGTTCTCTTGGGCTTGGCTGGAGCTGCTTTGGAAGGAGCAGGCTTCTTGGGCTTAGAGGAGGCTTGAGCCCGAATAGCATCACCCATGAACTTAGCTTTCTGAGGAGGAGGCTGGGGTGCTTCTTCTTCTTCTTCTTCAGCATCAACTTGAGGTTCAGCATAAACAACCCTCTTCCTTTTGGAAGTCTTCTTCACCTTGCTTGGAGCAGGCTCTTCCAAGTTGAGCTTCTTAGCAACTGCAGACTGTTTTACCTTGCTTGTACCTTTCCTTGGCTGCTGCCCTTGGTGCTCTTTGGCAACCACATTCCTCTTGGGCTTGGAGGTAACTTCCTCAGCAACAAAGTCGGAGTCCTCATCATCAGAAGTTCTCTTCTTCCTGGTTCTCGTAGCTGCAGGAGGCAGACCACTAGGGGTGCTCCTCTCACCATCATCACTAGAGCTGCTTGCAGGACTTGTATCTGCCTCTGGAATTTCAGCAAACGGTGATTCAGACCTGTTCTGGCTGTCACTGACATCTGACATGGCTGAAAAACCTGTGAAAAGATAAGGTATAGGCAGAGTAGAAGAGTTATCACAACTGCAGAAGTTTTTGCAAAAAAAATGAGTTCAAAACTTAGTTTTGAGTTTTCACAGAATGTATTTCGGTCAAACCGATTTCAGGTTTCGGTGCAACCGAAGTACTCAACAGAAACCTACACACCACTTTCGGTCAGACCGAAATGGGTTTCGGTCCTACCGAAAACTTAGGGTTTCACTGAAACTACTTTTCGGTCGTTCCGATTGGCACAACTCGGTTAAACCGAATTACGCAGTGCAATGGCCAGAGGCCAAATCGGTCATTCCGAGTTTCAAAAATCGGCTTCACCGAGATGCATTCCGTGGAAACCTAAACCTAAGAATTTTCCTCGAAACTAGAAGATCTGAACTATTGTATAGGGAACATATCAAACGTGGATTGAATCATGGCAACCTATCGTGCAAGAATCGGAAGTGGAGCACGAAAAGGGGTCGGGACACACCCTAACTTGGTGGTGTCCCTCTACGGCGGCAACGGTGGAGATGATTACCGTTGACGGCGGCGGAGACCTGCGGCGAGGGCGCACAGGCGACGAAGGCGACGATCCGTAGACCAGGGCGGCGGCAGCAGGGGTCTTGGGGGCGAACGGTTTGAAGAAAGAAATCGCGCGCAGCCCCTCAGGTATATATAACCCCGTACTGTCGGTGGGACCGAGTTGAAAAACTCGGTGTCACCGAGATGTATATCTGCTGTGCAGTTACACATATCGGTCAGACCGAGAGTTTGAACTCGGTTTCACCGAGATGAAACCTAGATCAGTCTAAGCGTTTCGGTTGGACCGATATTGAGAAACCGGTCAGACCGAAATGGACTTAGAAGGTTTTGGAAGTCAGCCTTAGACGAATCGGTGGTTCCGAGTGCTCCTCACTCGGACTGTCCGAAAAAGACTTGTTCAAAGTTGTGATATGAGCATGAATAGAGTTTTGAGACAAGAAAGCATAGATAGCTAGGGAAAGGTGCTTAGGCATTCTTGTCCATCCATTTGGCCAGAAAAGGAAACCAAAACAATCAAAACCACAAATGGATGTCCTTGAATGAATAGAATCATGCATTCAACATGCTCACACAATAAGATAGCAACTGAAACATGTGTCAAACATGCACAACCAATCATTCTAGCTACTAGCACACAATTTGTCAATGACTAGGTCATCTATATATGAGTATATTGACTTAGGAGCCAAATGAGAACATTTGATCATAGGTCATACTCATCGTTTAAGCACAAGTGGGGTTACCACTTTTACATAAAGCATTTATGTGTTCACATCACTTGGAGATGCTTTAGCCCAATTTTTAGAGCAAAGCTCCCCCTAGATGTGAGAACCCCTTTTAAAGGTCAAACTAACCTTGGGTTGTCGTAGAAGACTTCATGTAGATGTTGAGGATGTGGATGCTCAATGTTGATGTAGATCATCATGAGTTAGGAGCAATCCTTTGGATTAGGGCACTTTCAACACCTACATGGGTTAGTCCCACAAGGAACAAACAAGAATTTCCATAGACATAGAGTGAAGTACACAAAAGATGATGTCCATGAAAGCAATGATTACCTTGTCCCTTGACTTACCAACAAGAGGGTTTGTGACTCCATGAACAAGTGCATGATGTGGAAGTTGATTGCACAAGTTCTTGCCAAAAAGAATATGAGTGAAGTTTGTTGGCGGAGTCACCCTCAAGAACCTACTAGTTCTTCTTCTTTGGGATCCACATCATCTTGATGGGAATCCTTGGTGTTGTAGTTGAGCTTGACGAAGTAGAACTTGATGTGTCCTTGGGAACCCACTTGACCATGGCTTGAGGTGCTTCAATGAATGCATCAATCTCTTCTTGAAGCTTGTCCTTGGCCTTTAGCTTGTGGTCTTGTGGTGGAAGGTCATCTTGAGCTTGTTCCACATTGGAAGAAGTAGGATCATACTTCTCCTTTTGTGAGACAAACTGTGGAGTAGGGTATTGACCTTCTTCCCACTCAACACCTTCGGCGTTGAACTTTCGCTCAAAACCAACCCCTTGATTCTTCCGGTGTCTTCCTTGTTTGCGAACAATCTCCTCAAAGTTCTTGCTTCCGGCAAGACTCTTGTAGACACCTTTCTCTATGATTTCCTTCAATAAACTATTTTCTTGCTCAAGTGTAACTTGGCTTGAAACATTGTTAGTGGAATCAAGAGAACTACTAGAGGTAACAACATTTGATTTAACATTGTTATTGTTACTACTAGAGGAAGAATTTTTCTTATGCTTGTCATGCTTAGTCTTAATAGGTGGCAAGAAATTAGACAAGAGAAGTCGTTTGGCAAGATATGAAGAACTCTTCTTTCGAAGATCGTCATTGATCGCTTTTAGAAACTCATGTTCTTGCTCTAGAGTGAGCTTCTCGAAGCGTAGCTTCTCATGAGATCTTAGGAGCTCTCTATGATCTTCTTGAGTTGTTTCATGAGCTAACTTAAGAGTGTTTAGTTCTTTAGTTAGACGCTCAATCTCCTTCATAGCATTGTCATTCGATTCTTCTCGACTATAAAGACTACTAGCATTTTCACCATTACTAAGCTCACTAGATTTATCATGCAAGAGCTCATCTTCACCAAGCAAGTCATCCTCATCACTATCAAAGTCAATGAATTCAGGGTGTGTTACCTTGGGACCTTTAGCCATGAAGCATCTTCCAATTCCCTCATTTGGTGAATCAAATAAGTCGTAGGAGTTAGAGTTGGAGGATACGAGTGCAAGTCCAGCAACACCTTCATCTTGACTATAGTCGGAGTCGGAGTGATAGCTTCCATCGGATTGATTGTCAGAGTCGGAGCCGGAGACCCATTCACCAACATGAGCTTGATGTCTTCTTCTTGTGTAGCTCCTTGATGACTTGTCTTTCCTCTCCGAATCCTTGCTTCTCCGAGAAGGTCTTCGTTCATAGCGATCATCTCTACTCCTTCTCTCTCTCCGAGGTGACTCATCTCTTGCTCTTCTTCTTGGAGATTCTTCTCTTCTCTTGTGGGGAGCCGTACACTCATTTGAGAAGTGTCCGGGTCTTCCACAATTGTAGCAGTTTCGATCACGACTAGAAGATCTCTTTTCATCATATGATCTAGACTTTGAGCTTCTTTCTTTGCCTCTGTTCTTGTAGAACTTGTTGAAGTTCTTGACCATTAGGCTTATCTCTTCATTGGAAATTAGCTTGTCACTTGAGGTAGTAGGAGCATCACTTGTAGCTTTGTAAGCACCACTTGACTTGTTGTGAAGCTCTTCCTTATCCTTAAGTGTCATTTCATGAGCAACAATTCTTCCAATGACTTCAGTTGGCTTGAGAGTCTTGTAGTTTGGCATCATTTGGATCAAAGTGCACACGGTGTCATACTTTCCATCCAAAGCTCTGAGAATCTTCTTAATGATGAATCGGTTGGTCATTTCTTCGCTTCCTAAGCCAGCAATCTCATTTGTAATGAGAGCAAGCCTTGAGTACATTTCAGCGACTCCTTCACCATCCTTCATCTTGAACTTGTCAAGTTGACCTTGAAGAATATCTAGCTTTGATTCCTTCACAGATTCAATACCTTCGTGCATTTCAACCAAAGTATCCCAAATCTCCTTAGCATTCTCAAGACGACTGATTTTGTTGAACTCTTCGGGACACAAAGCATTGAAGAGAATGTCACAAGCTTGAGCATTGTTTTGCAACATCTTCAATTCTTCGGGTGTAGCTTCGCGATCCGGAACTTTTCCTTCTTCAAAGAAATCACCTTGCATGCCAACACAAATAATGCCCCATGCGGCTGGGTTATGACCAAGAATATGCATTTTCATTTTATGCTTCCAACTAGCAAAATTTGTACCATCAAAGTAAGGACCTCTACGATAATTACCCTCACTAGACGCCATACTCTCCTAGGTTGTGAAACCAAGCTTATGGAGTCAAATGCAATGGAAACCAAGGCAATGGAGACCCAAGCTCTGATACCACTTGTAGGATCGAAAGTAGGTCTAGAGGGGGGGTGATTAGACTACTTGACAATATAAAAAATCTGCCTTTAGATCATGCAATGTTTTTGGCAGTTTCACAATTAAGATCACAACAAGTATCACCCTACACATGCAATTCTAGAGTATATGCAGCGGAAAGTAATTGCACATGTAGTAAAGAGAGGTGGAGAAGATCAAACGCAGTTTGGTGACACGGAGATTTTTGTCGTGGTTCCGATAGGTGGTGCTATCGTACATCCACGTTGATGGAGACTTCAACCCACGGAGGGTAACGGCTGCGCGAGTCCACGGAGGGCTCCACCCACGAAGGGTCCACGAAGAAGCAACCTTGTCTATTCCATCACGGCCTACGCCCACGGAGGACTAGCCTTACTCGGGGTAGATCTTCACGAAGTAGGCGATCTCCTTGCCCTTACAAACTTCTTGGTTCAACTCCACATCTCAAAGACGGAGGCTCCCAAGCGACACCTAACCAATCTAGGAGGCACCACCCCCCAAAAGGTAATAGACGGTGTTGATGATGATGAACTCCTTGCTCTTGTGCTTCAAGTGATAATCTCCCCAACACTCAACTCTCCTCACTGATATGGCTGTGGTGGAAGAAAGATTTGAGTGGAAAGCAACTTGGGAAGACTAGAGATCAAGTTTCATATGGTAGGAATGGAATGGCTTGATCTCAACACAAGGGTAGGTGGTTCACTTCTCAGAAAGTGTATGGTAGAAGTGGTGGTACTTTCTGATGGCTCTCCTCACGAATGAGGAGGGGGTGGAGGGGTATATATAGCCTCCACACAAAATCCAACTGTTACACACACATTTGACCAATCTCGGTGAGACCGAAGTGAAAACTCGGTCAGACCGAAAGTTCAAATATAGTGAACGTTGGGATTTTCGGTGGGACCGAGAATACCATCTCGGTTTGTCCGAAGTGAGTCAAAGGTTAGGGTTTGCCATCTCGGTGTGACCGAAAACAACAACTCGGATATTCCGAAATGCTGTCATTTGGTTACAGAAGGTTGGCAGAACATTTTCGGTGAGACCGAGACTCAGAATCGGATGGACCGAAAAGTTAGGGTTTAGGGAAAGAACTGAAGTGGTTCATCTCGGTGGGACTGAGTTTGCAGAATCGGTTTGTCCGAGATTACTTATGAGTGTGTTGTAAAGTGAAGAGTGCTGATAGTTGAGGGAGCTAGATCACCAAGCACTTGAGCAACAAGAACATTAACACAACCTCATCCCCTTTTAATAGTATTGGCTTTTCCTATGGACTCAATGTGATCTTTGATCACTAAACCAAAAATGGAGTCTTGAGCTTTTGCCAATGCTTGTCTTAGCATTTTGAGGGGTCCACTTCTTCAGACATTTCCATACCCATATCATCGAACTTTTCTGAAATGATTCTCAAGAGAATATTAGTTCAATGATATATATGTTGTTATTAATTACCAAAACCACCCGGGGATTAGTTGCACTTTCAGAATCCTTGGTGTTGTAGTTGAGCTTGACGAAGTAGAACTTGATGTGTCCTTGGGAACCCACTTGACCATGGCTTGAGGTGCTTCAATGAATGCATCAATCTCCTCTTGAAGCTTGTCCTTGGCCTTTAGCTTGTGGTCTTGTGGTGGAAGGTCATCTTGAGCTTGTTCCACATTGGAAGAAGTAGGATCATACTTCTCCTTTTGTGAAACAAACTGTGGAGTAGGGTATTGACCTTCTTCCCACTCAACACCTTCGGCGTTGAACTTTCGCTCAAAACCAATCCCTTGATTCTTCCGGTGTCTTCCTTGTTTGCGAACAATCTCCTCAAAGTTCTTGCTTCCGGCAAGACTCTTGTAGACACCTTTCTCTATGATTTCCTTCAATAAGCTATTTTCTTGCTCAAGTGTAACTTGGCTTGAAACATTGTTAGTGGAATCAAGAGAACTACTAGAAGCAACAAAATTGGATTTAACATTGTTATTGTTACTACTAGAGGAAGAATTTTTCTTATGCTTGTCATGCTTAGTCTTAATAGGTGGCAAGAAATTAGACAAGAGAAGTCGTTTGGCAAGATATGAAGAACTCTTCTTTCGAAGATCGTCATTGATCGCTTTTAGAAACTCATGTTCTTGCTCTAGAGTGAGCTTCTCGAAGCGTAGCTTCTCATGAGATCTTAGGAGCTCTCTATGATCTTCTTGAGTTGTTTCATGAGCTAACTTAAGAGTGTTTAGTTCTTTAGTTAGACGCTCAATCTCCTTCATAGCATTGTCATTCGACTCTTCTCGACTATAAAGACTACTAGCATTTTCATCATTACTAAGCTCACTAGATTTATCATGCAAGAGCTCATCTTCACCAAGCAAGTCATCCTCATCACTATCAAAGTCAATGAATTCAGGGTGTGTTACCTTGGGGCCTTTAGCCATGAAGCATCTTCCAATTCCCTCATTTGGTGAATCAAATAAGTCATAGGAGTTGGAGTTGGAGGATACTAGTGCAAGTCCGGCAACACCTTCATCTTGACTATAGTCGGAGTCGGGGTGATAGCTTCCATCGGATTGACTGTCAGAGTCGGAGCCGGAGACCCATTCACCAACATGAGCTTGATGTCTTCTTCTTGTATAGCTCCTTGATGACTTGTCTTTCCTCTCCGAGTCCTTGCTTCTCCGAGAAGGTCTTCGTTCATAACGATCATCTCTACTCCTTCTCTCTCTCCGAGGTGACTCATCTCTTGCTTTCCTTCTTGGAGACTCTTCTCTTCTCTTGTGGGGAGCCGTACACTCATTTGAGAAGTGTCCGGGTCTTCCACAATTGTAGCAGTTTCGATCACGACTAGAAGATCTCTTTCCATCATATGATCTAGACTTTGAGCTTCTTTCTTTGCCTCTATTCTTGTAGAACTTGTTGAAGTTCCTGACCATTAGGCTTATGTCTTCATTGGAAACTAGCTTGTCACTTGAGGTAGTAGGAGCATCACTTGTAGCTTTGTAAGCACCACTTGACTTGTTGTGAAGCTCTTCCTTATCCTTAAGTGTCATCTCATGAGCAACAATCCTTCCAATGACTTCAGTTGGCTTGAGAGTCTTGTAATTTGGCATCATTTGGATCAAAGTGCACACGGTGTCATACTTTCCATCCAAAGCTCTGAGAATCTTCTTAATGATGAATCGGTCGGTCATTTCTTCGCTTCCTAAGCCAGCAATCTCATTTGTGATGAGAGCAAGCCTAGAGTACATTTCAGCGACTCCTTCACCATCCTTCATCTTGAACTTGTCAAGTTGACCTTGAAGAATATCTAGCTTTGATTCCTTCACAGATTCAGTACCCTCGTGCATTTCAACCAAAGTATCCCAAATCTCTTTAGCATTCTCAAGACGGCTGATTTTGTTGAACTCTTCGGGACACAAAGCATTGAAGAGAATGTCACAAGCTTGAGCATTGTTTTGCAACATCTTCAGTTCTTCGGGTGTAGCTTCGCGATCCGGAACTTTTCCTTCTTCAAAGAAGTCACCTTGCACGCCAACACAAATAATGCCCCATGCGGCTGGGTTATGACCAAGAATATGCATTTTCATTTTATGCTTCCAACTAGCAAAATTTGTACCATCAAAGTAAGGACCTCTACGATAATTACCCTCACTAGACGCCATACTCTCCTAGGTTGTGAAACCAAGCTTATGGAGTCCAATGCAATGGAAACCAAGGCAATGGAGACCAAAGCTCTGATACCACTTGTAGGATCGAAGTAGGTCTAGAGGGGGGGTGATTAGACTACTTGACAATATAAAAAATCTGCCTTTAGGTCATGCAATGTTTTTGGCAGTTTCACAAACAAGATCAGTTCAAGTAACACCCTACACATGCAATTCTAGAGTTTATGCAGCGGAAAGTAAATTGCACATGTAAAAGAGAGGTGGAGAAGATCAAACGCAGTTTGGTGACACGGAGATTTTTGTCGTGGTTCCGATAGGTGGTGCTATCGTACATCCACGTTGATGGAGACTTCAACCCACGGAGGGTAACGGCTGCGCGAGCCCACGGAGGGCTCCACCCACGAAGGGTCCACGAAGAAGCAACCTTGTCTATTCCATCACGGCCTACGCCCACGGAGGACTAGCCTTACTCGGGGTAGATCTTCACGAAGTAGGCGATCTCCTTGCCCTTACAAACATCTTGGTTCAACTCCACATCATCAAGACGGAGGCTCCCAAGCGACACCTAACCAATCTAGGAGGCACCACCCCCCAAAAGGTAATAGACGGTGTTGATGATGATGAACTCCTTGCTCTTGTGCTTCAAGTGATAAACTCCCCAACACTCAACTCTCCTCACTGATATGGCTGTGGTGGAAGAAAGATTTGAGTGGAAGGCAACTTGGGAAGGCTAGAGATCAAGTTTCATATGGTAGGAATGGAATGGCTTGATCTCAACACAAGGGTAGGTGGTTCACTTCTCAGAAAGTGTATGGTAGAAGTGGTGGTACTTTCTGATGGCTCTCCTCACGAATGAGGAGGGGGTGGAGGGGTATATATAGCCTCCACACAAAATCCAACCGTTACACACACATTTGACCAATCTCGGTGAGACCGAAGTGAAAACTCGGTCAGACCGAAAGTTCAAATATAGTGAACGTTGGGATTTTCGGTGGGACCGAAAATACCATCTCGGTTTGTCCGAAGTGAGTCAAAGGTTAGGGTTTGCCATCTCGGTGTGACCGAAAACAACAACTCGGATATTCCGAAATGCTGTCATTTGGTTACAGAAGGTTGGCAGAACATTTTCGGTGAGACCGAGACTCAGAATCGGTTGGACCGCAAAGTTAGGGTTTAGGGAAATAACTGAAGTGGTTCATCTCGGTGGGACTGAGTTTGCAGAATCGGTTTGTCCGAGATTACTTATGAGTGTGTTGTAAAGTGAAGAGTGCTGATAGTTGAGGGAGCTAGATCACCAAGCACTTGAGCAACAAGAACATTAACACAACCTCATCCCCTTTTAATAGTATTGGCTTTTCCTATGGACTCAATGTGATCTTTGATCACTAAACCAAAAATGGAGTCTTGAGCTTTTGCCAATGCTTGTCTTAGCATTTTGAGGGGTCCACTTCTTCAGACATTTCCATATCCATATCATCGAACTTTTCTGAAATGATTCTCAAGAGAATATTAGTTCAATGATATATATGTTGTTATTAATTACCAAAACCACCCGGGGATTAGTTGCACTTTCACTTGTGCTCCTCATCTCTTTTCATTCTGGTGAGGACTCCTGACGACTACTCTTGCCTCTTCTACTTTCAAAAATTGCACCAATTTTTTTTTACGAATCTCGCGAGTATTGTTGGATTGTTTCGATGTCTTTGTGACGAGAATATTGTTCTCGATGCCTCCTGACATTAGGGGTTGTGGCAGTGTCCCGGGGAGTTGAGCTTCGGGATATTGTCGTCACAAACATATCGCGGCAGTACTAGAATACTTAAGACGGCCGACATCGAAAACTCTCCTATACGGTTAGTGGCAAGATAACCCCGACATCACCCAGTACTGGGGAGTTAGTTCGGGAGTATTGGCATAGCTTGGTATAGTGGATGCTTTTCGAAGGTCCGAGGTAGACGGTTTCCGAGAACAACTGGTTATGTGTTGAAGGATGGATACAGCTGGATGTAGGATTAGAGTTGGGTGCGCGGTGCTTCCCCTGTATCCCCAACACCTGATTGCATAACTGGAAACTTTCGGAAATTAATAGGTGGGTTTATCCAGTAGCTCGCAGGCATTCTTCCAACGAATGCAGGTTACGGAGTTCGGGGTTCTACATTGAGTGAAGTGGTATTATGGCTGATGTTCCGATCGGGAGTTGCATCTTAAAGGATCCTTGGCTATGCTGATCCGGGGATTGCAAAACCCTTTCGTAACGGGTTCATAAGCTTTCAGCACAAAGATGTCGAACGAAGCTCCTATCTTGTGTTTGTTCCATCTGTACCTTGTGTTTTTCTTATTTACCCTTTTGTCTCCCAGTGGCTTCTCGTGAAGACTGTTGTTATCATTAAACTGAGAATTTCATTCGTTCCTCTTGTTCGAATGATTCTTGTGAAGACTATGTTGCATTTCTATCCGTTGTTTCAGCTTATACATTCTTTCAATCAAGTTGCTGATTGGTGGTCATCTCTTTCAGGATGGCTCCGAAACGGGTTCCCAACGCTAACCTAGAGGGTGAAGAGGTTCCAGACCGTCCTCCTTCCCCTCCTCCTCCGTCTGAGGCCTGGAGAGCGATTATGCAGACTACAAGTCAGAACACCCAGATGTTGATGCAGATGATGCAGCAAATGCAAGCAAATCAAGCAAATCAGGGTGCTCCAGGGAACCAAGGCAATCTCTTCAACCAACAGCACCATGCTATGCTCAACCAGTTCTTGGCCAATCAACCAAAGGCTTTCAGTTACTGTGTTGACCCTCTCGATGCTGAAGATTGGATAACCGATATCAAGAAGCATTTTGAGTGCAGCAATGTAAGGCCTGAGGACTATGTGAAGTTTGGAGCCTTCCAACTGAAGGACCAAGCAGCTGACTGGTGGCAGCAGTACAAAGACTCCAGAGAAGGGTGTGTGATCTCTTGGGATGATTTCTGCAAGGATTTTCGCTCTCACCACATTCCAACAAGTGTCATCGAGGGTATGCGTGAGCAATTCCGCAACCTGAAGCAAGGCTCTATGACTGTCTACTAGTATAATGTCAAGTTCCAGAATCTTGCCCGCTATGCAAAGCAAGACATCCCAGATGCCAAGAGCAAGATCTATCAGTTCCGTGGAGGTCTCAAGGATGAACTTCAACTTGCTCTCACCTTGTTCGAGCCTGATGAGTTCGACAAATTCTATAACATGGCGCTCAAGCAAGAGGCAGCCCAGCTCAAGATGGAGGCTTCCAAAAAGAGGATTCGAGATGCCGTTCACTCCTCCTCATCTTCTCAAGTGGTCGCGAAGCAACATAAATTTTGGCTTCCTCCTCCTCCAGTGATCCGAGCTCCCTACAACAACAACAAGAACTCCGGTGGCCGTGGTTTCTCCCACCCACCCAACCCAAGCAAGCAGTCCAAGTCGCAGTTCCAAGCTCCAAGACCAAGTGTTCCTCCTGCTCGTCCTCTGTCTGAGGTCACTTGCTACAAGTGTGGCCAGAAGGGTCATTATTCCAACAAGTGCAACAACCCAAGGCGCCTTCCGCCTCCTCCACCTGTCAGTTCGGCTATTGTCAAGCATGATCCAAAGGCAGCAAGGGTGAATCTGATGAATGCAACTCAAGCGGAGAATTCTTCTGATGTCATATTGGGTAACCTTCCAGTGAACTCTATCCCTGCTAAAGTGTTGTTTGATTCGGGTGCTTCATGTTCTTTCATGTCACATCCATTTGCATCCAAGCATGATATTGTCACTAAAAATCTGCCAAGGCAGTTATCAGTTATTTCTCCGGGGAGGCGAATGCATTCCAGTGTGTATGCTCCGGATGTTTCTATTCGCATGGGTGATTATCGATTTCTGGCCTCTCCGGTGGTTCTCGGCAATTCTGACATCGACCTTATCCTCGGAATGGACTGGCTTTCTCAGCATGATGCTCAAATTGACTGTGCACAGAAGGAAGTCAAGATTACTCATTCCGATGATGATGTGATCATCTTCGCCTCCAGGGATAACACAATCAGGCTTTTCTCTCTCAATGACAAGGGCGAAATGAATGCCATATCTCAAATTCCGGTGGTTAACAAATACGAAGACGTCTTTCCTGAAGAACTTCCAAGAATGCCTCCACACCGTCAAGTGGAATTCGTCATTGAACTCGAGCCTGGTACTGAGCCAGCATGCCGGCGTCCGTACAAGCTCTCTCCTAAAGAATTGAAGGAGTTGAAGAAACAACTTGATGAACAGGAGCGTATGGGTCTGATCAGGCCTAGTACGTCTCCTTGGGGCTGTGGTGTCTTATTTGTCAAGAAGAAGGATGGCACGGAGCGCCTTTGCGTAGATTACCGACCATTGAACAAGAAGACAATAAAGAACAAGTATCCGCTCCCCAACATCAATGAATTGTTCGAGCAGCTCAAAGGAGCTAAAGTGTTCTCTAAGCTCGATCTCCGAATGGGCTATCACCAAATTCGCATTCGAGAAGAAGATATCCCCAAGACTGCCTTCAGAACGAGCTACGACTCATATGAGTATACAGTCATGTCCTTTGGTCTCGCCAATGCTCCACCTACCTTCTCGAGAATGATGCACTACATTTTCAACCCCTACACCGGCGAGTTTGTGCTTGTGTATCTGGATGACATTTTGGTATTTTCCAAGAATGAAGAAGATCACGAAAAGCACCTCCGTCTCGTTCTCGACAGACTCCGTGAACATAAGTTCTATGCCAAGTTCTCCAAGTGCGAATTTTGGCTCGATAAGGTCTTGTATCTGGGCCATATCATCTCCGCTGACGGTATTGCGGTAAACCCCGAGAAAGTTGAAGCAATTGTCAACTGGGAAGCTCCTCAGAACGTCAAGCAACTCCGAAGCTTTCTTGATCTTGCCAGCTATTGGAGAAGGTTCGTTGAGAACTTCTCCAAGATTGCCAAGCCTCTTTCCAACTTGCTGCAGAAGAATGTCAAGTACTACTGGTCTCCAGATTGTGAAGTGGCATTCAAAACTCTCAAAGAAAAGCTCGTCTCTGCTCCAGTTCTTACTCCTCCAGATGAGTCTAAGCCCTACGAAGTATTCTGTGATGCTTCTCTTCAAGGACTTGGTGGTGTGCTTATGCAGGACAAGAGAATTGTGGCATACACTTCTCGTCAACTGAAGCCAAGTGAGAAGAATTACCCCACACATGATCTTGAACTAGCAGCTGTGGTACATGCTTTGATTACGTGGAGACACCTTCTGTTGGGCAGAAAAGTCGACATCTTCACCGATCACAAGAGCTTGAAGTACATTTTCACACAGCCGAACCTGAACCTCCGCCAGACTCGTTGGGTCGAAATGATCCAAGAATATGATCCCAGCATCGAATACACTCCTGGCAAGGCGAATGTGATTGCAGATGCTTTGAGCAGAAAGGCATATTGCAACAGCCTCCTTATCAAGTCGTTCCAGCCTGAGCTTTGTGAAGCATTCAGGAAGCTCAACCTCCAAGTTGTTCCGTAGGGTTTTCTTGCAAATCTTCAAGTTGCTCCTACCTTGGAAGATCAGATCCGTGAGGCCCAACTCAGTGATGCTATGGTGCACAAAGTGAAACATGGTATTGCAAAGGGTACTCCTAAATACAAGTGCTACCGCGTCGATGAGAGAGATACCTTGTCCTTTGAGGACAGACTTGTGGTTCCCAAAGGTGATCTCAGGAAGCTCATAATGGAAGAAGCACATGATTCCCTCCTTTCCATTCATCCTGGCAGTTCCAAGATGTACCAAGACCTCAAGCAATCTTACTGGTGGACTTGCATGAAAAGGGAGATTGCCCAATTCGTGAATGAATTTGATGTCTGCAGGAGAGTGAAGGCAGAGCATCAACGTCCAGCCGGTCTTCTCCAACCTCTTCCCATTCCCGAGTGGAAATTAGACCACATTGAAATGGATTTCGTCACTGGCTTTCCTAAGTCCAAGAGAGGGAATGATTCTATCTTCGTGGTGATTGACAACCTTACCAAAGTCCCTCACTTCCTTCCGGTCAAAGAATCCATCAATGCAGCTCAACTAGCAGAGTTGTACACTTCCAGAATTGTGTCCTTACACGGCATTCCTCAAGTTATCTCCTCAGACCGTGGAAGTTTGTTCACTTCTAAGTTCTGGGACTCCTTTCAGTCTGCCATGGGCACTAAGATCAGGTTCAGCACTGCTTTTCACCCTCAGACTAGTGGTCAAGTCGAGCGTGTGAATCAGATTCTAGAAGACATGCTCAGAGCCTGTGTCATATCTTTTGGCATGAAATGGGAAGATTGCCTTCCATTTGCCGAGTTCTCTTACAACAATAGCTTTCAATCAAGTGCCGGCAAAGCTCCGTTTGAAATCCTCTATGGCAGAAAGTGTTGTACCCCTCTCAACTGGTCCGAGACAGGCGAACTTCAACTTCTTGGCAATGACTTGATCTCAGAAGCCGAAGAGATGTGCAAAGTCATACGTGAGAATCTCAAGGCCGCTCAGTCGCGTCAGAAGACTTACTAGGACGACAAGCATCGTGATTTGGCCTTCAACATTGGGGATCATGTCTATCTCCGTGTTTCTCCGATGAAAGGCACCCAAAGATTCGGTATCAAAGGAAAGCTTGCTCCTAGATACGTCGGGCCTTTCAAGATCCTTGGCAAAAGAGGCGATCTAGCCTATCAACTTGACCTCCCTTCCAACTTCGCCAATGTTCATGATGTGTTTCATGTGTCTCAACTCCGCAAGTTCTTCAAGACTCCTGAACGCATGATTCCGTTTGAAGAGATTGATCTTCAACAAGACTTGTCTTACAGAGAGCATCCCGTTGCTATTCTCGAAGAAACCGAGCGCAAGACCCACAACAAGTCCATCAAATTCTTGAAAGTCAAGTGGTCACATCATACCGACCGAGAAGCTACGTGGGAACGAGAAGATCACCTTCGTTCCGAGTACCCTTCCTTTTTCCTGTCCTAGATCTCGGGACGAGATCTTTTTGTAGTAGAGGAGAGTTCGTAATGCCCCGGATGTAATACTTTCCCTTTTGGGCAATATATATATCTCTGGCTTCATCTGTTCCATTTCGGGTTCTTTGTATTTTCGGGTTTTCGTCTTTTTGTCGTATTGCGCTTGTGCATTCATTCATATCATGTAGTCATGTGCATTGCATTGCATTTGTGTTGTCGTTTGCATCCGGTCCCACTCATTTCTTCCCGTTTTCCGTTTCGAATTCCGGAGCTCTCTCACGTGTCCGTGGCATCTCCGAGGCCTACGTTGGTGGTTGGCCGTGTAATGTTTCCGGTTTGGCGTGAGACTAGTCGTGTGTTGTTGTTTTGGTGTGTGTAACCCGCCTGTCAAATCTCGTCGCGTTTGGAGTTCGTTTGGTGCTCCAACAGTTATTCTCGTGTGCTGAAAGTACCACCTCTTTGAGGCCCAAGACACCCCTCCGACAGCCCATCAAACCAACCCAAACCCCTCCCTTCATCTAGGCCATCCAATTCTGATCGCGTGGCCGAAAACCTCACCTCATTTGGACAACCCTAGCTCCTTGTGCCTATATAAATGTCCATCTTCCCCAATTTTTGCCCCAAAAAAAACCCTAGTACCATCATCTCCTACCTCTAGCCGCCGGATTCCGCGCCACCTCGCCGGAGATTCATCCCGCCGCCGTGCCGGAGCTCGCCACCTCGCCGGAGTTCCGCCCTGGCCTCACGTTCTCCTCGCCGGTCGCGCCCCGGCCGCCGCGCCATCCACCGCCGCCGGGCGCCGCCCCTCCGCGCCGCCACCTCGCGCCTCCCCGGCTGCCGCCGGTCCGGCCAGGCCGCGCCACCGGTCGGCCGCCCTCCTCCTGTTGCGAGCTCGGGGAGCCGCAGCCACCGCCGCCTGGGATCGAGGGGAGCCAGGCAGCTCCCCGATCCGATCGCCGCCGCCCCTCCTTGGCTAGAACCGGCCTAGTGGGCCGAACCCTAGGCCCGATCCGTCCGCTCCCGCCGCCTGGGCCGGATTCCCCAGCGGGCCGAAGCCCGTTTGACTTCTCCGCCCGAAGCCCGTTGACCGCCGCCGTTGACCCCGCGTTTGACCAGATCTGGGAGGTTGTTTTTTTCACTAAGTCCCTGAGATTTTGTTGTCTGATGCTATTTTGTTTTAGTGATACTTTTTGTGTGGTGATCCGATTTGAGCAAATGATATGTCAAAATGATCGTGGAGACTTGTACTACGTTTTGTTCCATTGTGCCATGCATCTTTGAGGTCATCTAGATGCTTAAATATCTGTTGGAAGAGTGCTACTTGTTATAAACTGTTGTTAGTAGTTGTTTTCATGCCATCTTTGCAATGTGATAACTTGGTGCATGTTTATCCAAATGATGCAAATGATATGTCCACGTGTTCATCATGTTATGCTCTACATGTGGGTTGCTTAAGCTTGCATGATAGATTTCATCTTGCCATGTTTATCTCCTTTGCAAAGTGCTATGTGGCTGTTATGTCGTTAAACTTGTTACGAGATGCCTCGTAGAGGAGCTCGTTGCTATTGATGTGTTTGTCCCCTTGATGCATGCTTAGATGTTTTGGATTCACCATCATGTGTACTTTGCTGTGGTGCTTACCACTTGTCTTGATATGCTTTGAGTTGACTTAAACTTGCTCACAAAGATGCCATGATGAAACTACTGTTTTAACACTTGGTGAAATTTCATTAAGTCTGGAATCTGTTATTTTCAGATGCCATGTTTGCTTGTTGTTCTAGGCAAATCCATGCTAGTTTTGGAGTGACTCTTGATGATTCCTTGTTGTATATATTGTTGGCTATCCATTCATGTTCTCACATGCTTATTTGAGTGGCTGTAGCATATTTAACTTTTGCTCCCAAGTTGCAACAAATTACTGCTGTCAGGTTTTGTTGTCAAGTTCAATATGTCATAGCTTGTTGCTATTGATCCATGGCTCCTTTGGGGATGCTCCAATGGATTTGTTTGCTGTAGGATATGTCCACTTTATGTCCATACTCCTTGCCATGATGTTTGAGTGCCGTAGGCTATTTATTTCTTGCTCCGAAGTTGCTATGTGGCTGTTATTTTCAGCTTTTGCATGTTTATTGTTTTGGGTGTAAATTTTAGCCCGTTGCTCCGTTTTGAGCAAGTCCTATATGAAACTTGTGTGATTTTTCATGTAGATTCATAATATCCTATTGTTAATATGTTTTGAAGCATTTTTATTAATGCATATTGTTGTGCTGTAACACTGTGCTTCCTATGTAGACTTTCTGTGCTTCCTTAGTGCATCTGTTTGCTTCCATAGTGCATCAGTCATGCATCCAGTATTTTGTGTGCGCATTGCATCTTGTTGATTTAGTGCCTTGTGTGTTTGTGTTGAGTAGAGCCGGAAGCCGAGTACGAGTACGAGAACGTGGTTACTACCGAGGTTGAGAACGAGGAGCTCACTTACGATTCCATCGACAACTCTTCAGGCAAGATGACCGAACCCGGATACCATTACTATCTTTGCCTATTGCTAGAAGTATCGCTCTATAGTTTTGCCTCGATGCCCATGTTTTCATGTCAGCCTCCTATTGTAACCCTGATCATGTCTAACCACCCTACCTATGCAAACCATTGATTGGCTATACGTAGACTTCGCTCAGCCCCTCTTATAGCGTTGTTAGTTGCAGGAGAAGATTGAAGATTCTTGCTTCTTGTTGAAGCTTGTTGGGATATCACACTATATTAATTCTTAATGAAATCATCTATATATTGGTAATGGGTGGAAGGCTAAGCCTTTTGCTTGGTGTTTTGTTCCACTCATGCCGCTAGGAACCGTATAAACCGGTGTTATGTTCCTTGATTATGCGTTCCTCACACGGTTGGGGTTATGGGACCCCCTTGATAAACCGCTAAGTGCTAAGTCTTTTCCAGCAAGTCCCAACATTGGTACTATTCGCCTAATAACTAAAAACTTGCATAGGGTCTTGCAAACCCGAGTTCTTAATCAACAACCCCGGGCAAGTGCTCCACATGAGTGTTGGTCCGAAACGGGGGTCCTGCAGGGCCACCACGAGGAAACTCGAGGATTGATATACACCTATAGCATCGCCCATCCGGTCGTGGCCTGAGACTAGATACGCGCGACTATTGTCAGGGTGTCGGCACGCCGGGAGGATTTGCTGGATTAGCCTTACCTTAGTCGGAGTATCTTGAGCACGGGATTCCGAGAATACTCGGGTCTTCCCACTTTGGAGTTGCGACTCCGCGGATCGTGGGCTTGTCATGGGCCAAGTTGGAACACCCCTGCAGGGTTATGAACTTTCGAAAGCCGTGCCCGCGGTTATGTGGCAGATGGGAGCTTGTTAATATCCGGTTGTAGAAAACTTGACACCATGTTCCAATACACTACCAGCGTGTGTACCGTGACGGTCATTTTCCGAAAGGGATTCGGGAAGTGGACACGGTGGGGTTATGTTTGACTTGCTTTAGTTAGGATCACTTCGTGATCATCTCTCGACCGAGGCACCTTCTCTTCTCGCTCTCTTTTACGTAATCTAGGCTAGTGCTGCTGCAACCTCTTGTTCTTTCTCCAGCCTTGTTCCACACCCAAGGCTTGAATAGTCGTGTTACCTGGGAACGGGATTGCTGAGTCCTTTGTGGCTCACAGTTAATTCAACATACCAGATGCAGGTACGATGGTGAGCTATCCAGGTGATGGCACTGAGCTAGACTGGGAGTACGACGAGGAGCGTAGCCGTTACTACGTGAACTATCCGGTTGATCAGTAGAACTTCTACTAGGATTCGATCTAGACCTGTGGTTTAAGTTATGTTTGGTATCTTGTCATTTGGATCTTTACCCTTAGATGGGCTGTGATGTTTATTTGGATGATGATTGGATCTGTAATGTATTTGTGTGACGTGGCGAGTGTAAGCCAACTATCTTTTCAGTTTTCCATCCCTATTTTTACATGAGATGTGCAAAGGTACCAAACTTGCGATCATTCCAGAATGGGCTTATATCTTTAAGTCGTGCCTCGACACGTAGGAGATATAGTCCCATCCTGGGCATTACAATTTACTACCGTCGTTCTAAGCAAATAAGATGTAAAACATGATAAACATCACATGCAATCAAATAGTGACATGATATGGCCAATGTCATTTTGCTCCTTTTGATCTTCATCTTCGGGGCTCCATGATCATCATCATTGCCGGCATGACACCATGATCTCCATCATCGTGTCTTCATGAAGTCGTCTCGCCAAACATTACTTCTACTACTATGGCTAATGGTTAGCAATAAAGTAAAGTAATTACATGGCGTTTTCAGTGACACGCAGGTCATACAATAAAATAAGACAACTCCTATGGCTCCTGCCGGTTGTCACACTCATCGACATGCAAGTCGTGATTCCTATTACAAGAACATGATCAATCTCATACATCACATATATATCATTCATCACATCCTTTTGGCCATATCACATCACACGGCACATGCTGCAAGAACAAGTTAGACATCCTCTAATTGTTGTTGCAAGTTTTTACGTGGCTGGTATAGGTTTCTAGCAAGAACGTTTCTTACCTACGCCAAAACCACAACGTGATATGCCAATTTCTATTGACCCTTCATACGGACCCTTTTCATCGAATCCGATCCGACTAAAGTGGGAGAGACAGACACCTGCTAGCCACCTTATGCAACTAGTACATGTCAGTCGATGGAACCTGTCTCACGTAAGAGTACGTGTAAGGTCGGCCCGGGCTGCTTCATCCCACAATGCCGCCGAATCGAGATAAGACTAGTAATGTCAAGTAAATTGACAAATCTACGCCCACAACTACTTTGTGTTCTACTCGTGCAAGATACTACGCATAGACCTAGCTCATGATGCCACTGTTGGGGATCGAAGCAGAAATCAAAAATTTCTACGCATCACCAAGATCAATCTATGGAGTAATCTAGCAACAAGGGAGAGGGGAGTGCATCTACATACCCTTGTAGATCGCGATGCGGAAGCGTTGCAAGAACGCGGATGAAGGAGTCGTACTGGTAGCGATTCAGATCGCGGTTGATTCCGATCCTAAGCGCCGAATAACGGCGCCTTCGCGTTCAACACACGTGCAACCCGATGACGTCTCCCACGCCTTGATCCAGCAAGGAGAGAGGGACAGGTTGGGGAAGACTCCATCCAGCAGCAGCACGATGGCGTGGTGGTGGTGGAGGAGCGCGGGACTCCTGCAGGGCTTTGCCAAGCACTGCGAGAGACGAGGAGGGAGAGAGGTAGGGTTGCGCCAAGCGAGAGAGGTCAAACCGTGTGTTGGGCAGCCCCAAACCTCAAGTATATATAGGGGGAAGGGAGGGGCTGCGCCCCCTTTAGGGTTTCCACCCCTAGGGGTGGCGGCCAGCCCTAGATCCCATCTAGGGGGGCGGCCAAGGGGGAGAGGGAGAGGGGGGCGCACCATATTGGGCCCTAGGGCACATCTGCCCTAGGGTTTGCCCCCCTCCCCTCTTGGAGGCGCCTTGGGCCCTGGTGGGGGGTGCACCAGCCCACCTGGGGCTGGTCCCCTCCCACACTTGGTCCACGCAGCCCTCTGGGGCCGGTGGCCCCACCCGGTGGACCCCCGGGACCCTCCCGGTGGTCCCGGTACGCTACCGATAGCGCCCGAAACTTTTCCGGTGACCAAAACGGGACTTCCCATATATGAATCTTTACCTCCGGACCATTCCGGAACTCCTCGTGACGTCCGGGATCTCATCCGGGACTCCGAGGGTAACCGCGTACATACTTTCCCTATAACCCTAGCGTCATCGAACCTTAAGTGTGTAGACCCTACGGGCTCGGGAGTCATGCATGCATGGCCGAGATAACTCTCCGGTCAATAACCAACAGCGGGATCTGGATACCCATGTTGGCTCCCACATGCTCCATGATGATCTCATCGGATGAACCACGATGTCAAGGATTCAATCAATCCCGTATACAATTCCCTTTGTCTATCGGTACAGTACTTGCCCGAGATTCGATCGTCGGTATCCCGATACCTTGTTCAATCTCGTTACCGGCAAGTCTCTTTACTCGTTCCGTAACACATCATCCCGTGATCAACTCATTGATCACATTGTGCACATTATGATGATGTCCTACCGAGTGGGCCCAGAGATACCTCTCCGTCACACGGAGTGACAAATCCCAGTCTCGATTCGTGCCAACCCAACACACACTTTCGGAGATACCTGTAGTGCACCTTTATAGCCACCCAGTTACGTTGTGACGTTTGGTACACCCAAAGCATTCCTACGGTATCCGGGAGTTGCACAATCTCATGGTCTAAGGAAAAGATACTTGACATTTAGAAAAGCTTTAGCATACGAACTACACGATCTGTGTTAGGCTTAGGATTGGGTCTTGTCCATCACATCATCCTCCTAATGATGTGATCCCGTTATCAACGACATCCAATGTCCATGGTCAGGAAACCGTGACCATCTATTGATCAACGAGCTAGTCAACTAGAGGCTTACTAGGGACATGGTGTTTGTCTATGTATCCACACATGTATCTGAGTTTCCTATCAATACAATTCTAGCATGGATAATAAA
Organism: Secale cereale; assembly: GCA_902687465.1. Taxonomy (NCBI): domain Eukaryota; kingdom Viridiplantae; phylum Streptophyta; class Magnoliopsida; order Poales; family Poaceae; genus Secale; species Secale cereale. The sequence goes on from LR738711.1 coordinate 667,195,590, forward strand.
CAATTATCACGAACAAGGAAATATAATAATAACCAATTTATTATTGCGTCTAGGGAATATTTCCAACAATTGGTTCCCACATGTTCCACGATGATCTCATCGGATGAACCACGATGTCAAGGATTCAGACAATCCCGTATGCAGTTCCCTTTGTCCATCGGTATGTTACTTGCCCGAGATTCGATCGTCGGTATCTCCATACCTAGTTCAGCCTTGTTACCGACAAGTCTCTTTACTCGTTCCGTAATACAAGATCCTGCAACTAACTCCTTAGTCACATTGCTTGCAAGCTTCTTGTGATATTATCGAGAGGGCCCAGAGATACCTCCCCATCATACGGAGTGACAAATCCCAGTCTTGATCCATGCCAACTTAACAGATACCTTCGGAGATACCTGTAGAACACCTTTATAGTCACCCAGTTACGTTGTGACGTTTGGTACACACAAGGTACTCTTCCGGTGTCAGTGAGTCGCATGACCTCATGGTCATAGGAACATATACTTGACATGCAGAAAACAATAGCAATAAACTGACATGATCATATGCTACGTTCACAGTTTGGGTCTTGTCCATCAAATCATTCTCCTAATGATGTGATCCTGTTATCAAATGACAACTCATGTCTATGACCTGGAAACCATGGCCATCTTTGATGAACAAGCTAGTCTAGTAGAGGCTCACTAGGGACATGTTGTTTGTCTATGTATCCACACATGCATTTGAGTTTCCAATCAATACAATTACAGCATGGATAATAAACGTTTATCATGAACAAGGAAATATAATAATAACCATTTTATTATTGCCTCTAGGGCATATTTCCAACAGTCTCCCACTTGCACTAGAGTCAATAATCTAGCATTACATGGTAATGAATCTAACACCCATAGAGTTCTGGTGTTGATCATGTTTTGCCCATGGAAAAGGTTTAGTCAACGGATCTGCAACATTCAGATCCGTGTGTATGATACGTCTCCAACGTATCTACTTTTCCAAACACTTTTGCCCTTGTTCTGGACTCTAACTTGCATGATTTGAATGGAACTAACCCGGACTAACGATGTTTTCAGCAGAATTGCCATGGTTTTATTTTTGTGCAGAAATAAAAGTTCTCGGAATGACCTAAAAATCAACGGAGAATATTTTTGGAATATATAAAAAATATTGGCGAAAGAATCAAGACCAAGGGGCCCACACCATGTCCATGAGGGTGGGGGGCGCGCCCACCCCCTAGGCGTGCCCCCCTGTCTCGTGGGCCCCCTGATGCTCCACCGACCTCAACCCCAACTCCATATATTCACTTTCGGGGAGAAAAAAATCAGAGAGAAGGATTCATCGCGTTTTACGATACGGAGCCACGCCAAACCCTAATCTGTCTCGAGAGGGCTGATCTGGAGTCCGTTTGGGGCTCCGGAGAGTGGAGATCGTCGCCGTCGTCATCATCAACCTTCCTCCATAACCAATTCCATGATGCTCACCGCCGTGCGTGAGTAATCCCATCGTAGGCTTGCTGGACGGTGATGGGTTGGATGAGATTTACCATGTAATCGAGTTAGATTTGTTAGGGTTTGATCCCTAGTATCCATTATGTTCTAAGATTGATGTTGCTATGACTTTGCCATGCTTAATGCTTGTCACTAGGTCCCGAGTGGCACGATTTCAGATCTGGACCTATTATGTTTTCATGAACATATGTGAGCTCTTGATCCTATTTTGCAAGTCAATAGTCACCTACTATGTTTTAAGATCCTGCAACCCCGAAGTGACAACAATCGGGACCACTCCCGGTGATGACCGTAGTTTGAGGAGTTCATGTATTCACTAAGTGTTAATGCTTTGGTCCGGTACTCTATTAAAAGGAGGCCTTAATATCCCTTAGTTTCTAATAGGATCCCGCTTCCACGGGAGGGTAGGACAAAAGATGGCATGTAAGTTCTTTTCCATAAGCACGTATGACTATATTCGGAATACATGCCTACATTACATTGATGAACTGGAGCTAGTTCTGTGTCACCCTATGTTATAACCGTTGCATGAGGAATCACATCCGACATAATTATCCATCATTGATCCAATGCCTATGAGCTTTTCGCATATTGATCTTTGCTCAGTTACTTTTCCGCTGCCACTGTTACAATTACTACAAAACTACTACTGTTACTTTTGCCACCGTTACCATTACTTCAATACTACTTTGCTGCAGATTTTAAGTCTTTCAAGTGTGGTTGAATTGACAACTCAACTGCTAATACTTGAGAATATTCCTTGGCTCCCCTTGTGTCGAATCAATAAATTTGGGTTGAATACTCTACCCTCGAAAACTGTTGCGATCCCCTATACTTGTGGGTTATCAAGACTATTTTCTGGCGCCGTTGCCGGGGAGCATAGTATATTCTTTGAGTCACTTGGGATTTATATTTGTTGATCCCTATGAAGAACTTGAGAGACGAAAACACCAAGATTTATCCCTCAACTACGAGGGGAGGTAAGGAACTGACATCTAGATCTGCACTTGATTCACCCTCTGTTATGAGTAAATTTGCGACACCTACACCTGCTATTGAATCTGATATGTCGCATGTTCTTGATGACGCCACTTCTGCTATGCATGATACTTATGATGAAACTACTTCTATGCTTGATAATACTGTGCCATTAGGTGAATTTCTTGATGAACAAATTGCTAGGGCTAGAGAGAATGAAATTATTGAAACTGATAATATTGATGAAAGTGATGATGAAGATTCTCCCCCTAGATATGAATTGCCTGTTGTGCCTGAGGGTTATGCTATGGATGAAGAAACTGCTAGAAATCTTTTAGCTTGCAATGATAGGTAGGATCTTAAGAAACTGTTAGCTAAGCTGAAAGAAAAGTCTTTGAATGCTAGAATGAAATATGACCCGGCTTTTGCTACTTCACCTATCTGTATTTCTGATAAGGATTATGATTTCTATGTCGATCTCGAGTTAATTACTTTGGTTGAATCTGATCCTTTCCATAGCTATGAATCTGAAACTGTTGTGGCACATCTTACTAAACTGAATGATATAACCACCCTCTTCACCAATGAGGAAAAAATTCGTTACTATTATATCCTTAAGTTATTTCTGTTCTCCTTAAAGGGTGATGCTAAAACATGGTTTAATTCTCTTGATCCTGGTTGTGTGCGTAGTCCCCATGATATGATCTATTACTTCTCTGCTAAACATTTTCCCGCTCATAAGAAACAAGCTGCCTTAAGGGAAATATATAATTTTGTGCAAATTGAAGAAGAGAGTCTCCCACAAGCTTGGGGGAGGCTTCTCCGATTACTTAATGCTTTACCTGATCATCCTCTTAAGAAAAATGAAATACTTGATATCTTCTATAATGGACTAACCGATGCTTCCAGAGACCACCTGGATAGTTGTGATGGCTGTATTATCAGGGAAAGAACTGTTGATCAAGCTGAATTGCTACTAAATAATATGTTGAGTAATGAGAATAATTGGACACTTCCTGAACCAACTCCTAAGCCAACTCCGAAGAAAAGGGGTACTCTATTTCTCAGTCCCGAAGATATGCAAGAGGCAAATAAATCTATGAAAGAAAAAGGTAGTAAAGCTGGAGATGTTAAGAATTTACCACCTATTGAAGAAATACATGGTCTTGATAACCCGACACAGGTAGTAAAGGTAAATTCTCTCTATAGGTTTGATGAAGGTGATATTCCTTGTCATAAGTTTGTTAGCCAATGTTTAGATGAGTTTGACAATTTTATTGTTAAACAAGATAATTTAAATGCGTATGTTGGTAGACAATTGAAACGTAATGCTTATATGTTTGAACACTCGAGTGATTATATGTCTAGAGTTAAAGGTGAACTTAAACTCATCAGTAAACATGCTTCTATGGTTACCACTCAAGTAGAACAAGTACTTAAAGCACAAAATGATTTTCTCAATGAATTAAATAGTAAGGAAAATGATAATGATGTTAGAGTTGTGACTATAGGGGGTAGAATGACTAAGGAACCTCTGTATCTGAGGGCCACCCTAAGAGAGTTGAGCAAGATTCTCAGAGGACTAATGTTGATGCACCTAGTCCTTCTAAGAAGAAGAAAAAGAAAAATGATAGGACTTTGCATGCTTCTAGTGAACCTTTTATTGACACACCTGAGAATCCCAATGATATTTCTATTTCTGATGCTGAAACACAATCTGGTAATGAACATGAACCTAGTGAAAATGATAATGATGATGTTCATGTTGATGCTCAACCTAGCAATGACAATGATGTAGAGATTGAACATGTTGTTGATCTTGATAACCCACAATCAAAGAATCAACGTTATGATAAGAGATACTTTGTTGCTAGGAAGCACGGTAAAGAAAGAGAACCATGGGTTCAGAGACCCATGCCTTTTCCTCCTAAACCATCCAAGAAAAAGGATGATGGGAATTTTGAGCGCTTTGCTGAAATGATTAGACCCATCTTTTTGCGTATGCGTTTGACAGATATGCTTAAAACAAATCCTTATGCTAAGTATATGAAATATATTATTACAAATAAAAGAAAAATACCAGAAGTTAAAATTTCCACCATGCTTGCCAATTACACTTTTAAAGGTGGAATACCAAAGAAACTAGGAGATCCAGGAGTACCAACTATACCATGCTCTATTAAAAGAAACTATGTTAAAACTGCCCTATGTGATCTTGGAGCCAGTGTTAGTGTTATGCCTCTCTCTTTATATCGTAGACTTGATTTGAATAAGTTGACACCTATTGAAATATATTTGCAAATGACCGATAAATCAACTGCTATACATGTCGGTATTTGTGAGGATGTGCCTATTGTGGTTGCAAACGTTACTATTTTAACGAACTTTGTTATCCTTGATATTCCCGAGGACGATAGTATGTCTATTATCCTTGGTAGACCCTTTTTGAATACTGCAGGGGATCTTATTGATTGCAGCAAAGGCAATGTCACTTTTCATGTTAATGGTAATGAGCACACATTACACTTTCCGAGGAAACAACCTCAAGTCCATAGTATCAATTGTATTGGAAAAACTTCAACGATTATTATTGGAGGTTTTGAATTTCCTCTTCCTACTGTCAAGAAGAAATATGATATTCTTATTGTTGGGGACATACATATCCCCATTGAGGTAACCTAGTGTTATTAGAAAATTCTCCGATTTCATGTTATTCGGAAAGAGTTTGTTAACAAAACTTGATCAACCATGTTAATGGATTCCTTTTGATGAGCATGAGATGGATGAATTTAGAAAGCAAAACTCTCTGTACCCTCCTTTTACTTTCTGTTATTTAGATTAAATAAAACAAAATTAGTATTTTCTGTCTGTTTTCTGAGTTATCCTTGCAATAAAAAATACCCCGAAAATAAAAGTTCTCCAAATGTCCCGAAATTGAAATATGATTTTTTGTAGAATATTTGAGAGTATCTGGCACTAAGAACACACCAGGGGGAGCCACCACCTGGACACGAGGGTACAGGGCGCGCCCCTGCCTCGTGGGCCCCTCGTGCCCCCCTCCACTTATTCCAGCACCCATACACTTCATCTTCCTCCAGAAAAAATCCTCCCATAGCTCAAACTCATGTTCTAGCTCATCTTGCTGCCATTTTCGATCTCCTTGCTCAAAGCTCCATTCACAAAACTGCTTGGGGAGATTGTTCTTCGGTATGTGAATCCTCCAATGGTCCAATTAGTTTTTGTTCTAGTGCTTTATTTATTGCAAAATTTTGCTGCTTAGGTGACCTTGTTCTTGAGCTTGCATGTCAAATTTATGTGGTCAAAAGTAGTTCTAATGCATGATATAGTCTCTAGGCACTCGTGGGAGTAGTTGCTATCAATCTTGTTGAGTTTGGTTCACTTTTATTTCGAGTTACTAAAAATTTCAGAAATTTTTCAGAGGAAGAAAATGACGAGGAGATTATCGAGAGGCTCTTCGAGCCAAATCTCAAAGGATAAGCAGAAGGAGGAGAATAAAAATCCCAAATACAATCTTCCTCGCACCGTGGAAGTTCAGCCGTGTGAATGGCCTTGTGATGAGTTCTTGAGAGCCACCGGGATTTATAAATACTTTTATTACCTAGCTGAGAATGCAGGCCTCACCGACTTTCTCCACGACCAGTGCGAACAATATCTCTTACTCACTAATATTTTCATGGAAAATTTCTATTTCCATGCTAAGAAATCACCACCTTCAGTGGAGTTTCACTTATATGATAAGGTTAAGGAGATGTCACTTTATGAATTTTGTCAGGTTTGTAAGATACCCTTTGCGGGTAGCTTAGAGGAACCACATCGTAAGGATGTGGAGGGGTTTATTGATACCATTGCTGTAGGGGAAACAAGGAAAGTTTCAGAGGCAAGAATTACTAGTATACATTTTGCTGTTCTAGGCTACTTTGCTATATTTGCTAGTAGATGCTTAACTGGTCGCGGGAACAGTGGAATCTTAGTGCCCCTGATATTGTTATTTTGCGCCATGCTTTGTTATGAGATACCACTTTTAGCTTAGGCGCTGTTATTACTAAACGATTAAGTCTGAATCGTGCAAAGGGCCCCATCTTCCGAGGTATATTTGCTTCACGCCTTGCTGAACACTTTAGGATACCTATTAGGCATTATGAGAAGCTGGAGAAGTTACTGACTCCTGCTTTTCTAAATTATAAGAGTATGATAGCACATGATTTTATTGTTAAAGATAAGAAGAAGTTGCTGAAGTATAAACTGATATTTGATAATAAAAAATACTGTGAGATTATTACCTTGCTCGCATCCTCTATGTTTGATATAATTTCAGGCACATACCTTGTTTTGCTAGACGCCGTTTATGCGTACTGGAGCCTGACACAAGCTCCAGAGCCTGAGCCGGAGCCTCCACTTGACCCTTATCGGCAGTCTGTTTATCAGTGGGATCCGGAGGAGATTGCCAACTAGTGGCACCCAGAGGACACTCCTCCGTACACCAGAGAGAGTAGCTTTGATCCGTGGCCATAGACCAACTTAGGCAAAAAGCCTAAGCTTGGGGGAGTACGTATTTCTCACTGACATTACATTCATGTTCACACACTCATTCCAGTAGTCGGTGCTCATACTTTTTCGTTGTATTATCCATGATAGTTTATTTTCTTTTTGAAGTCTTTTTCTTGTGTGTCAGAAAAACCTTAAGAAAAACAAAAAAAATATAGTTGTAGCTTTTTTAGCTAGTTTACTTTCCATGCCTGTAGGATTAAAAGAAAACCCCAAAAGATTTTTCGTTCTTCTTTTGCTTGTTGGGAGCTTTCCCGTGTAAATAGTTTTATTTCTTTTCTTTGGGTGTCAAGAGGAGAAGACCATGATGAGAATGCTTAGTGGCTCTTATATGCATTACTATTGATTTAACCAAGAGCCATATTACTTTGTCTTCCCCCTTGTATTAAATGCTTGCAGATTCTAGCTTAGTCCAATGCACGTGTACTATTATTATGCACACCGTTCGGTTGTGCGAGTGAAAGGCAATAATGACGATATATGATGACCTAATTGAGGTGAGAGAAGCTAGTTTGAACTCGACGTATCTTGTTTTTGTAAACATGAATAGTTCATCATTCCCGATTCAACTTATTATGAATGAAACATGCTTGCAATGACAATTAGAGATTATAGTTGCCCATGCCATGCTTAATTAGCTAGGAGTTTATAATGGTCTTCCTTGTGTGCCAACATGATATTAAAATGGTTGTGATGTGGTATGATAGGGTGATATCCTCCTTTGAACGATTCAAGTGGTTTGACTTGGCACATGTTCACGCATGTAGTTGAAACAAAATCAACATAGCCTCCACGATATGTATGTTCATGGTGATTTATATCCTACTCATGCTTCCGCTCATTGTTGATTAATTTTAATGCATGTTCATGACTGTTGTCGCTCTCTAGCTGGTCGCTTCCCAGTCTCTTTCTAGCCTTCACTTGTACTAAGCGGGAATACTGCTTGTGCGTCCACTTCCATAAACCCCAAAGTTATTCCATACGAGTCCACCATACCTTCCTATATGCAGTATTTACCTACCGTTCCAAGTATATTTGTATGTGCCAAACTCTAAACCTTCAAATGAAATTCTGTTTTGTATGCTCGAACAACTCATGTATCAACTAGGGCTGTCTATATCTTCCATACTAGGTGGGTTATTCTCACGATGAGTGGATTCCGCTCATCATTCACGTGAAAATGGCCGATAACCGGGATGCCCAGTTCCATGCTCAAATCAAATCAAAATAATTAAACAAAACTCCCCCAGGGCTGTTGTTGGTATGGACGGTACCCATTGTTTCGGGTCAGCTGCGGAGTGTGCTTGCTGGTGGTGGGGGAGTATAAATTTTACCATTTTGTTTGGGAACCGCCTATAATGTGTATAGCATGGAAGATATCGAGAACTCTTGGTTGTTATGTTGATAATGAAAGTATACAGCTCAAAATATTATTCATCTCTATTTCAAAACTCGAGCTCTGGCACCTCTACAAATCCCCGCTTCCCTCTACAAAGGGCCTATCTATTTACTTCTATGTTGAGTCATCATCTTCTTATTGAAAAGCACTAGTTGGAGAGCACCACTGTCATTTGCATGCATTGCTATTAATTTATATTGAGTATGACTTGACTGGATATCTTTTACCATGAATTACAATGTCTAGTCAGTCCTTGATCTTCAGAGGTGCCCTGCATCTATGTTTTGCGGTCTCAGAAAGGGCTAGCGAGATACCATCTTGTTATATCATATTATGATTATTTTGAGAAAGTGTTGTCATCCGAGGTTTATTATTATTACTCGCTAGTTGATTATGTCATTGATATGAGTAAACATGAGACCTGAAAGTTACTGCGAATGTGGTTAGTTCATAATCTTTGCTGAAAGCTTGAATGCTGGCTTTACATATTTGCAACAATAAGAGCAAACAGAGTTTGTCAAAGTTTCTCTTTATCACTTTCAGTTTATCAACTGAATTGCTTGAGGACAAGCAAATGTTTAAGCTTGGGGAGTTGATACGTCTCCAACGTATCTACTTTTCCAAACACTTTTGCCCTTGTTTTGGACTCTAACTTGCATGATTTGAATGGAACTAACCCGGACTGACGCTGTTTTCAGCAGAATTGCATGGTGTTATTTTTGTGCAGAAATAGAAGTTCTCGGAATGACCTAAAAATCGACGGAGAATGTTTTTGGAATATATAAAAAATACTAGTGAAAGAATCAAGACTAGGGGGCCCACACCCTGTCCACGAGGGTGGGGGGGCGCCCACCCCCTAGGCGCGCCCCTGTCTCGTGGGCCCCTTGATGCTCCGTCGACCTCAACCCCAACTTCATATATTCACTTTCGGGGAGAAAAAAAATCAGAGAGAAGGATCATCGCGTTTTATGATACGGAGCCGCCACCAAGCCCTAATCTCTCTCGGGAGGGTTGGTTTGGAGTTCATTCAAGGCTTCGGAGAGTGGAGATCATCGCCGTCATCATCATCAACCTTCCTCCATCACAAATTCCATGATGCTCACCGCCGTGCGTGACTAATCCCATCGTAGGCTTGCTGGACGGTGATGGGCTGGATGAGATTTACCATGTAATCGAGTTAGATTTGTTAGGGTTTGATCCATAGTATCCATTATGTTTTAAGATTGATGTTGCTACGACTTTGCCATGCTTAATGCTTGTCACTAGGACCCAAGTGCCATGATTTCAGATCTGAACCTATTATGTTTTCATGAATATATGTGAGTTCTTGATCCTATCTTGCAAGTCAATAGTCACCTAATATGTGTTATGATCTGGCAACCCCGAAGTGACAACAATCGGGACCAATCCCGGTGACGACCGTAGTTTGAGGACTTCATGTATTCACTAAGTGTTACTGCTTTGGTCAGGTACTCTACTAAAAGGAGGCCTTAATATCTCTTAGTTTCCAATAGGACCCCGCTGCCACGGGAGGTAGGACAAAAGATGTCATGCAAGTTCTTTTCCATAAGCACGTATGGCTATACCTGGCCAAACCTCGGGCCGGGCCTAGCCAAGCCCGAGGTAAAAAACCTAGGCCCGGGCCCGATTTTTGGGCCCAAGCCCGGCCCGAACATGATAAAGCCCGGTGGGCCTCGGGCCACGGGTCGAGCCCCTTCACAAAAGAGCAAAAACGGCGGGCCTGGGCCTGGCCTGACCTAGCCATCGGGCTCAATGTCTAGGCCCGAGCCTAGCTCGGGAGCAGCGTCGGGCCGGGCTGGGTCGGGCTTTTTCGGGCCGGGCTGGGTCGGGCTTTTTCGGGCCGGGCTGCCCATGGCCAGGACTACATATGACTATATTCGGAATACATGCCTACATTACATTGATGAATTGGAGCTAGTTCTGTGTCATCCTAGGTTATAACCGTTTCATGAGGAATCGCATCCGACATAATCATCCATCACTGATCCAATGCCTACGAGCTTTTCACATATTGATCTTTGCTTAGTTACTTTTCTGCTGCCACTGTTACAATTACTACAAAACTACTACTGTTACTTTTGCCACTGTTACCGTTACTTCCATACTACTTTGCTCCTAAATACTTTGCTGCAGATATTAAGTCTTTCAGGTGTGGTTGAATTGACAACTCAACAGCTAATACTTGAGAATATTCTTTGGCTCCCCTTGTGTCGAATCAATAAATTTGGGTTAAATACTCTACCCTCGAAAACTATTGCGATCCCCTATACTTGTGGGTTATCAGTGTACTTTGCAAATGTTTATGTCCTCCTCCTTGATCGAATCGCGGATGGAGTTGAAGCGTCGCTTTATGTGCCTGGTCCTCTTGTGAAACCTTGGTTCCTTGGCTAGAGCAATGGCACCAGTGTTGTCACAGAACAGAGTCATTGGGTCAAGTGCGCCGGGCACAACTCCAAGATCTCTCATGAACTGCTTCATCCATACAACTTCCTTCACTGCCTCCGAGGCAGCTATGTACTCCGCTTCGCATGTAGAATCAGCTACCACACTTTGCTTGGAACTGCACCTGCTTACCGCTCCCCCATTAAGAATATATACATATCTGGTTTGAGACTTAGAGTCATCCGGATCAATGTCAAAGCTTGCATCGACGTAACCCTTTACGACGAGCTCTTGATCACCTCCATAAACGAGAAACATTTCCTTAGTCCTTTTCAGGTACTTAAGGATATTCTTGACCGCTGTCCAGTGCTCTGCTACCTCTTGAGCTTGCGTTGTATTCCCTCGAAGAGGAAAGGGAGATGCAGCACAGTAGCGTAAGTATTTCCCTCAATTTTTGAGAACCAAGGTATCAATCCAGTAGGAGATCACGCACGAGTCCCTCGCACCTGCACAAACAAATAAGAACTTCGCAGCCAATGCGATAAGGGGTTGTCAATCCCTTTACGGTAACTTACGAGAGTGAGATCTGATAGAGATGCTAGTTTATATTTTTGGTATTTTTAGTTTAATAAAACAACAAATAAAAGCGGTAAAAGTAGTGTAGATGTAGATTGATATGTTGAGATTAGACCCCGGGGCCATAGTTTTCTCTAGTGGCTTCTCTCATGATAGCGATATTCTACGGCGGGTAAACAAATTACTACTCCCTCCGTCCGAAAATACTTGTCATCAAAATGGACAAAAAGGGATGTATATAGAACTAAAATACATCTAGATACATCCCCTTTTATTCATTTTGATGACAAGTATTTCCGGACGGAGGGAGTATCAAGCAATTGATAGAAAAGCAAATAATTATGAGACTATCTAGGCATGATCATTGTATATAGGCATCACGTCCGAGACAAGTATACCGACTCATGCCTGCATCTACTACTATTACTCCACACATCGACCGCTATCCAGCATGCATCTAGTGTATTGAGTTCATACGAACAGAGTAACGCCTTAAGCAAGATGACATGATGTAGATGGATAAACTCAAGCAATATGATATAAACCCCATCTTTTTATCCTCGATGGCAACAATACAATAAGTGCCTTGCTGCCCCTACTATCACTGGGAAAGGACACCGCAAGATTGAACCCAAAGCCAAGCACTTCTCCCATTGCAAGAACTACAGATCTAGTAGGCCAAACCAAACCAATAATTCGAAGAGACTTGCAAGGATATTATAATCATACATAAAGAGTTCAGAAAAGAACCAAATAGTTCTCATAGATAATCTTGATCATAATCCCACAATTCATCGGATCTCGACAAACACACCGCAAAAAGAGATTACATCAAATAGATCTCCTCGAAGACTGAGGAGAACTTTGTATTGAGATCCGGAGAGAGAGAAGAAGCCATCTAGATACTAGCTATGGACCCGAAGGTCTGTGGTAAACTACTCACAGCTCATGGTGAGGGCGATGATGATGATGATGAAGGCCTCCGTGATGGACCCCCCTCCGGTGGAGCTCCGGAACAGGCTCCAAGATGGGATCTCCACGGTAACAGAAGGTACATCGGTGGAATTAGGGTTTTCTCTGTGTTCACGGAGTTTCTGGGGTACGTGGACTTATATAGGAAGAAGGAGGGCACCGGGGGGCACTTGAGGAGGCCTCGAGGCAGGGGGCGTGCCTTGGGAAGGGGGGCGAGCCCCCCCACCATCGAGGGCGGCTCCTCGATCCTCTGACGTGGTTCTCAAGCTTCCTGTGCGTGATTTTCTCCAAAAATATCTCTCGCGAAGGTTTCATTATGTTTGGCCTCCGTTTGATATTCTTTTTCTGCAAAACCCTGAAATAGGCGAAAAATAGCAATCTGGCCTGGGCCTTTGGGTTAGTAGGTTAGTCCCAAAAATGATATAAAAGTGAATGATAAAGCCCATTAAACATCCAAGACTTCATAAATAATAGCATGGAACAATAAAAAATTATAGATACGTTGGAGACGTATCAAGCGTCCCCAAGCTTAATTCCCGCTCGTCCTCGAGTAGGTAAATGATAAAGAAAGAATTTTTATGTGGAATGCTAACCAATATAGTTTTTCAATGTAAATCTCTTAATTGTGGCATGAATGTTTAGATCTGAAAGATTCAAGATAAAAGTCTACATTAACATAAGAAATAATAATACTTCAAGCAATAATAACAAAGCAATCATGTCTTCTCAAAATACTATGTCTAAAGAAAGTGATCCCTACAAAATCATATAGTGTTGGCTATGCTCCCTCATTATCACACAAAAATATTCATATCATGCACAATCCCAGATTTCAGCCAATCATTTGTTTTCATACTCTATCTTTTCGAACCTTTCAACTTTCACGCAATACATGAGCGTGAGCCATGGATATAGCACTATGGGTGGAATTGAGGTGGTTGTGGAGAAGACAAAAAGGAGGGAGATAGTCTCACATCGACTAGGCGTATCAACGGGCTATGGAGATGCCCATCAATAGATATCAATGTGAGTAAGTAGGGATTGCCATGCAACGGATGCACTAGAGCTAAATATGAATGAAAGCTCAACAAAAGAAACTAGTGGGTGTGCATCCAACTTGCTTGCTCACGACGACCTAGGGCATTTGAGGAAGCCCATCATTGGAATATACAAGCCAAGTTCTATAATGAAAATTCCCTCTAGTATATGAAAGTGACTAAGCATGAGACTCTCTACAATGAAGAACATGGTGCTACTTTGAGGCACAAGTGTGGAAAAAGATAGTAACAATTGTCCCTTTTTTCTTTTTCTCTTTTTCTCTCTCTTTTTTTTGGGCCTTTTTTTTGGCCTTTCTTTTTTTTTTCCTTTTTTTGCGGAGGGGCTTTATAGATTTAGCCTTTCCTCCCATGGGACAATGCTCTAATAATGATGATCATCACACTTTCATTACAACTTACAACTCGATACTACTACAATTAGGTATGACTCTATATGAATGCCTCTGACGGTGTACCGGTATGTGCAATGAAACAAGAGTGACATTTATGAAAAGTTATGCATGGTGGCCTTGCCACAAATACGATGTCAACTACAAGATCATGCAATGGCAATATGACAATATGATGCGTGTCATATGAACGGAACAGTGGAAAGTTGCATGGAAATATACCTTGGAATGGCTATGGAAATGCCATGATAGGTAGGTATGGTGGCTGTTTTGAGGAAGGATATATAGTGGGTTTATGGCACCCGCGAAAGTTGCACGGTACAAGAGAGGCTAGCAATGGTGGAAGGGTGAGAGTGCGTATAATCCATGGACTCAACATTAGTCATAAGAACTCATATACTTATTGCAAAAATCTACGAGTCATCAAAACAAAGCAATCACCGCATGCTCCTAGGGGGGAGGTTGGTAGGAGTTAACCATCGCACGCCCCGACCTCCACACAAAGGTTGACACACTACAAATACCTCATGCTCTATGTTAGTCTCACAACGGTTCACAATACGTGCATGCTACGGGAATCACTAACCTTAACACAAGTATTTATCAATTTCATAATAACTCCACTAGCATGACTCTAATATCACTATCCTCATGTCTCAAAACAATTATCAAGCACCCAACATCTCATTCTATTCAATGCACTTAGTGTGATTTTTTTTACTACATTGACATTGGATATTTATCATGTGAAGACTAGTTTCTTTGGCCTAAACACAATACCATGCTGTTTTAATAGACTCTCAAATATATATAAGTGAAGCATGAGAGTTCAATAATTTCTACAAAATATTACCACCACCGTGCTCTAAAAGATATAAGTGAAGCACTAGAGCAAAAACTATTCAACTCAAAAGATATAAGTGAAGCACATAGAGTGTGCTAACAATTTCTAGGCCATATTTAACTCTATCAAATAGGTGTATCCAGCAAGGATGATTGTGGCAAACTAACAAGCAAATACTCAAATTATACAAGACGCTCCAAGCAAAACACATAACATGTTGCGAATAAAAATATAGCTCCAAGTATAGTTACCGATGGATGAGGACGAAAGAGGGGATGCCTTCTCGGGGCATCCCCAAGCTTAGACTTTTGATTATCTTGAATTTACTTGGGGTGCCATGGGCATCCCCAAGCTTAGGACTTTGCTACTCCTTGTTCCATAGTCCATCAAAGCAATACTCAAAACTTTAAAACTTCACAACACAAAACTTAGACAAAAATTCTCATGAGCTACGTTAGTATAAGAAAGCAAACCACTACTCAAAGGTATAGCAATGAATCCATTCTTTGTTTATATTGGTGTTAAAACTACTGTAATCCAACTTCTCTATGGTTCATATCCTCCAATACTACTCATAGATGCATCGGAATAATCAAACAACACATGAAAAACAGAATCTGTGAAAGACATAACAGTCTGTAGTAATCTGCAGGTTCCGCCTACTTATGGAACTCCAAAAAAATTCAAACTAAATTGGTAAATTTGCGGAATTTGTATACCAATCATTTGCAAAAAGAATCTACTAAAAAGCACGCTCCAGTAAAATCCCACGACTACTTTAGCGAGCACTAACGATTCTATTTTCACAGCAAGATCATATAAACTTCACACAAGTCTTCCCAAATGTTCTACTTGGCACAAACACTAAACAAAACATGAAACCACATCTAATAAGAGGCTAGATGCAATATTTATTCCCTAAAAGCAACAAAAACAAAAAACATAAAATTGGGTTGCCTCCCAAGAAGCGCTATCGTTTTACGCCCCTAGCTAGGCACGATACAAGATAGATCTAGCTATTGCCATCCTTGGAAGGCAATTCTTTGATTAAGCACTTATGATTCTTGGGAAATTCTTTGTCCCTATGAATAATCAAACTCTTGGGCAAGAAATCAAGAAATTCTAAAGTGTCAAAAGGGTCTCTTGCAAAAGTAAGAAAATTAAGGTGAGCACTTATGGATTTGAGATTCGCAAGTCTAGATGTTTCACTCTTGTCTTTAGGGACACACATGAACTTAGATAATTTAGTGGAGGTATTTGGAGTAGTTTTTATAACGGAAAGAGCAGAACCCACATTAGTGATAACATCCTCAAGCTTATTGATTCTAGTAGAATCCTGATCTAGCTTTTCTTTAACTATGGGCTCTTTTCCTTTAAGATTTTTCAGAACAACTCCTACCTTGGATCCATATTGGGGGATTTCATTATGAATTTTTCTATCCAAGTTCTCTACCAGTTCTACCGTAGCAACTTTGTTTTCAATGATTTCTAACCTTTGCATAACATGCTCCAAAGTTAAAACGGTCCCATTAACCATAAGAGGTGGCGAGCCAAATAATTCAGTCATAGCTTTATAAGAATCAACGGTGTGGCTACCCAAGAAATTCCCTCCGGTAATGGTATCTAAGATAAATCTATTCCACAGAGTTATGCCAACATAAAAATTGCGAAGAAGCACGGAAGTGGAAAGCTTCCTATTAGATCTATTTTGAGCATTGCAAATTCTATACCAGACATCTTTTAAGTGTTCTTCCTCCCTTTGTTTAAAGTTGAGGACCTCACTCTCGGGAGTGGTGATAATGATAGGTGTGCTAGACATGATGCCAAGCAAGCAAGCAGCACACGAGCAAACAAGAAGCAAGCGAACGATAAACAAATGGTGTCGGGGGAAACTGTCCACCACGAGCACCTATGGGACCGGAGCCCCTTGCTTGTGCGGTAAGAGGGCGGAGGGAGCACAAAGAGCAGATCGTAGTGAACACGCGGGCAGTTTACCCAGGTTCGGGCCGCGATGGACGCGTAAAACCCTACTCCTGCTTAGTTTGTATTGAGTTGGAGATCTCGGGAGCTTGAAGAACTAGCTACACCGAGCGTGTGAACGATCTAGGTTCCGAACCCCCTCTACGTTGTGCATGGGCCTCCTTTTATAGTGCAAGGGGTCACCGACAGGTGTCAACGTAAGAGAAGGGGTAAAAAAGTAAAAGAGGTGGTAGTTGTAACAGTGCGGGAATAGTGGAGCTACAGTGCGTGAATAGTGGTCGCTACCTACTTTGACAGTGGGGGACAAGAGCATTTAATGCCCGTCGCCGTCGACCCCAAAAGCGCCCGCCCTTGCGTCTCCGTTTGCCACGGCGATGGCTTCACCACCGTGGAGTGCCACCGTGTCCCCCTGGCTGCACAGCCATCCGCCACGCGTCCCTGGAATGGCCCCAGTGCGACGCGTGGTTCGATGAGCTGGAGCGCGGGCACACAGCACAACTCTCCCGGCAAGCACCTTGCCGGGGTCTTGACCTTGCCGGGCCCGGGAGCTTGTCGGGCTCTGAAGCTTGTCGCTCCCCGGGCCCTGCCGGGGCGCATATAGCGCCGAGGCACGTCTTCTGTAATGGAATCTTCTAGTCTTCCTGGCAAGCTCCTCTTGCCAGGGCCTTGCGTGAGTGAGGTAACCTTGAGCCTGAAACGGCCTTCCCGGCAAGCCCCACTTGCCGGAGTCTCGATCTTCTGTCTTGTATACTTTGTTTTTGAATGGTTTTATATGGAGCAGGAAGGTCTCCGGCGAGCACGTGGTAAACCCTGCCGCGGGAAGCTGCTACTGCCCGTGCACAAGTTGGGGTACTGAGGTACCCCTACCTTAGTACACCGACAGGAGCCCCCGGGCCTGGGCCACACACGGTGCCGAGCGCTGTTGGGCCAGGCCCAAAACAGTGCACAGACACACGCGGCCCACGGCGCGCCAAATCCACTTCCGCGTCCGCCGCGTCCCCCCGTAACGGCACGCGTCGATTGCGGCGTCGTGGGATGGGACGTGGCCACGTTCTTTTAATGGAAAGAGCGAAACGCCCCCCCCCACTTCCCCATAAAAGCAGAGGAAGCAGGAGCGGTTCCCCTCCTGCGCCTTCATTGCATCTTCTTCCATCTCCAGAGATCCCCTTTGCGCTCCGCCTCCACAGCTCCTCCGTCGTCTTTCGCATGTCCGGCGCCGCCGGGCTCTTCGTCCGCCTTCCCTCGCCGCCTCCGCCATGGCCCCAAAGACCGAGAAGGCGAAGGCGGAGAAGACCAAGAAGGAGAAATCGGAGCAAGCGGCGAGGCTCACCTTGTTGCGGAAGCGGAACCTCGTCTTCTCGCCGAGGCTCAGCGCGCGGGAGCTCTGGAACAAGTATTACTTGTTCTGGTCCAAGAAGACCAAGGCGCACCCCCGCACCCGAGCCTATCCGGCCGCCGCCAAGGACAACTACCCCGGCGGGTACTATTTCTTCGCAGCCTTCTTCCACTGCGGTCTTTGCCCTCCTTTTTCCGAATTCTTCTGTGACATAATGCACACCTACGACCTCCATCTTCTTGACTTCACCCCCAACGCCATCCTCACGATGGCGGTTTTCGCACATATGTGCGAAAACTATATTGGGATATACCCAAACGTAGCGCTGTTTAGGCACTTCTTCACCCCTAGAGCAGAGGCCGGCGCCCCCCTCTCCGGAGGAATATCTTGGGTTTTTCGTCTGAACAAGAAGGAGTCCTACTTGCCGGGGGAGCTCCGCGGCAAGTGGGAGGAGTGGCGTGCTGACTGGTGTTGGATTGTCGAGGACCAGCCGCAATCTTTCACCGCGCCGCGCACAATACCTATCGTGCGCGGCAGGGACTGGAGCGAGCTGGATTCGGACGACAGCAAGCTCGACGTCGCCCTCATCAGGATTCTTCGTCTCCGGGTAGCAAGGTTGTCTGTCGCAGAAGTAGGCACAGATTTCCTCCGCCGCCGCATCGCCCCTCTACAAGACAGGAAGAGGCCGGCCTGGGAGTACGGCAACTCGGCGGACATAATGAGGCTGCGCCCCGGGCTCAACTTCAACTTCACGTCGCTGGAGCTGAAGGGGATGGTCCGGGAACTATTTAAGCATGACCCGGCCCACCCAGAATGGTTCAGGGCCCCCCGGGGAGTGGTGCCTCTCTGCAACAGCACGGCCCGGGATTCCCTTCACGCCATGATGCCCGCGTGCGACTCGCACGGCGTCGACCGCACGTGGATTCCGCCCAAGCCAGACGTCGTCCTGAACTTCTTCGACAACTTGACGGAGGTGGCGAAGAACAAGAACGAGGTCCGGGAGCTGACACGGGACACCACCGACCAGGAGATAGCATACATAGCATCTCGGGTTGAAGAGGCCGCTGCAGCCGCAGCGGCAGGAGAATTCGGCTACACGCCCGAGGAGGCAGAGGCTGCGGAAGCGTCCTGCCAAGCAGAGGAGGCGGAAATCCGCAGGCTACTGAAGCTTCCTCCCGACGAGCTCGCCGGGGTCCCATCCTTGAGGCACTCCGGGATCCTCGGAATCCAGACGGAGGCCGCGGCGAGAAGTAACGCCGCCGGAGGGAACAGGGGCGCCGCAGGGAGCGGAGGCGCCGGAGGAAGCGGAGGCGCCGGAGGGAAAGAGGCCGCAGCGCAGGGCGCTGGGCCCAGCAAGCCTGCCGGGGAGGAGGAGGAGGAGGAGGACGACGCCGAGGCCGCCGAGGACTCCGACGGGTCTCTGGGGCTCTACGCCGACGACATCTCCTCGTCGTCGGAGACCTCCCCGCCCCGGGCAAGCCCTAGGCGGTCTCCGATGAAACGTCTCCGCAAGGCGACGACGGGGACAAGGGCACATGCGCCCCGGCAACAGCCAACTCGCCGGGCAGCGCGAGCTCCCCGGGGGAGTCAAGCTGCGACGGGGGCGCCCGGCGCACCAGCCACGGCGGAGGCGGCCCGCACGCAGGCCACGGCAGAGGCACCCCGCAAGCAGGCCACAGCAGAAGCGCCCCGCAAGCCAGCGCCGAGCGGAAGGGAGTCTTCACAGAGCGGAGCGGCGGCTCCGCCCGCTCCCCGGGCCCCGGCTACCACAGGGGCTGGGTCTTCGCAGCCTCCAGCCCCGGGGACCGCCAAGCGCCCGAGGGAGTCTTCGCCTCCTGCTCCCCGCGCGGACGCGCCTCAGGTGGAGTTTGACTTCTCCGCCCTGAGCGACGACGACGAGGAGGAGGAACAGGAGTAAGTATTCGAGGCTTTGCATCTTCTTTAACATTGTCTTGATTATTGTTTGATGCTGATCTCGTTTCTTGTTTTAACTTCAGGACCTTGGCGGAGCGAGTGGCAAAGAAAGCCAAGGTGCCCGTGGTCGAGGTCGCGGACGACTCGCCCGTCGCGGCGACTGGAGGCGTGCCGGAGACGAGCCTGCCGGACCCTAGCGCTGCTCCGAGGAGCAGCTCCCAGCGCAGCCCCCAGCGTAAGTCTGGGTTCTGTACTTCCGCTCGTCGGGCGCGCTTGAGGATTTGTCCTTGTGCTAATATCCTGATTATTTTTGTCTTGTGCAGAGGTGGAGCCGCAAGCCCAGGAGCGTCCGGAGGTCGCTCCCGAGGAGCCGCGGGCCCCGCCGTCCCCGCCAAGGCCGAACTCCCCGGCAAGGGAGAGCGTTCCGCCAAGGGCGGGTACTCCGCCAAGGGCGAGTACCCCGCCAAGGGCGAGTAGCCCGGCGAGGGCGGCCACTCCGCCAAGGCAGAGCTCTCCGGCGAGGGAGCCCGCCGCTGATGACGTCCGCAAAGGTAAGTTCCGTGACTTCGTCTTCTTGGACTCGTCTCTTTTTTGGATATTTGCTTGAACTTCTTTTGCTTTTTCTTCTTCTTCTAGATCCTCCTCCCCCCGAGCAGATGGAGACGGAAGTCATCGTCATCGAGGAGGAGGGCGCGCAGGGCGGCAGCGGCGACGTCCCTGTCGCCGAGGACACGGCGAGAGCCGCCGAGCCGGCCACGGAGGAGACCGCTCCGGCTGCGGACGCAGCGGCCGGGGAGGGGGACGGCGACCGCACTGCCGGCCCGGAGGCAGCAGGAGCATCAAGTGCTGCACCGGCCGCCGACCCCTCCGCCGAGAAGGAGAAGGCGGGCTATTATCTTGAAGCTCCCAACGGCATCTTCATCCAGGTGCCGTGGGGTTCTTCTTCGCGAGCTCCCGCGGAGGGCGAGGCCTTTGATGGAGAGGTCCTCGCCTCCGCGGGTCTAAAGATCGTCGAGGCGCCCGGCGGAAGCGAAGGGCCCGAGGAGGAGAAGCTGCTTCATCAGTTCCTGGCCCTTTACCGGGCCAGGCAGGCGAAGCTAGCTTCTCGGGAGGCCCTCGCCGCCAAGGCCGCCGTCGAGATGGAGAATCGCGCGGCGGAGCTCCGCGCCGCCAACCAGGCTGCCCTCCGCGAGGTGGCGGAGGAGCGCGAGAGGCTTGCCGGGGAATATCAAGAATGGTTGCTGGAGAAGGCCGAGGCCGAAGAGCAGCAGCGGCTCGCCGGGGTGGAGCTGTCCCGGCGAGAAGGAGAGCTCGCCCAGCGGAAGGTCAACCTCGACTCCCACGAGGAAGACCTTGCCGCTCGGGAGCAGGCCCTTGGCGGAGAGCTGAAGGAGGCGAAAGCCGCCGTGGCTGCCGCGGAGACCGCCAAGGAGGAGCTTGCCGCCAAGGTCGCGCAGCTGGAGGATTCGTTGAAGGCGAGCGTGGAGAGGGTCACCACGCTCAACACGGAGCGCGAGAAGGACGCCCACACCAACTCCGAACTCCAGGTGCGTCTTTCTGAGAAGGGCGACGAGCTGAAGGCCGCCAAGGACTCCATCGAGGATCTGGAGCTGAAGGTTTCCACGCTGAAGGACTCGCTCGACGCCGCCCAAGCCCGGGAAACCAAGCTGAAGGAAGAGCTCCGCAAGGAGCGGGGCTTGGTGGCGAGCGCCAACACTGCGGCCGAGAACTTCCGCCGTACCGTCGAGGTGTGGACCGAGGACTTGGTATCTTCTGCGTCCAACATCGACCAGGAGCTGCTGGCGCTGAAGCTGGAGCATCTCATCTACTCTCCGGACCCAAACCTTCCTCACAGCGCCAAGCTCAGCCTCTTCTTCCGGGGGATCGGGCCGGCCCTTGCAGATCTTCGGAAGAAGATCCCCGCGCAACTGGCCGAGGAGTCGCGCCGGCTCTACACGGGAACCTTGGAGCATGTGCTGACGAAGATTGTATACCGCAATCCCGGCATAAACCTCACCAACGTCCTCCGCAGCTTGCCGGCCGACGCGAACATGGAGGCGCTGAAGGAGCAGGTCGCCCACATCATCGCCAAGGTGAACAAGATCTCCAGGATCGAGGGCGGCCGCGTAGATTAGGCCTCCTTTATCTTTATCTCTTTTTGTTGCTGCATAGGGTGTTATGAACTCATTAATTATTGCGACAAGTTATCCTTTGTAAGATATTTATCTTATTTTGATCAATCAGTGCAATGTTATCTTCCTTGTCTTGGTCATCTACTTTGCATGTTTTTCACCCTACGCTCCCGGGGAGCTTGCCGGCAAGGGGCCTTTGCCGCGAGCGCTGAGTGCTGGACTCTGAGCAGCCTGCTGGCCAAGGTCTCACCGGCAAGCAACCTTGCCGCTGCTAGTCGCAACGCACTTAGCTTGCTGAGCGAACTTGAAAACGGAGTAAGGGCGCGACACTTGTCGCAGCTCACCTAAATCGTTGAGCGTACTCGGAAACAAGACAAGGGTGCGGCTAGCTACGGGTAGGTTCCTCCGCGCACAGGTTTTCCATACAAAGTGTGATTGTTCAAGGAAGTCAACTAAAAAATTTAAAATTTGAACTGCTCAAATTCTAATAACTTAGCTTTAATATATCGCTTGCTTCTTGGTAAGGCTTCTCTTTCTTGAACAGCACTTGGTTCCTCTTCCATCTCCTTCCCCCCGGCAAACTTGTGCGCGAGGAACGTCTCTTCTGCTTAAGAGGCAAGGAAAAAGAAGAGGGAAACAAGTATATGGCCTTTCGTCTTGCCAATGCTTACCGGGTGTGTATGTTGCACAAGATGCCAAACAACACACGCAAATAGCAACGAAAAGCATGCAAAAGGCAAATAGCGCAAAACACAAAAGCTTTACTGATGCACGGGATCTGCGCCCGGCTTTGTACAAAGGGTTACATGCAGCGGCGGCAAAGCTTGTACAAAAGGTGGTTGCCGGAGCGGATCACGGCAACCGCGCCTTATGGGTGAAATTTGCGAAGATGCTCTATGTTCCAGGAGTTGCTCACCGGTAAGCCTTCTTCGGTCTCAAGGCGGACAGCGCCGGGCCTTGTGACTTGTCTCACCCGATAAGGGCCTTCCCTCTTTGGCGTCAACTTGTTGGAATTCTTGGCGGACTGAACACGCCGAAGAACAAGGTCGCCTTCCTCGAGACTCCTGGCCTTGACCTTGCGGCTATGGTAGCGACGCAAGGCTTGCTGGTATCGAGCAGCTCGTACAGCAGCCTGGAGATGTTCCTCCTCGAGGAGCAATGCATCATCTTGTCGCAGTTGCTCTTGCTCGAGCTCATCATAAGCGAGCACTCGAGGAGATCCGTATACAAGTTCCGTGGGGAGAACTGCCTCTGCTCCATAGACTAGAGCAAAGGGTGTCTGTCCGGTGGCCCGACTTGGTGTCGTTCTGATTGACCAAAGAGCCGCCGGTAGCTCCTCTATCCAGTTTGTTCCGCACTTGCGCAGCCTGTCAAAGGTCCTTGTCTTGAGTCCGCGCAGCACTTCAGCATTGGCCCTCTCCGCTTGACCGTTGCTCCTCGGGTGAGCAACAGAAGCGAAACAGACCTTGGCGCCAAGGTCTTGGACGTACTGCATGAAGGTGCGACTAGTAAATTGTGTACCGTTGTCGGTGATGATCCTGTTGGGGATTCCGAAACGGCAAACAATTGACCTGAAGAACCTGACCGCTGACTGTGCTGTCACCTTTCTCACTGGCTCCACTTCTGGCCACTTTGTGAACTTGTCGATTGCAACGTACAAGTACTCAAAGCCCCCGACGGCTCGGGGGAAAGGGCCGAGGATATCGAGCCCCCAGACCGAGAAGGGCCATGACAAAGGGATTGTTTGGAGAGCTTGAGCTGGCTGATGAATTTGCTTCGCATGGAACTGGCACGCTTCACACTTGGTTACTAGTGCAGTTGCATCTTGGAGGGCTTCTTGCCAAAAGAACCCTTGCCGGAAAGCTTTCCCGGCAAGCGTCCTTGCGCCAATGTGGTGGCCGCATATGCCTCCGTGTATTTCTGCCAACAGCTTCTGTCCATCTTCCCTGGAGATGCACTTCAATCTGACACCATTGAGCCTTCTTCTGTACAGCTCGTTATCCACGAACTGGTACATACTTGACTGCCTGGTTATCTTCTCTATTTCCTCTGGGTCGTCGGGAAGTTCTCCAGTTTGCAGAAAACGGACGATCCGCTGCGCCCATGCCGGAGCTCGAGGCTCAACGGCAAGGACTAAAGGCATGAGGGCCGCTGCGGGGATCTCAGCTTCTACGGCAAGAACCTCTGGTTCCGTCGGAGCTGATGCTCCCCCGGCAAGCTCGCCGGGGCGAGGCTTGCCGGGAACACTTGCTTCAACTGCACAGATCCTTGGATCTGCAGGAGCAGACTGTTCCTCAGCGTTCTGATTGCTGATCTTGGGGATCTTGGCGGCGGTTTCAGGAAGATCCGCCGGCAAGTAGTCGCCGGAGACCAACTTTCTCTTCTTGAACTGCCCAATTGATGGTGTAACGGATGGTTGAGTCAGCTTGAGCAAGAAGGTCCCTGGTTCCACAGGTAACTTCATCGAAGCACACTTTGAAAGGCCATCTGCTATTTCATTCTGAGCTCTCGGGACGTGCTCCATTTGCAGACCTTCAAAGTGCTCCTCAAGCTTCCTTACTTCATCTACATAAGCTTCCATCAAAGGGCTCTGATAACTCTTATTGACTTGCCGGACCACAAACTAAGAATCTCCCCGCACAATCAGCTTCCTGATCCCAAGTTCGGCCGCAATCCTGAGGCCGGCAAGCAAGCCTTCATATTCAGCAGTGTTGTTTGTCGCTTGCTCCCTGGGAAAGTGCATCTGGATAACATACTTGAGGTGCTCTCCGGTGGGCGCGATGAGTACCACGCCAGCACCGGCGCCTTGCAGCGAGAAGGCACCATCAAAATACATTACCCATTCACTTGTCGCTTCTTGTACGGGTGAACTTGTTTCTTGGACTTCCTCATCGGGCGTTGGGGTCCACTCAGCTATGAATTCTGCCAAAGCTCGGCTCTGTATGGTTGAGGTACTTTCAAACTTGAGTCCAAAGCTCGACAGTTCCAGTGCCCACTCAACGATCCTGCCTGTCGCTTCTGGATTGTGCAATATCCTCTTCAGCGGAAAGCGAGTGACTACTGTTATCTCATGTGCCTGGAAGTAATGGCGCAACTTTCTCGAGGCCATGAGGAGGCCGAAAAGCAACTTTTGCACACCAGAGTATCTTGATCTAGCCCCCTGGAGAAGGGAACTTACAAAATACACTGGGCGCTGCACCATCTTCTTCCGCACTTCTTCCTGTTCCTGCGCAGAGTTGTCCTTATCGGGGCCAGAGCTTGCCGGAGCAGCCCCCTGCTTGTCGCTGGATTCGCTTGCCGGTGGTGCGGACTCCTCGTCGGCCTCCCTCTCCGCTACTAACGCAGCACTAACCACCTGGTTGGTTGCCGCTAGGTATAGCAACAACTTTTCCTGTGGTCTAGGTGCGACAAGTATTGGAGTAGAGGATAGGTACCGTTTCAGATCCTGCAGCGCTGCCTCCGCTTCCGGAGTCCACTTCATGGGACCTGCCTTCTTCAAGATTTTGAAGAAAGGTAGGGCGCGTTCTGCAGACTTCGAAATGAACCTACTGAGGGCAGCCACACAACCTGCAAGCCTTCTGACATCCTTGACGCGCTTCGGGGCCTCGATTTGCTCAATGGCTTTAATCTTGTCGGGGTTAGCTTCAATCCCCCTCTGTGACACAAAGAACCCGAGAAGCTTGCCGGAGGGGACTCCAAAGACGCACTTCTCGGGGTTCAACTTGAGCTGTATCTTGCGCAGATTCTGAAATGTCTCTTCCAAATCTTGGACCAGGGTGTCTTTGCTCTTGCTCTTCACCACGATGTCATCCATGTAAGCCTCTACATTTCTGTGGATCTGTGGCTCGAAAGCAGTGTGCACTACCCTTGCGAATTTTGATCCTGCATTCTTCAGTCCAAATGGCATGCGTATGAAGCAATAGGTGCCACATGGAGTGATAAATGCAGTCTTCTCTTCATCTTCTTTGGCCATGAAGATCTGATGGTAGCCTGAATATGCATCAAGAAAAGAGAGTAGCTCACATCCGGCAGTGGAGTCAACGATCTGGTCAATGCGCGGCAAAGGGAATGGATCCTTGGGACATGCTTTATTCACATCGGTGAAGTCTATACATAGTCTCCACTTCCCGTTGGCCTTGCGCACGACGACTGGGTTTGCCAACCACGTCGGATGGATCACACCCCTAACTAGGCCTGCTGCCTCTAGCTTCTTGATCTCTTCGTTGATGAATTCTTGGCGCTCCACGGCTTGCTTCCTCACTTTCTGCTTGACGGGCCGCGCATGAGGACAAACAGCAAGCTTGTGCTCAATTACCTTCCTGGGAACACCGGGGATGTCAGATGGTTGCCAGGCAAACACATCGACATTCGCCCGCAGGAAGGCAACGAGCGCGCTTTCCTATTTGCTGTCAAGTGTGGCACTGATGGTGAAGGTACCACCAGTGCCGTCCTCCTTGGCAGACACCTTCTTGGTTGCCGGAGGAGTGGCCATCCCCTTCTTACACTTGCCGGTGGAGCTCGATGGAACGTCCTCGACGGCAGCGCAGCACTCCGAAGAGGTGCGGTTGCCGGAGTGGGCCCCAGAGCACTTGCCGGACTTGGTCTTCGTCTTCTTCCCCCCGGGAGCTTCAGCGGCAAGTGTGTCCTTTTCTGCTGCGGCTGCTGCATCCCGGTAGATCTTGTCGGCGCAGACAAGCGCATCTTTCTTGTCGCCATGGACAGTGATGACGCTTATCGGCCCCGGCATCTTGAGTACGTTGTAGGCATGGTGGGAAGCTGCCATGAACTTAGCGAGGGCGGGACGGCCGAGTATCCCATTGTACGGCAATGGTATATCGGCGACGTCGAATGTGATGCGCTCAGTTCTGAAATTGAGCTCCCCGCCAAAGGTCACCGGCAGAGTTATCTTCCCCTTGGGCTTGCTCCTCCCCGGGTTGATTCCTTGGAAAGAACCGGTCTCTTCGAGCTCGCCATCTGGGATCTGGAGTTTCTTGATCACAGCAGAGGAGATCAAGTTCAGCCCGGCCCCGCCGTCAACCAACATTTTGGTGACCTTGAGGTTGCGGATGGTGGGTGAGACCAGCATCGGCAAGCACCCGACCGCAGTGGTGCGGTCAGGGTGATCCTCAAGATCAAAAATGATGGGCGTGCTGGACCATTTGAGGAGCCTGCGCGACTCCACGGGCGGCTCTGCTGCATTCACCTCGCGCACCCACTGCTTGAGCTGGCGGTGGGAGGTGTGCAGAGAGGCGCCACCGTCGACGCACAGGACCTCCGTGGCCTTCTGGAACTCCTGTTCGCTGTTATCTTCATCCTCCATGTCTTCGTCGTCGTCCTCTTCATCCTTGTCGCGGCCCCGGGGAGGTCGATCACCTTGCCGCTGCTTGGCCTTGCCGCGGCGTCCTCCCCGGCCATTGAATGGCCGCTTCTTGCTTGGTTCTCCTCCGCCACCTTGGGCCTTCTCCTTGTCGCGCCTCTCGTACTCAGCTTTCTGCTGCTCGACGAGGTACTCGACGCGCTTGCAGTTGGAGAGGTCGTGGCCCTTGGTGCGGTGGATCTTGCAGTATTGCTTGTCGGAGCCGTCCTGCTTGTCGGCTACCGCTACAGGGGCAGGCTCCTTGCCGGAGCCGCCAGCCTGTGTTTGCTTGGCGGGAGCCTCCTTGCCGGACTTCTCGACGGCAAGCACTTCCTTCTTGTTCTTCCTTCTATTGTTCCGCCGCCGGCTCTTCTTTGCCGGGGCGGCGTCGTCGCTGTCGCTTCCTCCTGCGCCAGCATCCTCCTCGGGGAGTCTCCTCCCCTCTTCTGCGCGTGCGCACTTGTCAGCCAGAGCGTAGAGCTCGCTGACATCCTGAATCTTGGTCATGGCCATTTCTTCACGCATGCGGCGGTTACGCACATTCTGGTGGAACGCGCTGATAACCGCGGCAGGGTGGACGTCGGGGATGTTGTGCTGCACTCGACTGAAGCGTTGGATGTACTTGCGCAGGGATTATCCTTCCTTCTGGGCCAGAATGTGGAGATCACTCTCCTGGCCGTGGGGTTTGTGGCCGCCCGTGAAGGCGCCAACAAACTGGTGGCAAAGATCCGCCCAAAAAGAAATGGAGCCTTCCGGCAAGTGCATAAGCCACGAACGGACGTTCGGCTTAAGCACGAGCGGGAAGTAGTTTGCCAAAATCTTTTCGTCGCACCCCCCGGCGGCCTGCACCGCGATGGTGTAAATGCTGAGGAACTCCGAGGGGTGCGTCTTGCCGTCGTACTTCTCTGGTACGTCGGGCTTGAAATTCTTCATGCTGGGCCACTGGACGCGCCGCAGCTCACGGGTGAACGCAGGGCAGCCTGCCGCGTACGGCAAGTCGCCTGGTTCACCGGGCGCGCGCGCGTCGACAACGTTCCCAGCTCTCTGGTCTGATTGTCGCCGAGCTTCTCGGCGGCGCTCGATCGTTGTTCGAGCGTCTTCTTGTCGCCGATCGTCAAGGACCTGGCGCTGGTCCCGACGAGCCCGCGGATCCGACGACGCCATGGAGCCGTCGTCGGCGTTGTTCCGGCGGGGCGGCGTCTTCTGCTTCTGCGGCGGGGAGTGCACGGTGGTTGCACCCCCGGCGGTCTTGTCGCCGTCGGCCTTCGTCTTCTCGGCTTGCCGCGGCCGCGAGGTCGCCGGCTGCTGTGGAGAGTCGTTGTTGGCGAAGGCGATCAGGCTCTGGATGGTGGCCCTCCAGTCTTCGGCCTTGTCTGCCGCTGGAGGGAAGTCGAGGAGCAGTTGCGCCCTTGCGAGCGCTTCTGCCGGAGTGGAGGGGAGCGGGGGCGAGCGGTGCGAGGAGCGGGATATGCTCGGACTCCTAACGGCGTTAGAAGGAGCAGGGTCCCGCCCCGGCGACCGCGCTTTGCTCGCGCCAGGGCGATGGCCCGGAGCGTCCCGCGAGCCTCCGGTTTGCCCTTGTCCCAGCAAGCGGATCCCACCTCCTGTGGTATGGCGCTGCTGGGTTGTCGTATGCTGAGATGGACGCGGCGCGTCCACGGAGACCGAGGCTCGGTCGTCCGTCCTGTCCTTGGATTTGGTGGCGCCGCGAGTGTCCTCGCCGGCGACCACCCTTCCGACGGCGTCTCCCCTGCCCACCGTTGGTTCTGGTGGCGGCGGATGAGACGCAGACGGGCCTCCGACCTCCGAAGCCTTCTTCTTCGGGGCCATGGTGCTGTTGTTGATGAAGCTGACGAATTCGGAGAGGTTGATGAAGAATGCGCCCGCGCGAACGCCGGATCAGGTTCGCACAACCTCGACGCCCCCTACCTGGCGCGCCAAAGATGTCGGGGGAAACTGTCCACCACGAGCACCTATGGGACCGGAGCCCCTTGCTTGTGCGGTAAGAGGGCGGAGGGAGCAAAAAGAGCAGATCGTAGTGAACACGCGGGCAGTTTACCCAGGTTCGGGCCGCGATGGACGCGTAAAACCCTACTCCTGCTTAGTTTGTATTGAGTTGGAGAGCTCGGGAGCTTGAAGAACTAGCTACACCGAGCGTGTGAACGATCTAGGTTCCGAACCCCCTCTACGTTGTGCATGGGCCTCCTTTTATAGTGCAAGGGGTCACCGACAGGTGTCAACGTAAGAGAAGGGGTAAAAAAGTAAAAGAGGTGGTAGTTGTAACAGTGCGGGAATAGTGGAGCTACAGTGCGTGAATAGTGGTCGCTACCTACTTTGACAGTGGGGGACAAGAGCATTTAATGCCCGTCGCCGTCGACCCCAAAAGCGCCCGCCCTTGCGTCTCCGTTTGCCACGGCGATGGCTTCACCACCGTGGAGTGCCACCGTGTCCCCCTGGCTGCACAGCCATCCGCCACGCGTCCCTGGAATGGCCCCAGTGCGACGCGTGGTTCGATGAGCCGGAGCGCGGGCACACAGCACAACTCTCCCGGCAAGCACCTTGCCGGGGTCTTGACCTTGCCGGGCCCGGGAGCTTGTCGGGCTCTGAAGCTTGTCGCTCCCCGGGCCCTGCCGGGGCGCATATAGCGCCGAGGCACGTCTTCTGTAATGGAATCTTCTAGTCTTCCTGGCAAGCTCCTCTTGCCAGGGCCTTGCGTGAGTGAGGTAACCTTGAGCCTGAAACGGCCTTCCCGGCAAGCCCCACTTGCCGGAGTCTCGATCTTCTGTCTTGTATACTTTGTTTTTGAATGGTTTTATATGGAGCAGGAAGGTCTCCGGCGAGCACGTGTAAACCCTGCCGCGGGAAGCTGCTACTGCCCGTGCACAAGTTGGGGTACTGAGGTACCCCTACCTTAGTACACCGAAAAACGGCGTAAGAAAGGAAAATAAAACGGCAAGGGTGAAGTGGGGGAGAGGAAAACGAGAGGCAAAAATGTAATGCAAATGATAAGGGTTTGTGATAGGCACTTGGTATATGACTTTTGCGTAAGCCACCCCGGCAACGGCGCCAGAAATTCTTCTTGCTACCTCTTGAGCTTGCGTTGTATTCCCTCGAAGAGGAAAGGGAGATGCAACAAAGTAGCGTAAGTATTTCCCTCAGTTTTTGAGAACCAAGGTATCAATCCAGTAGGAGACCACGCGCGAGTCCCTCGCACTTGCACAAACAAATAAGAACTTCGCAGCCAACGCGATAAGGGGTTGTCAATCCCTTTACGGTCACCTACGAGAGTGAGATCTGGTAGAGATGATAGTTTATATTTTTGGTATTTTTCATTTAATAAAACAACAAATAAAAGCGGTAAAAGTAAAGTAGATGTAGATTGATATGTTGAGAATAGACCCCGGGGCCATAGTTTTCTCTAGTGGCTTCTCTCATGATAGCGATATTCTACAGCGGGTAAACAAATTACTATCGAGCAATCGATAGAAAAGCGAATAATTATGAGACTATCTAGGCATGATCATTGTATATAGGCATCACGTTCGAGACAAGTAGACTGAATCCTGCCTGCATCTACTACTATTACTACACACATCGACCGCTATCCAGCATGCATCTAGTGTATTGAGTTCATACGAACAGAGTAACGCCTTAAGGAAGATGACATGATGTAGAGGGATAAACTCAAGCAATATGATATAAACCCCATCTTTTTATCATCAATGGCAACAATACAATACGTGCCTTGCTGCCCCTACTGTCACTGGGAAAGGACACCGCAAGATTGAACCCAAAGCCAAGCACTTCTCCCATTGCAAGAACTATAGATCTAGTAGGCCAAACAAAACCAATAATTCGAAGAGACTTGCAAGGATATTATGAGCACACATAAAAAGTTCAGAGAAGAACCAAATATCTTTCATAGATAACCTTGATCATAAACTCACAATTCATTGGATCTCGACAAACACACCGCAAAAAGAGATTACATCGAATAGATCTCCTCGAAGACCGAGGAGAACTTTGTATTGAGATCCTGAGAGAGAGAAGAAGCCGTTTAGATACCAGCTATGGACCCGAAGGTCTGTGGTAAACTACTCACAACTCATGGTGAGGGCGATGATGATGATGATGAAGGCCTCCGTGATGGATCCCCCTCCGGTGGAGCTCCGGAACAGGCTCCAAGATGGGATCTCCATGGGAACAGAAGGTACGGCGATGGAATTAGGGTTTTCTCTCTGTTCACGGAGTTTCTGGGGTACGTGGACTTATATAGGAAGAAGGAGGGCACGTGGGGCCACTTGAGGAGGCCTCGAGGCAGGGGGCGCGCCCTAGGAAGGGGCGCGCACCCCCCACCCTCGAGGGCTGCTCCTCGATCCTCTGACATGGTTCTCAAGCTTCCTGTGCGTGATTTTCTCCAAAAATATCTCTCAGGAAGGTTTCATTCCGTTTGGACTCCGTTTGATATTCTTTTTCTGCAAAACCCTGAAATAGGCAAAAAAATCAATCTGGACTGGGCCTTTGGGTTAGTAGGTTAGTCACAAAAATGATATAAAAGTGAATGATAAAGCCCATTAAATATCCAAGAGTTCATAAATAATAGCATGGAACAATAAAAAATTATAGATACCTGATACGTCCAAAACGTATCTATAATTTCTGCTTGCTCATGGCCTCTTTTGGGTGATATTGCTATGATATTTATACACTTCCATACACTTTTGATCATATTTGGACTAACCTATTAACTCAGTGCACCCCAGTGCCAGTTTCTGCTTTCGGCTGTTTTTGTATTTCAGGTTTTCACATTACGAGAACTGCCAGGAAAAATCCAGAAAAATTATATAAAAAATCAGCGTTCCAGAAACTACCGTGCGCCCGAAGGACAACCGGGGGGGGGGGCACAAGGGCTCCAGGCGCCCTGGCGGCGCGCCCCCCCTGGGCCGCGCCGGGGGGGCGCCTGGGCCCCCCGAGGCTCCTCCGATGCCCCCCTTTGGCATATATTTAAAGCGTCTCGCAGAAACCCTGATTCCAGACCCCTTTTCTCTAGAC
This sequence comes from Secale cereale, assembly GCA_902687465.1. Classification (NCBI taxonomy): domain Eukaryota; kingdom Viridiplantae; phylum Streptophyta; class Magnoliopsida; order Poales; family Poaceae; genus Secale; species Secale cereale. The sequence goes on from LR738711.1 coordinate 667,228,053, forward strand.
GCAATTTCGATGTCCGCCGCCATCGCCATCAAGCTTCGGGGGACCAGAATTCCTGCGCCGGCACCCTGCCGGGACAGGGAAGTGCCCCCGGATTCATCTCCATCGATGTTGCTTCCTCCCTCCATGATGCGGGAGTAGTTCCTCCTCGGGGCTGAGGTTCTTACCAGTAGCTATGTGGTCAATTCTCTCTCCCATGATGTGATCTTCGTTGTGATCATAGGCTATGTTAATCTAGGGTGATCCCATGATATTTCCCCTTCCTCTATGTATTGGATTGATGTACTCACTTGTCTTTATCTAGTATAATCCCCGAGACCAAGGTGACAGCGGTCTATTGGACATGGATTAGAACAATATTTTCATGAGTGATTTCCTCTCTTGTGTGTTGATTGAAGATTGAGAGTCTCTTGGTGCTTGTCTTTGACTATCCTTTAGATATGTTGTGGTGATTGTGGGACCCTCTTTGGATGGCCGCGGTGACATTGGGAAATCCTTAGATTGAGAACTACGAACTTTGAGGTGTGCTTTTGTAGCCCTACATAATTCTCGTCCTCTCTTGACCATGAAGGAATGACCTCCGAGTGCGTCCCCTTTGCATGTTTTATGGGAAATATCATGTGATTCGATTATGTTAATGTTGTTGGGAGTTGCCACTAGTAAAAGTATGAACCCTAGGCCTTGTTTCCACCATTGCAATACCGTTTGTGCTCACGTTTACTACTTGTTTGCTTGCTGCACTTTTTATTACATATTTATATTACCTTGTTTTGCCATCCATATCACTTGCTATTTAACCTTTCTTCGCCGAACTAGTGCACCTATACATCTAACAAGTGTATTAGGTGTGTTGGGGACACAAGAGACTTCTTGTATCTTAGTTGCAGGGTTGCTTGAGAGAGACCATCTTCAACCTCTACTTCCCTGAGTTCGATAAACCTTAGGTCATCCACTTGAGGGAAATTGCTGCTGTCTTACAAACCTCTGCGCTTGGAGGCCCAACATAGTCTACAAGAGTAGAAGCGTGTGTAGACATCAAGCTATTTCTGGCGCCGTTGCCGGGGAGGTGAGTGCTTGAAGGTATATCTTTAGATCTTGCAATTAAATCTTTTTGTTTCTTGTTTTTATTTCACTAGTTATGTTTATGGAAAACCGCATTCTTAGTTCGTTGCTTGTGGGAAGACGCCCCACACCTGTGGTGGTTGCTCCTCCTCCTACTGAAATTGTGTTCTATAAAATACCGGCTGGTATTATCGATTATATTTTGGCTAATCGTTATGCAGGAGACAGACATCCCAGTGAACACTTGCTATATCTGTCACAACTATGTTCATTATTTAAGCTTGCAGGTGTATCAATGGAGTTTGTCATGAGGAAATTGTTCGCCGTATCACTTATAGATAAAGCTTCAGATTGGTATAAGCTTCTCGATAACTCGCACTTGCTTGATTGGCAAGAGCTTATGTCTCTCTTTTATACTAAGTTTTATCCTCTTCATGAAATTCATCGAGACAGGAACTATATCTATAACTTTAGGTCTCGTGACGGAGAGAGCGTAGCTCAAGCTTGGGGGAGACTGAAAACATTAATGCTAAAAAGTCCTAACCATGGGCTCCCCAAAGATGCTTATATGGAGAGTAAGAGTACCTTTTTGCATGTGGATCATGGTAACAATGCTTTATGTGATGCTTATATTGTTGAGTTTATTCGTGATCCCACTGAAAATTATTATGAGAAGGGAACATATGCTTATAGATATTTAAATAATGTCAAGTTCCCTCTCTTTATGTTGAAGGTTTTGAAGCTGCACTTGTTTTGTCTTCCTATGCTTATTGCTTTGTGCTTCAATGAATTATTCTATTGCAATATTCCTATGCATAGGAAGCATGTTAGGCTTAAATGTGTTTGGTATTTGCTTCTTAATGCTCTCTTTTGTTCTTCAACTCTTATTCCTACGAGAGCATCAATAAAGTCTTATGCCTAGCTTAAAGGCATAAAAGAAAGCGCTTTTGGGAGGCAGCCCACAATGAATAAAATTTTATTTTGCTTTTGTTGTGTCTTGATGCTGTTACTACAGTAGCATCATCATTGTATCTTTACTTTTCAGCTTTGTGCCAAGTGTAGCCTCTGATTGCAAGAAAGTTCAAAAGTTGTGACGTGCTGTCCAGGAAACAGATTCTGTCCTTGGACAGAAAAAATTCGTATAAAATCACCACATCATCTTTTTGGTCTTAAATTTTTCGACAGCGTGCTCTATACAATTGGCTTTCCGGCGTCTGTTCTGAGTTTTTTTATTTGAGTTGCATAAGTGCCCCGAAAAAATTATTTACTACCTGCTGGTCTGTTTTTCACAGATTCTGTCCTGTTTTGCCTTTCCTTCGTTTTGCAAACCTTGAGCTTGCTTTTTCTTTGTAAAAACCTTTTGGCAATCTTGAGAAACAGTAGACCTTCAAGAATATCCTTATTTCCAGCAAGGAAAAATTATTTTATTAAGGGTAGTAACGTCGCTAATCAGATTATAATGAGTTATGTATGAAGGGAGTTTTCAAGTGTGCGAGGGAAGATGATAAAAAGATTCAGGAGTGTCAAACGCTCAAGCTTGGGGATGCCCCCATGCACCCCCAAGAAATATTCAAGAAGACTCAAGCGTCTAAGCTTGGGGATGCCCCCGTGCATCCCCTTCTCCATCAACAATTATCAGTTCGTCTTTCGTTCCACTATATTTTTATCACTTCATGTGTTATGTGTTATGCTTGGAGCGTCTTGCTTTTAGTTTCCTTTTTAGTTTTTCTTTAGCTTTGCTTGCTGTTCATAACGAGTTGGAACCCAGCTTTCTTTGTGTGGGAGAGAAACACGCTCCACTTCGACCTAGAACACAACATAGAATTTTCATGTCTATCCTTGCTGTGTGTGTTCTTTGTCTTTCAATAGCTACTATCATGTTCAGCTCTTAGCTTTCATGCTTATATTTTCAAGAGCTTTTGTTTAGTTGGTTGCTTGAACTCTCTTTAATTACCATGCTCACCTTATTAAGAGAGTTTGCTTCCGTTGCATTGGTTGATATGTCTATGATAAAGATGCTACGTGCATGATGGCGCTTAGTAGTTCATGTTTCTTATGGTTAGTCTCAAATAACTGGGGGGTTCCCAATGTGTTATTGGAATACCAACATGATTTGTTTGCCTATGATGTGGTATGGTATAGTAATATCTTCCTTCGAGAATTTATTTTGATTGACTTGGCGTATGCTCACGCATATTTAAGACTGTAAAGAAAGTCTGTCAAGCCTTGATGATCTTTTGTTTCTGAGTAGCGATATAACTACCATGCCTGATTCAATGTTGCTTTGTCGCTCTGCATGATTATGACCGTCATTGCTCTCTTAGTTGGTCGCTCCCAGTCTTTTGCTAACCTTCGCCTGTACTAAGCGGACTGACTGCTTGTGCATCCAAAATCCTTTAAACCAGTTATGCCATATGAGTCCACCATACCTTCCTATACATGGTATTTACCTGCCATTCCTAACGAAGACTTTCATGTACCATCTCGAAATTATTCAAAAAAAAGCATTTCTCTTTTGTGCCTCTGTTTTAGCTCATGAGGAAGTAGTAGTTAATTCATGATCTTTTTAAGTTGGACAAGTTTCACCCCGGGATTGCATGTCTAATGTGCAAACCCATAATACGAGAAGGAACTGGCATAGAGTGCGCCCGGCTCATTAAAAAATTATACAACAAACAAACCCTCCTTCACGCTTTGTTCATGAGAAATCAGAAAACTTTGGCAGTGATAAACAAAGGAGATTAAGAGGATGTGATCGTCCTCATTTGGGAGCCGTTCCTCGAAACTTGTCCAGCTCGAGAAGTAATTGAGTTATCTGCTAGCATTCGTTGACGAAATATGCATCTCTAAAAAATAATTCTTACTTCTGTTTTAAAAACCAAGAGCTCTGGTACATGTTTAGTTTTTGTTTCCGACCACGGGTTTTCAACCTTGCCATCAAAAGCCACGGTTCGAGAGTCTCCACCTTCTTTCTTTAAAGCACCAACTATTGAGAGCATGATTGTCATTCTGAGTGTAATGTGCATTGTCCCAAAGTACCATTGTCTTTTGCATGATTATGATATCGTCTATTCTGAAATCATTGTATCTAGTCGTCACTTAAACCTTGGAGGTGCCCCTGCATTTATGTTTTGCTTCACTAAAGGGGGCAAGCGAGATATCACTTTGTCATATTTTCTCACCATGCTCACTACAAATCTATTGAGTGTTTCAGTATCATATTGTAAAACTTTCAGTTCTTTGTGATTTTCTCATGAGGCAACTTAATTACTACAGACTCATTGTCTCAGTAAGCTTTTGTCATATGACTATGAAAAAGTCCTATATGGTTAATAGCATGTCACCATTGAAATTATTCTCGTTATCATTTACCTACTCGAGGACGAGCATGAATTAAGCTTGGGGATGTTGATACGTCCAAAACGTATCTATAATTTCTGCTTGCTCCATGCCTCTTTTGGGTGATATTTCTATGATATTTATACACTTCCATACACTTTTGATCATATTTGGACTAACCTATTAACTCAGTGCACCCAAGTGCCAGTTTCTGTTTTCGGCTGTTTTTGTATTTCAGGTTTTCACATTACGAGAACTGCCAGGAAAAATCCAGAAAAATTATATAAAAAATCAGCGTTCCAGAAACTACCGTGCGCCCGAAGGACAGCCGGGGGGGG